>CM040423.1:110839583-111340237 GCA_022702705.1 Papilionanthe hookeriana x Papilionanthe teres
TCAAACTCATTTCTATCTAATGGAGGGAGGCTCACACTTCTTAGAAGTATCTTAACTACCCTTCCCTCATATGCACTGCAGATGTTTATTATGAAGAAAAGTACCACGCAGTTAATTGGCAGGATGTTAAACAGATTTTTGTGGGCAGGTCAGCACAAGCAAATCCATTGGCTTCCTTGGCAGCAAGTGTGTAAACCCCTCCAGGCTGGAGGTCTTGGCTTCAAGAGCTTTGATCAGTTGGGTCTCATCAACCTATGTAAGTTGTGGATAAGATTCAGAGCAAATAGCTGTCTTTGGGCTAAATTTCTGCATGGCAGATATTGCAAAACTGAACATCCTACTATGTTCTTGCCTAAGCTGGGGGATTCAAGGATTTGGAAAGCTATGCTGACAATTAAGGAGAAGGCTGAACAGGTGTTTATTTGGGAACTTGGTGAATGTCAGATCAACTTTTGGCATGATCAATGGGTCTGGGAGGGAAAGAAGTTGGCTTTTGATATGCCTACATCCATGCCTAAGAGCTGTGTGAATGAATACTGGATTGACAATCAGTGGAACTGCAGACTTTTAAGTAACCTGTTAACACCTGATCAACTCCATCAGGTTATGCTTACCAGGATCCAGCCTGAGCAGAAGGATAAATTGATTACCAGGAATAATAGTTCTCAAAAAGTATCTTCCTTTTTTTATCAACAATTGTACTCAGAGTGTAAAATTTCTTGGGGCTCTGAACTTTGGGGCAAGCTCCTTTCTCCCTCCATGTCATTTTTATGTTGGAGGGTTAGGCATCTTCTTATTCCTACTGATGACATCCTCAAGCTTAAAGGCCTTAAAGGACCTTCTTGTTGCCTGTTGTGCAGACAAGCTGAAGAATCTGTTAGTCACTTATATTTCCAATGCCCCTTTTCTCAGTCGGTCTGGAAAGAGCTTATTTGTAGACTAAACCTGGATACTTTAAACTTAAGTTGGTTCCATCTGTTTAATTGCTGGCAGGATTGGGATAATGTTAATCTCCTTGTGGTTCCTTGCTTAGTGGTTTGGTTCATATGGATGAACAGGAATAAGGCAAAGTTTGATGGGGACCATTCTTCTGCTTTACAGGTGGCTGCAAACTATTTCACCTATATCCAAAAACTTATTAAATTCACAATTTTAAGGATATATGCAATATGGAACTGCCAACCCCCAGCAGGAAATTTATTGCAAATAGTTGGAATCCCCCTTTTAGTAATTGGGTGAAGGTGAATATTGATGGGAGCTATCATCATCTACATGCTGGAATTGGTGGAATATTTAGGGACTGCAAGGGGAAATGTTTACTGTTCTTCCACTCCCCCACTACTGCCATGAAGGCCTTGGAATCTGAAATGATTGCCATCTTTTGGGCTGTTAAGATTGCACATTTATGTAAGATCACAAACCTTCAGGTGGAGTCTGATTCCAACAGCTGCATCAGTTTCCTCAACAAATCTGAATCTCCTCCTTGGTACATTAACAGATGGATGAAGAGAATGGAAAGGTTCACTATAGGAATGGTGGTGGTTTTTGTTTCTGTTGCTAGGGAGGGGAATACCCCAGCCCATTGGCTTGCTTCTCAGGCCAGGTATAGTGAATCAGTTAATGTTAGCAATACCCCCCCCCCACACCTCTTTCCTTGTTGATACATGGAGATAGGTTAAATATCCCCTATGTAAAAGGTTGATGTTCTTCTCTAAGCAATGAATTTAGTACCAGCCCCTTGGGTAGTCCTTCCTCTTGGGTTGATTCAGCTACATCTTCCTAGTGTTTTGGGTGGGTGTTGCTCTCTTATTTATGCTGCTATCTTGCTGAGCTTGGTCACTGCTGCCAGTTTGTCTTCATGGCTCCCCTGCCTCTCCCCATCAGTTTTAAAGTCAACACTGTTATGGAAACATATGGTCTCTCTCTTCTTTGGGTTGGGTATACTTAGTTTGTGGTTGGTATACTTTACTTTTTTTTCTGGTTAGCAAAGGATATCTTTTTATTTTGGTTCCTTTTGTCTGGGTGGAGTTTGTATTGTGGAGAAGGATACCCATAGGACTTTCATGTATTTTTTTTGGCTTTTCTAGATGGGGTCCATCTCTTCCATATATCTTACTTGTAATTTTGCATTTAAACTAACATGTAGGGAGCCATGAGTTGCTCCTTCCCTATATATATATATATGTATATATATATATATATATATACACACATATATATATATATATATATACACACACACACATATATATATATATATATATATATATATATATATATATATATATATTATTTTTTGAAAAATAGCATTTCAATTTCAAAAATGTGAGACCAAATCGATCTCATGTATTAATAATTTAAATAATCGAGCACAACACCTTGAGTGATGCACCATCTGGAGGAATAGTTACATTACTCAATACTGAGGCTTGATTAAATAAAATAAGGAATTCATACATCTATTTTAGTATGTGAACCTTTATGTTGATCGACAAATTCCCCTATCTAATATAACATATTATATTGGGCTTATTATACATGGGTTTTTAATGTTTCCTTTAAAGGCAAGCCTCTATAGTTAGTTACATCTTAGACAACTGAAGTCACCTAACAAACCTCTTGATTTAGGTCAGAGGTATTTGTCTTCATGAATTCAACATTTACGGTTTTCAAGGTCGGACATGGAAAACTCAAATGGGAAAGAATCAAATAGGAGCAAATTTTATATAATCCAAAGAAAGGAATGTAGGAGATGTCATAGATCCTGAGGCGAACCTTGATGATTTCCAAATTATCTTATTATTTGCTTGAATTTTGAAAAGATATTATTAGACATTCTATCTTAAAAAATTTATTATTTAAGGCTTCCATTTGCATGAAACCAATAATTCAAATAGCATAGAAAGATAGGAGGGCTTACATCATACCAAACAACATCCTCGAAACCTAAAAGGAGTTAGGGCTTATACTGCCCAACATGAATGTGCATGAGCCTAATAATAAGTTGAGGATTTACGCTATTCTAGAGAAACCACCTCAAAGTCCTAGGTCTTATTGTTTAATCCTAAGGAAAGGTTGGCTAATGTTGACCCATTTGCTCTCTCAAATATGTTCTTCTATACGCCCACATCGTGATGCCCACAGTCTATGCTCTGTACTCCTCGTTGAAGTAGCAGTTCTAAGGTTTAAGGTATCACATTTTTGCAGTGTATGTGCCAATGTTTTGATTATTGTTGTTGTTGTTTCAGTGTTTTTTTTTTATTTTGGGGGGTTTTAATTTAATTAAAGAAACATCGGTTAAGATCTCACGATTCCCTCATTTTGACATCACTATTTTTTTAAAATTTATGTGCCCTAAATGGGTTGTTAGGCTCAATAGAATGGAGAACTATCATTAGCAACCGTAGGTTTCCTCATCCGAGAAATCCTCGTAAATCCAAAAGTAGTGATTATAGGGCGTTCACTAGGTTTAAAAGTGTATTTTTGTTTTGAAAGTATAAATTTTTATTTTTGGATTTGGTTTGGTATTTGTATTACTTGCAAGGTAAATAAATGCGGGTAGAAAATGTTGTAAGGTAAATAAAATAATTGTAGTACATAAAATGTAAATGCATACCTGGGTCTCCGCTACCGCTGCATGATTAGTATCATAAAAGAAAATATATTTATAGGGATATAAATAAATTGCAGAAAAGGAAAGCAGGAAAATCTAGTTCGTTGAAGTAGCAAGACGAGTCTGTTGACCTTACTTTTATGAAGGTCCTTGATGAATGACATCCATGATCGATCTTGAATAAAAAGTTTACTTTCATTGACTCCTTAAGACACATCAGAGGCCCCAAAACCCTAAAATTAGGTCAAACCCTAATGTGCCCCCTTTTAACCTCAAACTTGAGTGACACCTTAGTTAAATCTAATTTGACTCAATGGCCACCACATTGACCAATTGGTGAACCCTGGATCCAATGGTGACCACATTAACCATCAGGTTAACTTTAAAATCCAATTGGTCAAACCTGATCAAAATAGTCAACCATGGACCCAATAATCGCCAAATTGACAATTTAGTCAACCATGGACCCAATAATCACTACATTGACTATTTTGTCAACCTTAGACTGAATGATCATCACATGAATCGTTCGGTTAACCACATGACCTATTGGTCAACCCTGGTCAATTGGTCAACTTTGCACCATTTTTAGTCGATTCATAATCTTTTGATCAAAATTTTCATTATCTTCCATAATTAATTATTTAATTAATTAGAAGAGTGAAATTGGCACTCACTAATCCTAGAATTTGAGTCCTAAGACATACCCAAAATACATGTGGAACCCAAACATACAAGTGAAATCTAAGCCCACCCATGGAACCCTAAATTTTCCTTGGAAGCCCAAACCCAAAGACATTCGTGGTTTATCATTCTCAAGTGACCCATTACTCTAAAGACTTAGCATGACACATTAAAACTATGAAACCCACTAATACACACCAAGCCACCATTTTTGATCTAGGTCCAAGGTCATCATGAGGGGAATTATATGGCAATTTACTCAAACTCCACATCACGCCCTTTTAAACCTGATATTCCTTAGCTAAAAGCTCATCTTCTGGACTCCGTGAGCTTATTTCACTACCACTAGTCTCCTCTAATTGGCTCCATGCTCCCTTGTCACCTCTAATGGCTATTTAAAGAGCTATCTCGAGAGCCTCCATGAGAGGTAGACCATAGATACAGACTTCAAAATCTGAACCCTCAACATCAAAGTCATTCTCCATCCCATAAGCAACCAATTCCCCACATTTTTATCTTCTAAAGTCTATTACCAAACCCTAATTTGTCACCCTAAAAACATGAAAACTTTTTTGCTTAGCACAAAACTCCTTAAAACCCTAATTAAACGATCCCAAAACCATCACTGAGCCTCACGAAGAAGTTCACAATCAAAATTGTCCCTTCCCGCAAGCTCTAACACATTCCAAGGAAAAACCGTGAACCCATTCTGTAAGAATATACCCCAGTCTAATTTCACTTCAAATTAAGCTAAGGACAAACTTTAATAGGACTTGACAATCATTCCATTAAAGATCGATTGAGGCCTCACCTCTCGAGATTAGGTATTATCCACCAACCCTAATTTCTTACTCAGGTTTGAGCCATTGTAAAGAAATTTATCACACAGTACCCATATATCCATATGGATGTGTTTATCTCATTGAGATGAAGCATTAGAAATAAATTTAATGAAAATCCTTTAAGATTTGTGATAGATCTTATGGTTTAAATATGAATGGTTTACAGGTTAACAGGCCTTGAGGATGATGGCAGGATGTTGTCCATTTCCATGTTTTGGAAATGGACAACTATGATGGAATCAGACCACTGAATTTATGCTCTAAAATGACAACTTCTAGCCTTTAAATATGAATGGTTTATGGGTTAACATGCCTTGAGGACGACTATGAAATGGACAAACACATGGGTCACGTGGCTACCTGCCTGTAAAGTTCCACAAACCAAATACCACTACATGGTGTTTGATCCATCCGATGATCTAGTCTGCTGCCACGCAGGATTATTATAAAATTATGGATTTTCTAATTTAAATAAATCCAGATAATTTTAAATAACTTCAAAAATTCATAAATTTTTAATGAAAAATCATAAAAATATGATTAATATATGTTTGGATTCAGAATAATGAGGAGAAAATTATAAAAATAAAATCTAAAATTAAAAAATTAGATTTAATTTTTAATTAATTAATTATTCTATAAAATAATTTAATTATAAAAAATTAATTATAAATCCAAAAATCATGAAATTTTCAGGGATCACTTCTCTCATCCATGGGAACAATCTCTGATTTTTCTAAGGCTAGGAAAAATCCCTAAAGTCAAATCTACAAACTATATCAAGTTTTACAATTATTTTAAAAAATAATTATAAAAAATTAGAAAATTGTACATTAAATTGAGAATTGGTTAGAAAATTTAGAGTGATGAATTTAAGCTCTAAAATGACAACTTCTAGCCTTTAACAAAAATTAAAATAACAACTTAACTTTTTAGGGTAAAATTGTAAATATTAAAATTTACATTTATAACCCTAAAATTTTCCTAGGCTCAACAACTAACCCTAAATGACTATTAGGATAGATTCAATCCTAGTCCTTAGGTTTAATTCCTAGTTAGACCTAAGGTAAACTAATACTTAACTAAACTTAGGCTTTGTCACACCTTTAAACCATTGGTTCAACCTAATTTGAGCCCAAGTCAAAATCAAATCTTTGGGTTCAATCCAAATGAACTCAAGTCATAGCCTAAACATTTGGCTTTAACTTACATGAAAATAATTCAGAATCAATCTTAATTGGGTTCAACTTAAATGAACCTAGATCAAATTCCTAAGACGTGGGTTCAACCCACATCAACTTAAGTTAAAACCAACATCCCTTCGATTAAATCCAAATGAATCTAAATTGAACTTAAAATAAATTAAGGTCTAACTCTAATTAGAATTAGGCTTAATTAACCTTAAACTATAGTTAGGTCTGACCCTAATTAGACCTAATTAATCTAATTAGACCTTACTCACATTAGGTATAATTAACCTTAAACACTAATTAGTCTAACCCTAATTAGTCCTAATTAATTTAATTAGCCTTACTTTCATAGGCTTAACTAACCTTAAACTATAGTTAGGTCTCACCTTAGTAAGACCTAATTAATTTAATTATTCCTTACTTACATTAGGATTGCTTAACCATAAAGTATAGTTAGGTCTAACCCTAATTAGACCTAATTAATCTAATTAGGCCTTACTCACATTATGCTTAATTAATCTTAAACTTTAATTAGGTCTAACCCTAATTAGACCTAATTAATCTAATTATGCTTTACTCATATTTGGCTTAATTAACCTTAAACCCTAATTAGGTATAACACTAATTAGATCCAATTAAGCTTTACTTTCATTAGGTTTAATTAAGCTTAAACTATAGTTAGGTCTAACCTTAATTAAACCTAATTAACCTAATTTAGCCTTACTCACGTTAGGCTTAGTTAACCTTAAACCCTAAATAGGTCTAACTATAATTAGAACTAATTAAGCTAATTAAGCCTTATTACATTAGGCTTAATTAATCTTTAACCACAATTAGGTCTAACCTTAATTAGAACTAATTAATCCTATTAAGCCTTATTTACATTAGGCTTAATTAATCTATAAACTTTAATTAAGTCTAACCCTAATTAGACTTTATTAATCATTAAGCCTTACCTACATTATGTATAATCTGTCTTAATCAACCTTTATATTAATCTAACTAGCCTTACTTTCGTTAGGCTTAATTAAACTTAAACTATAGTTAGGTCTAACCCTAATTAGACCTAGTTAATTTTATTAAGCCTTACTTACTTTAGGCTTAATTAACCTTAAACTATAGTTAGCCCCAACCTAGTTAGACTTAATTAATCATTAAGCCTTACATAAATTATGCTTAATCGATCTTAATGAACTATAAACCTTAATTAAGTCTAACCCTAATTAGACTTAATTCATCATTAAGCCTTACTTACATTAGGCTTAATCAGCTCGTCGACTTTGTATGACTTCCTC
Organism: Papilionanthe hookeriana x Papilionanthe teres; assembly: GCA_022702705.1. NCBI lineage: Eukaryota > Viridiplantae > Streptophyta > Magnoliopsida > Asparagales > Orchidaceae > Papilionanthe > Papilionanthe hookeriana x Papilionanthe teres. Next base: position 110,847,208 of record CM040423.1, read on the forward strand.
TTTATCCGTACTGTGAATAATAATACTTCCAGTGCTGCTTACATTTTCTCTATTTCCAATTCCATTTCTGAAAAATGAACAATCCAATTTCACTCTTGTAGACAATACTCAAGTTGTACACAATCTCGATAAGTTCAACGACAATAACACTAGGAATATTCTTAATAGTAGTAAAAATGGAAATGAAATTGTTACATTAGAATTACAAGGTGTACCAATTTCTATAGACTTGGAGTCCTTCAACTCAGAAACAAAAGTGTCAGACGATAAACTATAAAAGATAATTGAAGTAAATTTAAGAAGTGGAAGAGTTCTATCTCCAAGAATGGTTTCTAAGGAAAAAGAAAATAAATATTTACACCAGAAGATATCATTCCTCTAGTACAACAACGATTATCAAAAGGAAACAAAGACAATCCCCATAACAAAGTGGACTACAACGTACTAACCCATTTAAAAAAATTGCAGTAAAGTTGAGCATCTACGATGCCCTTATCCTTTCTAAAGAAATGAGAAAATCATAAATAAAAGCAGTTTTAGATCCATAAATCTGTTTAGATCAACTTTCTAGTGTTTCTTCAAATGTGACTTATTCATTAAAAGAACAGACCAAGATAACTTTCTCCGACAATGACTTATTGCTTGGTACAATGGACATAATTGCTCATTATATATCACAGTGAATATAAATAAAACTACAATTTCAAGGGTGCTCATTAACCCTAGTGCCTCAAATAATATTATGAACATAAGAACTCTCGCATATTTGTACATTGAAGCTTGAAGATTAACAAGGGATACAATGATGTTACGTGGATTCAACCAGCAAGCGGAACGAGCTGTAGGGTCAATTGCATTGCTCTTGAAGATGGATAATTTGGTGACAACGACAAAATTCCATGTCATTGATTCTGAAACTTCTTCTAATGCTTTACTTGGTCCACCATGGCTCCAGGAGCATAAAATGGCCTCCTCCTCATTACATCAATGCATTAAATATCTACAAAAAGGACCAGAATGTTGTATTACATGAGATTTACAATCGTTCTGTCCATGAAATTGGTGTACATGAAGATGTTGCATACTATGCTCCAATAAAAAGAACGTTATTCTCCAGAGATGTAGTGATAAATACAGAAGAAAAATATAAAGTCTAGTGAATAAATGAAACAAACCGTGAAAAGTAAAGACAAATTGATAGAAATTCTACTTTGACACAGAAAAAGGGTGACTATTTTTATCAAACTCGCATTCAAGGTTAGAGAAGAGGATGAGAAATTCTATATGTGATGTTCTTCCTAGTTCCGAGATGAGATAACTCTCTAGCAGACACTTTAGCTAAGCTTACAAAAGAGTTTTCTTGTCCGGAAGTGGATGACATTCCAATTTCTATAAGAGGAAAGAGAGTTTTCTCTCGAATAGATAATGATAATCTCCATAAAATTGGTGAAGAGAAGACAACAACAGCAGTTGACAAAGAAGAGGATGATTGGCAACAACAAATTATTCAATAATTGCAAACTGAAAGATTACCCAAAAATAGTTCTATTGCTACTCAAATTAAACAAAGAGCATTGTCTTATGCTCTAGTGAATGATGTTCTTTACCAACAATCTTTTGAAAATATTTGGTTAAGATGTTTAAACTAATCTAAGGCTCGAGAGATTGTTAAAGAAGTTCATTCAGGTTTGTGGTGCTGCTCACCAATCCAGACCAAAAATTAAAATAAAAATAAAAAAAGGAATACTAATGGCCGACAATGATGGCTGATTGTCTTCAAATTGCAAAGAGATGTCATTAATGTCCAGTACACGGGGTCCTCTTGCACCAACACCTAAATGTATTAAATCCAACAATTACATCTTGTCCATTTCATTGTCGGCATATTTTTAGGTTGTGTTGTATTTTTTAAGAGGGGTCGCCTACAGAAGTTGTCGGCGAGTTTTAAATTTAATTTAAATATATATATAATTTAGAAAGTAGTATTTGATTTTGAAAATGATTTTAAATTTGAAAATTTTAAGATATGAAATCAAACTGATCTCACATCCCGAATAGTTTATATAAACGAGCACCGCATCACAAACCGTGTATCTATCCCTAAGGATAGACACACTGCTTGATAATGGGGCTCGATTAGATAAACTAGAAGATTTGTGACATCCGTTTGGTCTGCGAACCAATTTTATAAGCCGACAAATTCCCTCGCTTAATATGAAAACATTAAACAGGGTTTATATTACTTGGGTTCTTTAAAATTCCCTATAAGGGCAAGCCCCTATAGTTAATTACATCTTAAGTGACGGGAATCACCTAAGAAAACTCTCGATAATAATCAATAATTCTGCTCTCAAGAATTTCAAAGTTTAAGTTTTCAAAGGATTGAATTTTTGAATCTCAATAGGGAATGGATCAAGTTTGGAACATTTTATTTTGGGAATTCAAAGGAAGAAAAGTAGGAGAAATTACGGATTCGAAGCGAACTTCGGTAATTTCCCGACTATCCTATTGTTTGGCTTGGATTTAGGAAAGTCCTAATGTTTATTTAATGTTTTGATCTTGCCAATTTTAATTAATTAGGGCTTATATTTATATGATAGAATCATACAAATAGCCTGGAAGATATGAGGGTTTATGTCGTATCGGACGACTACCTCGGAGTCCTAAGACCGGTTAGGGCTTAATTTACATGATATGATCATGCAAATGCCTAACGAAGAGTTGAGGATTTATGTTGCACTAGGCAAACTACCTTGAAGTCCTATAGCTTGGTTGTTTAATTCTATGAAAGTTTTGCTGAAGTAGATTCAAGTTTTGCTGACGACGATGGTCGTGCTGCCCACCATGCTCCGAGCTCCTTGTTGTTGCAGAGGTTTAGTTTTAGAAATCATAAATCAGGGGATGAGAAAAGTGTTTTGGTTTAGAGAAGTCTTAATTTCCAAGTGTTTTTTGTGTTTTAATTAAAAGAAATCTTAAAGTTGATTATAACAACACCGGTTAAGATCCCACGGTTCCATCCTTCCGGCATCATTATTTTTATCGGATTCACTTAGTCCAGATGAATTTGCTAAACTCAACTGAATGAGTTCCACACTTTCATTTAGACCGTGGGAAATCCCGTTAGCAACACGTATGTTACATCATCCGAGGTATTCCCGATCATCCAACAAGACGTTTTAATTTAGTTGTAGTTGTAGTTTTGTTGTTCTGTTTGTGATTAAATTTTGAGTTGTCTTATATTTTGAAATGTTGTGGAGGTGAATTTTATCTTGTAGTATCTTTTAATTTAGTTATGGGTTTCAGTTTTGGTTTCTGTCCTAAAGGTGTAGGTTTTCATGCAACTGTTGTTTATCATGCAAGAAAAATAAGTGCGATGCGATTAAATAAATTACCGTAAAGTAAATCGCAATAAAATAAAAGCGTACCTGGAGGGTCTTCCCGTCATCCCAAGCTGCACTTAAAACACAGTTAGAATATTTAAGCAAGTTCCTAGGTAAAGCTAAGGTAAGGGCTATGGTTTTCTACCAAATTCCTAATCCTATAGCTAGTCATTTCCTATGACGTCTAGGTTCCTTGTGTTTTGGTTTGAAGACGACTTTCTTCATCAAAGACCAACTAAGTTCAATTGTTCTTATAAATATCCTATCATATCGAGGAAGTGCTTAAGAAGAATCTTAAACATCTTTTCAATATTTCTAGGATTGTTTTAAGTCCAAATGAATTTAATTATGTAAATGAATCGATCGTCCGAGGTTTTCAAGTTTTGTTAACTTGCTCAGTGAACTAGGACATTTAAATGTCCTATAAGTGAAGTAACATTTCATTTAATATTCTTTTTAGGAGTTATGATAACTAAAGCTTTTGAGGGTAAATTCGTGTTCAAATGGTTTGTGATTCAAATTTAAGTTCAAATTGATGATTTAAGTTTGGAATAATGTTCAAGTTATTTTAGATTTATTTTTGAGTTCTTTATGTCTTAGGTGATGTTATTTAATTCAACTTAATTTAATTTAATTTAATTTAATTTAATTTAATTTAATTTAGTTTGATTTGATGTTACATTAAATTAATTTGATTTAATTTAATTTTTATTTTAATTTGATTTAATTTAATTTAATTTAATTTAATTTATTTAATTTAATTTAATTTTTAATTTAATTTAATTTAATTTAATTTATTTAATTTAATTTAATTTTTAATTTAATTTTTTAATTTAATTTTTAATTTGATTTAATTTTTAATTTAATTTTTAATTTGATTTAATTTAATTTAATTTAATTTTTTAATTTAATTTTATTCATTTTAATTTTAATTAAAATTTTAAAAGAGTTCAATAATTTAATTTTAGTTTAATGATTAAGCCTTTTAATGTTTTTAAATTTGAATTATCATTTTAATTAAGAATTAAACATTAATGAAATGATTAATTTAGGGATTTTTTTTAAATTAAAGAATAAATCTCTTCCTAATAATATCCCTATTTTAATAATTCCAATTTTATTATTCTTCCAAATTTAATCAATTATTTAATTAAAGTTTAATCATTTTAAATTACTTAATGGGTTTCTACCCTTCAATTATTTAAATTTCAATCATCCAAATCAGATTAGGATCAAATATTTTACTTGTTAATTTTTTATTAAACCTAAAGTTTTAATTAAGGGTTAAAAAGGAATTTAATTACCACTTTACCCTTTAAGCTTAATAATTTCATAACTCACTAAATTGAACTCAAATGAACTTGAAATTTTTATGTGACTTCACTCATATGTCAATAAAGACATGAGAGGAGAAAATGTGATTTTTCTGTATTTAATTTATTTATATAATTATTTTTTGTAGAAAATAGAGATTTCCAAGGAAAATTTAATAACATGACCAAGGGAAAGTTTCTGTCCTTAAGAAAATTAGGGGACATTCCTAATGACCAGGGGACCACTTGGACCAATTTTTGTGATTTTTTGAATTATATTTTATTTATTAGAATTATTTTAAATTCTGGAGTATTAATTAATTTAAAAATAAAATAAATGTTGAAAAATGAATTTTATGTTTTTCAAAAATCTCTCTGATATCAAGGAAATCAGAGAAGCAAATTTTGCAATTTTTTGATTTTTCTATGATTTATTATAATTATTTTAGTGAAAATGCTAGAAAATACATTTTTTTAATTTTAAATTACCCTAGAGCTTTAAAATTTAATATCTCAACCTAGAAACATAAGAAAAATATGGGGTTTGTTCCTAAGTGATTAAAATTCAAAATGTGACATTTTGGTGAATTTTATTATTTTTGTGATTTTTATTATTTTTTAATTATTAAAAATATTAAAATAATATTAAAAATCAACTTTTTTAGAAAATTGAAATTTTAATTTTTTTAAATTCCCCTGATATCAGAGAGGTTCCAAAACCAATTTGGTGAACTTTTGAAAGATATTTTGAAAGTTATTAATTTTTAAAGTTTAAAATGACTAAATGGCTTAATCAACCCAATTAATAGGGCTAACCAAGTCCAATTGACTTCAAACTTTTGTGGTGGTTTCCTCTGATCCTAAAGGTCAGTGGAGAATTGATTTCAAGTCAACTTGATCTATGATTAACTCTAATTAATTAGAGACCTATTTTGAGTGTTCAAGCCAATTAGGGTTATTTTGAGTGAACTAACTCAAGTCCTATTTTTCCTAGGGTTCTCTGGTCATAAGAAACATCACCAAATTTTCCTAGAATTTATTTCACAACATGCTATTTATTGGAATTAAAATACTCAAAACAGTGACATGAATTTGAAAAATCAATAACTCTTCATAGGGATGGCCTCTGACTTTGGAAAATTCAGGGAATGTTCTTAAATTCAGAGGCTTCAAAAGCCCTATGGTCTCATGCCATGGTGAATTATATACATGCATGGAGAATTAAATGTATGCAGAGAGTAAATAAATTATAAAAAATAAAATACTTAATGAAATTAATTGATTTCTTTTCCACATTATTCTCCTCTGTTCACTGAGCAAGAGGGTATTTTTATTTTATTTTTATGATTTTCCTACACAAAGTTATGAATTTTTGAAGTTTAGGGAATTAAATAAATAGAAAATACCCCTAATTTTCTACTTATCCACGCGGCGCCAGCGAAACATCGGCAGCTCCGAAGGGGTACGTGTCGCGGGGCGATCTGAGTCAGCCGTCCCGGGGCCCGCTGTATCGTTCCGTCTCCTCATCCGGCGCGATCCTGGCCGTCCGTGCGCGCGTGTATTAAATGGACGGCATCCGTTCATCGTCCCCAAGTGTCCTCACCCGAGAGCCGTCCACACTAAATCCCTAATATCTCACTCGATACTCAATGGATTTTCATGTTCTTATGCTCTATGGATTCGTCTTGAAGAGACGAACACATCTATACGGTTATCATGCATTGAAATTAAAGCATTTGAAATGGAGAATCTCCAGAAGCTCGGGATGAAGAATTAGTTCATACCTTTGCTCTGAGAGGTGAAGCCTCGATCAGAGAGGTTTGGCACGTTCGTTGGAGCTGCAGGAGGCTAGGGATGAAGCCTGGGGATGTGGTGAATTGCCTAGGTGTAGTTTCCACCAAGGCCGATCACAACCTTTGGAGTCTGGAACAACCTGGGTGGCTCGGAGAGGGGGCTTTCCTTTGGAAAACTTCTTCTCTTGGCACTGGTGAAGGTGTATGTGAGTTTAATTTGGTTTTGGTGAAGGATTCGGGAATGTCCCGTTACGGCTCGAGAATTGAGCTTCAAAATCGAGCTCAATCAATGGGTATTAGAGCGGAGAGAACAGTGGGGATCAATTGCTCTAAGTCTAGAGGGGAGTGAGGAGTGATTTTGGCGAGTTTTGGTATGGTCCGGTTCGGCAGCTCTTCATGGCCGAGAGGTGGGGGGTTTAAATAGGCGGGGTCGGAGGGCCTCCCGGGGGAGTTGAGGGCTGGGATCGGCTGCTCATGGCAAGTGAAGAACAGCTGCAATGGCCACTGGGCGTGGGGCAGCTCAGCGAGTGAGAATTCCAAGCTTGGATTGACTTGGACCTCTCGGCCATGGAGTTTTCCGGCGATCGGGGTGGCTGGCCGGCGAGCGAGGGTCACCCTCGGGGTCGGGTGGGTCGGGGCCGGGTGTTTGTGCAAGCAATTGGCAAATGCCAAGTGTAAAGGCTTTGATCCAAAGTAGAATGGGGCATGGCTAGTTTTTGGGTCTAAATGGGTCAACTCACCCATTTGGGCTTGGTGCACCCTTCAAGGTGGCTTTGGGTGCTTGTGGGGGATCAAAGGGATCAGCTGGTTTGGCATGGAGAAGTCTCCATCCAAATATATTTGGATTAAATTTAGGTTTAGGTGAATCATGATTAAGGCTAATGAGCTTTAGGGATTAAGGAAAGGGGCCCTCCTTCCTACCCGATATGGTATGGTGACATGTAAAGAGGCTCTCATGGCTTCCATGTGGCTCATGCATGGCTTCATGGCTCACCTTTGGCTTGGGAAAAGTCAAGTCAATTTCATGTAAATGGATTTAAGAAAAATTTTGATATTTTGATGTGAATTTGTATGGGACTTGATTTGGAATTGTTTGATGATGGAATTATAACTTAGGGAATGGCTTTGATTAAATGGATGGCAAATGGAAATGTCATGTGGGCTTTAGGGCCAATTTTGGGCTTTTGTATTTGGTGGAAATGGGCTTTTAGGAAGGTTTAGGGAAGTGGGCTTTTAGGTTTGAAAATGAATTTATGGGTAGAAATTTTGTAAAGAGGTTGGGCCAAATAATTGTTGAGTTTGGTTTAGGGATGTGTCATGAGTGGTTTGGAGTCAATTTGGTGTGATTTGGACTTGAATTGGTTTGAATTTGGGTTTAATTGGTAAGTGGGCCTATGTAGGTCAAATTGGGCTAACTTGGGCCAATGTTGGGCTAGGGTTGAAATTGATGTAAAATTAATGTTGGGAAATATTTATGGGAGTGTTTCAAAGAGGTTTTGGCTTTGATGGGTTTTGATTTTGGGGTTTGGGCTCATTTGGGTTAGGTTTGGGTTTAGGTCGAAAATGGGCCTTTTAGCTTTGGGTTGAATTTGAGTGGGGTTTGGATCAAAATCTTGGGCAAATCATGTTAGTGTTTTGTTTATGGGGATGTTAAGGAAGGTTTAGAAAAGATTTGGGGTTAATTGGAGTTGAATTGGGTGAGTTTGGGCTAAGTTTGGGTCATGGGTCCAAATTGGGCTTTAAGGCCAAAAGTGAAATTGGATCCCAATGCCAATCAAATTGGGCTTGGACTTGGTCTAGATTGGTGTTGGGGATGTTGAATTGAAGTTTAGAATTGAATTGGACCAGAATTTGGGTCAATTGGGTAGGTTTAGTTTGACATTGGGTTTACTTTGGGTTAAAATGGGTCAAATTGGGGGTTTTGATAAAAGTGGGGTAAATTGACAAAATTGGCCCATGGTGTAGTTGAACAAAATGAAATTGGGAATATTTGGGATTTTCTGGAATTTTCTGGGAATTTTCTGAATTTTTGGATTTTTTGGCTAAGAAGGGTATTTTGGGTATTTGGAGGGTATTGGGAGGTATTTTTGGAATTTTTGATATTTTTGGGTATGGATGATCAATTTGAGTGATGTGGAAATGTTTGGGAATGATTTTGGAGAATTTTGGGTGATTTGGAAATTTTTGAGAAATTTGGGCTATTCAGGGCTTTGGGTAGGTTGGCGGGTGTAGGGTCCCGGGGTCAAAAATTAAAAATTTGGAAAATGGAAGATTAGGTGAATGTAAGTGGAATAAAATCATTTTGGTTGAGCCATGAAGCCATATCAAGCCCACATGAGCCATGAAGGGACTCATTTGAGGCATTCACTATGTTGTTCCTAACCCTCTTAGCCAAGGGCTTAGGGGTTAAGGACCATCCATGTGAATCACCTACATGAGTCAGGAGGTCAAGTTGGGTATGGGTGTGTTTTTAGGAAGTGTGTGAAAGTGTAGTGCACAGGTGTAGTGTGTGTGCAAGTCAACCCTTCACCAGACCAGGCCACCCAGGGCAATCCTAAGGCCAAAGAGTCTTATAGGAACTCATCCTTTAAACTTCCACATTTGATCTCAACCCTCTAGGTGATTAGGGGTCTACAATCAAGTTTGTGGAGTTTGCGGGGAGTTTAGAAGTGGTTTGAATTTCTAAAAGGTGGGTCCCAATTCTAATCCTCTAAGATAGTCAAAGGAAAAGCCTAAGGCTAGATCCTAAGCACTAAAAGAAGAAGAGAAGACCTCATCAAAAATGAGGTCAACATTTGCATGTTGGGGCATAGATGTAGTTGGCCCTATAGACCATCCATTGTCTAAAGGTCATCGATTAATTCTAGCTGCTACAGATTACTTCTCAAAATGGGCAGAGGAAGTGCCACTTAGAGAATTCAAACCAGAGCAGGTTCTTCACTTCTTTAAAACACACATTGTCTACTGAATCAGAGTTCCTCGAAGAGTCATATCAGACAACAAAATGTTATTTATAATACAAAAATGAAAATTTTCATCCAAATACATGGGATAGATTGGAGATATTTGACAATTTACTACCCCAAAGCCAATGGTTTGACTGAAGCTTTCTAAAGACACTGGCTTAAATTTAAAAAAATACATTAATCAGTAGTCCAAGACAATGTCAGGAATGATTGATTAAATCTTTATGCGCATATCAAACTACATAACACACACCAACATGGTTAACACCATTTGCTTTGATATATGGTTCTGAGACCACACTTCCAATTGAGGTGCAGATTCCTTCTGTCAGGGTTGCAATTGTAAACCAAATAACGAAAGAAGAAAATGCAAAATTACAACTTAAAGAACTCAAAAGTTTAGAAGGCAAGCTTCTACAAGCTTAACAAAATCTAAAATTATATAATGCAAAAATGATACAGGTACACGATAAATTGGTTCACTCTAGAACATTTCAAATTGGGAGTTAGTCTTAGTAATTTGAAGACCTATCGTCACTCACCAAAAAATAAGTGAAAATTTTTAACCAATGTGGGAGGGCTATTATTTTGTTGAAAAGACATTTTCAGGAGGATCCTATCAGTTGGTCGATTGTTAAGGAGAAAGAGTCTTGCCCCCGGTTAATGGGTGGTTGATGCGGCGGCTTACTAACATAAAGTAATATTTCAGAAGTCATTTCAATTCAGTTACAAAGTATAATGAGTTTAATAAGAAATCAGCCAATCTTTAAGCAAGTATACGTTTTGCTTAAATAATACAAGGCTCTAGTGGAGTCCTGGTTATCGATCACACGAGGAGTAAGCAAAACTTTAAGCATAGCACATAAATCCAATATTCGAATATGCGAAATACTAAAAGAAAATAGTAAAATTACTAACGTTTAAAGATGCAAGATAATTTAAAATTACTACAGAATTTTGTAAACTTCAAGTTAAAGTAACTAATTCTACACTAAGTTTTGTAATGTATGTTTCAAATATACAGAAAGTGCCCTCCCCCTTACAATGATATTTTTGTGAGTGAATAATATATATTAGTATAATATTTATATTGTACCAAATAGGAGAACTTATTCTTTACCCTCTTATGAGAGCTACAAAGAACAGTGGCTAATCCTAGGTTTACTTCCTAAGTCTGTGGTTAGGCTGGGAGATAACTAGCTCTCACTCAAGAACTCCCACTTCCCTTCGCCTGAACGCTCTCTCGCTTTAGTTCCAAACATTGGGGATTTTACTCTGTTACCATAAAATCTCCAATTCTAAGCCCAACAAACCATATTTCCCTATTTATTTGCACTCAACCCCCATTAACTACATCACTCATTCATGAACATTCAATGAAATCTCCACTTTTGTTGTAGAAAGTATAGCCCTTTCGGATCGTATGTTTTACAACTTATTTTAACAATTCAATTGACCAGATCGAAAAGTAAATGAAGAATGAAGTGAAAATTCATCATAATTTCTTATCTTTCATATGGTACATCCAATCTAAACCATCACTTCTCCATTTATCATTGCAAGGATAAAGACAAATAAATCTACTCAAAATTCATAAGGAAGATACAACAAAACAAGGATTTTATTTATAAAAGCAAAGCCATACAAAGTATGAAAAGTAAATACAAGTTATCTTAATTTCTTTCCTAAGTGAATCCCTTGAAGTTCCTTTAAATCTCCTTCTCTCTTCACAACAACACATAATTCTCTCTTAGAATAATAAGGAAGAAGCAATCTCTCACTTTCATTCTCCTCCTATAACTCTTTTGAGAAGAATCCCTCACAATACAACACTAAACACCAAACCCTAAACTAGTCTCTCTAAGAGTATTCCTTCTCCACTCACACATACTTCACTTCCCTTACTAAAACACCCACACCACGCACACCACTTTTTTGGTGTAAAAAAACAAGCTAAAATAGTCTAGCATCGAATTTCCCAAGAGTTGCCTCAAGAATCCCTCCAAAAATCATCCAAATACATTGAATCTGGCCTCCACCGAAATTGGGCACCGTCAGCGGCCTATCGCGCCATTTAATTCTCTGCTCTATGGAAAAATGAGCCGTCATTGCCAGTTTGGCCGCTGTCAGTGCCATAACTTCAAATCCTCATTATTGCCTTTTTCGCTCCAAATTCATTCCTTTTAGCTTATTTTTGACCAATTTTCCTAAAATCTTCATAACTACAGCAAACATGGAAATACCTTCCACTAAAGTGCAATATCACCAAAAATGAATACAAAATATATATGAAAAGTCAAACATATTTTTTGGGCAACAAAATCCCCCAATCTTAACTATTACTTGTCCTCAAGTAATCATTTTACTAAATATAATTATGGTTCTTAGTAGTGAACTTTACTTAATGATTACTATGATTTTCTGAATTAAATGAATATAATAGAAAGATTTTCAATAACTTAGGTCAAAATTAAAAGTATAAGAACATTTAGTAATCAAGTCTAAGAGTTCGAAAGTTTTGTCTCCTATTTATTTCAAGAATAATCATAATTTGTCACATTAAGGGTGCTTTGAAGTATCATATGAAAAAAAAATTCATGAGATCTCTATTAGTAAGGATGCTAATACTTAACTATAAATTCAAAAAAGGAATTAAGCTCTATCTTTAAGTTGATTCAAGTGAAGACAATTTTTTATTAGATATCTCCTCAAGTTTCTCCTCACATATATTTTTCTTTTTCTCTTCTTTTTCATTTTAGGAATGATTTTCAATCCTCTCTCTTTTTTTTATGCTTATTCTTTTCATGTGGGGATTACTTTATTTAGATAGCTTTTATTAATTTTGAACTTCACTATCCTCTTCCTAAAGTTGGAACTTGAAATATTTCTTTACTTTATAGATATATTAGCTTTTTAATGATTCATCATAGAGTCCTAATCATTTCTCATCACAAAAACCTCTAATAATCTTAACAGTCCAAAAATATAATTTTCTTTACTTTAAATAGTTAACTATTCTAATCCTCTTATACTTAATATCTTAGCCCATAAAGTTAACTTTTATTACTAAAAACTTTCATTCAAATCTTCTATGATATTTAAATAAAATAAAAAAATAGTGATCTAAAGTTAAACCCATCTACTTTAAGTCATGTTAAAAAAATTTTGAAAATACATTTTAATTGAGAATAAATAAAATTTATTTTATCCTCCACCAAACTTAAGTTTTTCAGTGTTTATCAAATTAATAAATAAGAGAGAAAAATATAATATAAACTAACCTTTTTGTGTCGGGATTTTGATTTTTCTGAAGCATGCAGATATTAAATAAAAATTTAACTACAGGCATAAATTGGTTAGAAGCATTGTTCATATATATATCAGAGATTCGCAGGTTAATGAAAATTTAAAACACTTACTACAACATCCATTACTATTTTACTACAATAGTTACATATTAACATAAACTTCAATACAAATTAACTAAAATGAAAGTACAATTGCTACACACAACTGCTAAACAAAAGCAAATAACAAACACAAAAATCAACAAAAAAATAACAAACACAAAGAGTACAAATCTACCAATCATCATCTCTTCCTTCTTCTGCTCCTTCTTCCTACAGTTGGTATGGATTGTAGTGGCGGCAAGTTGGAAATATCACACCAGTTTCTCCGCTCATAAATCTCATCTGAGCATCATGATAGAAAATATCATATTCCACTCTTAACCTTTGATAATCATCATTAATGCTTTTTTTTTACTTCAAAACATCAATTCTGCTATGAAGCCTCATAATATCACCTAGTTGTAGCATCAGTCACTCCATAACATCAGAAATAGTAGGTGTCCCGGAAGTAGAAGGTACATCATGTATAGCAGAGGGAATCTCACTACTCTTACCTCTAGATCTCCTTCCTACATTAGACTCAAAATACGAATGTTGGCCTTACTAATAGGCTTCAAAGAGTGGACTAACTCTTCGCTACTATCAACCTCAACTCCTGATTATATACAAAAATGTATAAATAAGGGCAGAATGTCCCAATCATCTAGTAGTTTCTCCCTAAACTATAGTTAGAATGATATTATAAATCCAATATCAATTATTCTCATATTTTGAATATAAAATTTAGAATTTCTCTATCCCTTTAATCTTTGTTATGATGATGAGTAGGTAGTAGTATTGTACAAATAAAATAATTTTAGGTTTTAGATGCATTATTAAGAGTGGAAGCAGGAAAGTTTATCTTGTGTCTTTGCTTAGTTTTCCACTCCCATTTTTCATCAGTAAGAAAGGTAATTACCTCATTCAAAGCAATATCCGTAGTACCAAAAGTTTTACATTCACATAATGGATTATTTCTCAACTGGTAGAAAGCCTTGATCCGTTCAGGAGTAAATTCTACCGTTCATCCTCAAACAAATACATACTCTTCTTCAAATTACCATAAGTTAGCATACAACTCACGGATAACATCAGCAACTGCATTGGCAGAAAAATAACTGAAAGTTTCACAATTCCAATCAGCAATCACATACTCAACAACTCCGCCCAGATTTTCAAATTCTTGATCTTGTATACACTTTTTGCTACTGAGTGTAGATTTAAAATGGTACTGTGCTTTCACATTCACAAATTTCCTTTCATCAAAATCAAATTTTCTCTTCCCCTTAAATATCTTTGGAGCCATATCAATATCCCTATATATTTTGTAAATAAATCCAAATAAATTCCTAAATCACAATGCTATAAACTTCAAAGTCAAATCTAGCAAGTAAGAGCATTTCACCAAGGATTCTCTAAAAATTTTCTTCAAAAACCCAAAATTTTTAGATCTCCCCATTATAAGATATTTCCATGGTGAAAACAAAAAATTTTTAGTTTAAAGTAAAGCTCTTACCAAGGGAAGACGAGATCAAACCTCAAAAAGCTCCAAAATCGCCTCAAATCCAAATGCACGCAAACCTTAGGGGCGTTTTTTAGCCTTGGCAGGAGGTTAAAGGTGATAAATGGGCTAGTTACTATCCAAAATCATGATTTTAAAAGGGATCTAGAACTTTTGGGTATCAAGTGCCTTTGACGCTATTTTCGGTGTTGTCAGTGTTGAGTCAAGCACCGCCGACGGCGCCAGACCACTTTTTCTAGTTTCAAAATTATTACGTGATTTTGATCGTTTCCAAGTTACAATGACATCTAAATAGACCTATTAAGCATCTATATTCAATATTAAGTGATTAACTAATACTAAAATCAGACAAACAATACAAAACATCACTTTTATATATAAAAATCTAAAGTTACGAACTTAAACACATCAACCATACTACTACATCATTAACTTAGCATCGTAATAAAACCACAAAACTCTAACGCTGAAAACATAACAAAAATTCAAATCTCAAGTATAATGAGTCTAAAATCAAACCATAAACAAACCAAAAACAAACTAAACACAAGCAAATAAAGTCCAAATACTAAGTAAAGCAAATAAATAGTAAAGCTCTACTCCTCATCAATGTCAGTACTATCTTCTTTGATATCTCCTATGAATTGTTGGTGCACAAACAAATTGTAGAACATTTGATAAGAGAATTCATCAGTCCAATTCTCTTTAATCCAAGCCTTTTTCTTCATCAGTTGTATCAATCCTTCTTCTATACGCCCAATATGATCAAACTGTTCCTTCATCCTCTAATCTAGGAGATCATATAATTCAGATATATTGTTAATTTCATCCATAAGATTCTGTACCTCTTTGTCCAGTTTCTTGATCTTCCTAAAAATCAACTGCACATTTTCAGGAAAATGAGGTTGAATAGGTAGTAAACTCTGAGATGATTGGTCTACAGTTATGCTCAGATCATTTTCATCCTCAATTGTTGGACAGTCATTAACATTTGTTGGGTCCATGTTTCCCAAATCTCATATGGCACTTGTGACTGGCTGTAAAAAATAAATATAGTGGAAGGATGTCCCAAGCCATAACTTGATCCATGCATAATCAAACTCAAAACAGATTTCACAATTATGGTGCCAATATCAACAGGTCTTCTAGTTTGAATACAATAGTTTAAGATTGCACTTTCTTTCGTCATTTTACTAAATTTCATAGTCAGGAGTAATTTTGAGGATATAAAGAAATGTCATTACCTCGACACGGGATTTAATAAAGTTGTAGAGAAATTGACATACCCGTCATCTCTTATCTCCCAATGTTCGCCTTCATCCGCCAGATATCAATAGATTTCATTCATATTATCTCTCGTAGAGACAAAATGGGTATAATGACAGATTGGCACATTATCTATCATGTAAATTTCATTAATCTTGAAAGGAGTGAATGATAAACACCTACCTCACACATAGACGACTCGTTGGTTGATTCCATGAAGATTTACATAAAATTCCATCACCACAAGAATGACTACTGTGGAAGTAGTGTAAGTAAACAATTCCAAATACCTTTCTATAATAATTTATTCAACACGAGTACTAAATACATTCATACCTCGATGAAAAAAGCCTCTTTCTTTGATAAGTCTCCTCTTAATAAGGACTTTGTCACAAAGTCGATGTGCCTCAAAACTGATGAACTTTCTCCTGTTGAAAACCATAAATTTTGGAGATTCTAAGAAGTTGAAAGTCATGGAATGCAAATTTGGGAACTAACTTTTCATTTTTATGGTGTTAATGGGTTTAGAATGAGTTTGAGGAGTTATAAGGGTATAATTCTTGCTTAAAACTGCCAAATTCCGCCAATTGAAACACCAAAAATCGCTTCTCGGCCGTAAGCACAGTCGACACTGAAAAGGGTGACATCAGCGCCCAAGCTCCAAAAAATAAAATTGCTCTCTCGGAAATCCCGCCGTCGACACTGTTTTGTCTGCCATCGGCGCCAGTTTACCATTTTGCTACAAATCATTTTCATCCAAATAAACTAAAACTATTCAATTCAATCTAATAGTTAGCACCATTTAGGATAATTATGAGTGAGTAGGACTCAAATATACGACTATTTAATAAATATATTACTCAAATCACATCAAAACACTTTAAACAATAATGGAAACTATGGGCTGCTTCCCATAAAATGCTTGGTTTAAAGTCGTCAGCCCGACAAACATTAGTTTTATTCAGGATGAATTAACATTAAAACCTCTTTATAATTAAGAAGTGAAACCTCAAAATATGATTTTAGTCGATGCACATTAACTTTAAATACTCTTGTAGTTTTAGGATCTTTAATATCAACAGCTCCAAACTGATAAACTTCTATAACAGTGAAATGTCCTATCCACCTACACTTAAGTTTTCCAGGAAATAATCTTCATCATGCATTGTATAACAAAACTTCTTATCGAGGTTCAAATCTCTTTCTTATAGTCTTTCAATCATGTCATATCTTTATCTTCTCTTAATAAATGCTTTCATTATCATAAGATTCATTTCTTATTTCTTCTAATTCATTAAGTTGCAATAATCTTTTCTCACTAGCATCCTTTAAATTGAAAATGAACTCTTTAATCACTCAATATGCTTTATGTTCCAATTCAACTTGTAAATGACAAGTTTTTGCAAAAAAAACATCTATAAGGAGACAATTCTATAAGAGTTTTATAAGCAGTCCTATATGACCATAATGCAGTATCTAATCTCGCAGACTAATCTCATTTATGAAGATTTATAGATTTATCCAAAATTCTTTTAATTTTGTGATTAGCTACTTTAGCTAAAGCACTTCTCTTGGGATGATAAGTGATCCACTAAAAATTTTGATAGCTTTTTACCATTCATTTCATACCTGTTTTTGATGATATTGCACTTTAAAGAAAG
This sequence comes from Papilionanthe hookeriana x Papilionanthe teres, assembly GCA_022702705.1. Lineage (NCBI taxonomy): Eukaryota > Viridiplantae > Streptophyta > Magnoliopsida > Asparagales > Orchidaceae > Papilionanthe > Papilionanthe hookeriana x Papilionanthe teres. The sequence goes on from CM040423.1 coordinate 110,864,498, forward strand.
GTATTTTTCATGATTTCATGCAGGTACAATAATTTTAGGCCTTTGGAACAAAATGAAGCGAAAAGGAGCAAATTTGGAGTGAAAAAGGACAAAAGTGCATTTTAATGAACTAGCACCGAACAACACCAGTTTACAGAAAGTTACGACGTTTTGGTAGAATAATGCTTTGAACGGCACTGCTTCTAGCGCCGTACAGCGCCCTGTCCTGAATTCAATCTAGATTCAATGCATTTGGTTGGATTTTAAAAGGTTGCTTGAGGAAACTCTTGGGAATTCAGTTTTGTCCAAATTTAAACACTTTTGGAGCCAAATTTCTAAGGGGGAAGAAATGGAGAGAAGAGTTTAGAGTTCAGGGAGAGTTTCTTTCCATTTAGTGTAGGAAGTTAGGTTTTGTGTTTTCTCTTCTAAGGAGTGTGAGAGGAGAGGGAAAGTGAGAGATTTATTCTTCCTTACTCATCTAAAGAAAGAATTGTGTGTAGTTGTGAAGAAAGAAAATGAGTCAAAGGAATTCTTTGAGATTCTTTTGGGGAAGAGTTTGAGATAAGTTGTCTTTACTTTACTTTGTTTGTGTGACCTTTTTTTTAATATGAAATCCATGTTTTGTTATCTTTTCCTCATGAGTCTTGAGTAAATTTCTTTATCTTTGTCCATTTCATGTGATGTGTTGATGTTGTGAAATGGAAATGACGTGCTGATTTATGATGGAGAATTTGTGATGACCTTTTCACTTAGAACTTCATTTACTTTTTGATCTGGCCAATTGAATTGTTAAAACTTGTTGGGAAACATATGTTCCAAAAGGATTATGAGTTCTACAATAAAAGTGAAGGTCACATTCAATGTCCATGAATGAGAGATGTAGTTCATGGGGATTGAGCGCAAATAAATAGGGAAATAAACTTTGATGGGGGTAGAATTGGAGATTTCAGAGTGACAGGCTGAAATCCTCAATTTGGTCCTAATGTTTAGAAACTAAAGCAAGAGTTAGCCTTCAGGTGAAGGGAAGTGGGAGCTCTGGAGTGAGAGCCAGTATCCTCCCAGCCTAACCACGGATTTGAGGACTAAACTTAGGATTAGCCAATGTTCTTTATAAGTTGAAATATGGGTAAAGAATAGGAATGCTCCTATTTGGAACAAAACATTTGTGTCACTGATCTATGTAACAAAAGTCATCACATTATGAATGGAAAGAAGGAAGACTCTTTCTTGGAAATGTACTTTGTTATAAATTTATTCTTGTGTTAGTTTAACTTGCTAGAGTTTAGAACGTGCTTTGAAAGAAATAGTAACTAAATCTGTTTGTCTTTACTTTAAGAATTAAACCACTTGCAATTGTGCTGTAAGATTAATGATTTCTATGCTATGCAACAAAATTAAAACCTCCCTGCGGGATCAATAAGCAGGACTCCACTAGATCCTTGTATTACTTGAGTGATACGTATACTTGCGTTAATTATGTGACTCATTATCATCTAAATAAATATATAAATCTAAATATGAGTTCATTAATTTTTGCAAATTTAAAAAGTTGCACCAAGTTTTTGGTGCCATTTTCGGGAAGGCAAGGTAAAAAAAATTACTGTTAAAATTTAATTTTTGTAGTATTTGTTATCTTATATTTGAATTGCAAGTCAAAGTTGTGGGTGTCTTTTTATTGTTAGTGTGTTTATTGTGTTTGCATGCATAGTATCAAATTTATAGGTTTAGTGCCTTACGATTCTGAATTAGAGCGTACAATTAGAAAAATTTGAAAACAACAAAAATAATCTACAAATCCTCACAAAATGACAAGCACTTTAAACAATAAAAATGAAAATATACCAAGGCTTTTAAGGGATTATGCTAATCCAACAGCAGATGAAATTTACTTAACTATTCAAAATCCTGATGTTGCTACTAATTAATTTGAGCTTAAACCTGTTATTATCCAAATGGTACAAAATAATCAATTTGGAGGAACACCTAATGAAGATCCTAATTTACATCTCGCTAGTTTTCTAGAACTATGTGCTACTTTTAAGTATGATGGAGTATCGAACAATGCTATTAGGCTTAGACTTTTTCCTTTTTCATTAAGGGATAAGGCTAAGGCGTAGATAAATTCATTAGCACCTGAATTTATTAGAACTTGGGAAGAGCATTCACAAAAGTTTCTGTTAAAATATTTTCCACCTTCCAAAACTTCTAAGTTGAGGAATGATATCACATCTTTTAGTCAGTTTGATGGAGAATCCATATACGAAGCATAGGAAGGATTTAAAGATCTACTGAGGAAGTGTCCACACCATGCTTTACCAGACTGGTTAATAATTCAAACCTTTTATAATGGAGTAGTGGGATCTTTGAGAACGATTATCGATGCTGCTGGTGGTGGATCATTAATGTCAAAACCTTTTGATAAAGCATGTTCGTTAATTGAGGAGATGGCTACTGACCGCGACTTTATATATTAAGCAAGAATTTATGAAGTCAAAATTATATATTTAGAATGATTTAGTAAAGTCACAAATTCAACGCAAGTATATGTATCGTATCAAGTAATACAGAGCTCTAATGTTGTCCTGGTTATCGATCTCACAGGGAGGTGAACGTTCTTTAAATCAGATAATATAACACTAAAATCCAATACCCAATGTAACAATGACTTAAGTGTACAACCACTAGTTAATGCAAAGTATAATAATGCTACTACAATTACTTCTAATTAATGAACTATATTAACTAACAAACACACTAACTTATGTGATTTATAAGATACTTCTATATGAAAATTGTCTTTCTTCCTGCATAAAGATTATTATGTGCGGATGTTGAAGAATGGTAATTATTTGTGTTGTGCCAAATAGGAGCATATTTGCTTCTTTACTTTTGAAAGAGTACCCCCCTTCCAAGCAAGTAAAGAACATTGCCATATCTTAAGTTTAGTTAATAAATCTAAGGCTAGGCTGGGAGGATACCGGCTATCACTTCGGAGCACCCACTCACCCTTCACCCGAAGGCTAACCATAGGCTTTAGTTACCAATCTTAAGACCAAGTTGGGGATCCCATTCTGTCACCATGAAACCTTCAATTTGAAGTCCATCAAAACTCATTTCCCTATTTATTTGCACTTAATCCCCATGAACTACGCAATTCATTCAAGGACATTAAATGGTTTCTTCATTCTTATTGTAGAACATTCAATTCTTTTGGAATTAATGTTTCTCAACATGTTTTAACAATTCAATTGGCCGGATTGAAAGTAAATTAAGTTCCAAATTAAAGAAACATCACAACTTTTATAACACTTAAATGGCACATCATACCACATCACCACATCATAATTACTTCATGCAAGAAGATAGGCAAGGGAGACTACTCACTAACCACGGAGAAGATATAAAAACACATGGATTTTATATATAAAAGAAGAGTCATACAAACCACTAAAGTAAATACAACTTATCTCTTTCTCTTCCCCAAACAAATTCTTCAAAGTTCCCTTGATTCCTTTTCTCTTCCTTGCAACACTTGATTCTCTCCTTGTAACAAAGATGAAGAAGCAATCTCTCACTTTACTCCCTCTTCTCCTCTCCTTAGAGAAAAATCTCTCTTAAAATCACAAACCCTAACTCTCTCTCACACTTTCTTCACACTCTCTACAACAATTCTCTTCTCTTCCTTCTCTCTGTTTTCATCTTGGACACTTAATTTAATGTTAGGATCGAATTCCCCAAGAGTTTCTTCAAGCACCTCTTCAAAAATCTGCCAAAACTTTTGAATTCGAAGTGAACCGACACAGGGCCCCGGCGGCGCCCCCGATAGTGGCGCCGACGGCGCCCTATCGTGCCAATTAATTCTAGAGTCTCTGGAATAGGGCGCCGGCGGCGCCAGGGCTGTTTTCCTCCAAATTGCTCCATTTTGTTCCAAATTCGTTCCTTTTTGCATCTTTTCGCTCCAATCACCTATAATCATCATACCTGCAACAAATCATGAAAAAATACCTTCCTTTAAAGTGCAATATCACCAAAAATAGGTAAAAACATATAACTAAAAGGGTATATATTTTTGGTGCATCAAAATCCCCAAACATAAACTATTACTTGTCCTCAAGTAATCCATTTACTACATAAAAATATAACTCTAGGCAATGTACTTTTCAATAGTAAGAGACCAAAATTTTTCATTCAAAAGATTATAGTGTTTAGATTTTCAGAAAATGTTTAGCAACTCAGATCAACATTACAGGTATAAGAATATTCAGTACTTAAGTCTAAAAGTTCTAGTCTTCTATTTATTTCAAGGTGAACCATAATTTGTTATATTAAGAGTTCTTTAAAGGACTATGTGAAAAAGGAGTTCATGCAAACTTTATTAAAATGTATGCTAGTACCTTAAACATAAATTCAGAAATGAAATCAAGCTCTCCCTTTAAGGTGATTCAAGTGAAGCCAATTTTTGATTAGGCATCTCCTCAAGCTTCTTCTCATAACATTTTTCTTTTCTTTTCTTTTTCTTTTTCTTTTGCTTTTCTTTTTTTTTCTTTTTCTAAGGATTACTATATCTGGATAGCCTTTAATGGTTTTGTACTTCACTCTCCTCTTTATAAAGTTCAAAATTAAGTCATCTCTTTACTTTATGGTTAAGTACAAGCTTTATTATTCATCATAAAGATACAATCTCTTCTTAACACACAATACTTTAAATCCCTTAACATTTCAAAAATACAGTTTTCTTTACTTTAAATAGTTGACTATAATCAAATCCTTTCATACCAAATATCTTACTTCTATAAATATAACCTTTATCACTAAAAATTTTCATCCTTTCCTTCCATAATATTCAACTGAATTGAAAAGATTTAGTTATCTTATAATGAAGTTCAACTGCCAAAAGTTATGCTAATAATTTTGAAAATATAATAATTGAGAACAAATAAAAGTTTAACATTTCTCTACCCTCCCCCAAACTTACATTTTTTAATAAATTTGAAATAGTTGAGAGTAAAAGAAAATTAACCTTTACGTGTTGAGATTTTGAAATCTTCATAATTTACCTGGTATTAATCAAAATTTACAGCTAGCAAGCATGAAACAATTAGTAGCAGTGATATAAAAATTTTAAATATTTGCATGGGTAAAGAGAAATAAACATTAAACAACTAAATATCCAACAAAACACTATAACATAAAGCAAATTATCACACCACATAATAGTACAACTAACAGTTCAACATAAAAAATAAATGACACTACATCACATGAAAAGTAAATGTCCACTACATCACATCAATACATCTCAACAGACTAAGAATAATAGAAATAAAACAAACAAGCTATCTACCAGTCTCCATCATCAGGACTAGCAGCAGGGTCATCAACAGGGTCAGAAGGTCCAGGCCTGTACGGTGTATAACTAGGGCAAGAAGGAAATGTCACATTGGACTCCCCCCTAATAAATTTGGACTGAGCATCATAATAAGCCATATCAAACTCAACTCTTCTCTGTAAATAGTCTTCATTCACATCACTTCGGGCCTCAAATACATCCATCCTATGATGCATCCTATCCATACTATCACTCTTCAATCTCAACTGCTGCATGATATCAGATAGTGTCGGGGGCTCAGAAGTAGATGGAACATCATAACTCGTGGTAGGAATTTCAGTACTCCTACTCTCCACTCTTGCACCCACATGAGCCTCATAAGTATGAATAATGGTCTTCGTAATCAGCCTCAAAGATATCGCCACTTCCTCAGAACTACTATACTCCACTCCAGACTGAACACAAAGTGCATGAATCAGGGCAGGATGTCCTAATCCACCAGTGGTTTCTCCTTTGGCAATAGAGTGAATGCCCTTAAAAATAAGGGCTCCAATATTAATCTTCTTCGTCTTTTGGATGTGATAGTTTAAAATAGCTCGATCCCTAGTAACTTCACTGTGATGATAAGAAGGTAAAAGTCTTGCAGAAATGAAATAATGTCATGCTTTAGAAGCAACATTTAAAGTAAAAGCAAGGAAGTTAATCATCTCTCTCGGATTCATCTTCCATTCCCCTCTTCCATCGGTCAGATACGTGATTACACTCATCAAATTCCCTTCACTAGTATCAAAATTCTCAAATTCACAAACAAAAGCTTCTTGAATTTGATAAAATGCATTGATACGTTGTGGGGTGAACTCAACCAGTTTCCCTCGGACTAGCACATATTCCATTTCAGACTAGAGCACGTTAGCATAAAATTCTCGGACTACTCCCAAAACAGCATTAGCAGAAAATTAACAGAAATGTTCCCAATTTCGCTCAGAAATCAACTGTTCTATAGATCCACCAAGATTTTCAAACGCTTGATCCTGAATACACTTCTTATTTTGCAATTGAGAGTTGAAGTGAAACTAAGCCTTAATATTAACAAATCTTTCATCGTCCCAATCAAATTTTTGCTTTCCCTTACTCGTTCAAGGAGCCATGTGGATTTCTTGAAAAATTGCAAAAATTTGCCAATAAATTCCAAATCCATAATGTATTAACTTCAAACATTAATCTAAACAAGTAAGAACAAATTTTACCATATGAAACTTCACTTTTTCTCAAAAATCTCCAAAAATATCATCCAACAATGTGAGAGTTTCACATGGCGAAAATCCAAAAATTTTAGGTTAAAGTAAAGCTCTTACCAAGAGAAGTGCAGATCCACCCTCATAAATCTTTGAAATCCTCTTTAATCCGAGATTTAACAAGACCTAAAGCTTCAAAATCGCGAATATGGAGGTGGGAGACGAAAGAAATGGCGGAAAAATGGGTCCCAGGCTATTTTCATGAATTTTTAAGGGTCCTGGGTTATTTTCTGTGTTTGGGCACCGGCAGTGCCGGATAGGGCACCAACAGCGCTCTATTCAAAATATTAGCCAGGCTCTCTGGATTTGGGCACCGGCGGTGCCAGTCCAAAATTCTATTGGGTTCAAAAATTTTCGTTGCAAATTCAATCGTTTCAATCTCCACATTCCTATTTAACACATCAACAAGCATCTATTTCATCTCACAAACATTAAACAACATCAATTTACACAAACAACACATCACATCACTTTTATATATATATAATCCACGATACAACGATTACACGCATATGTTCATCAAATATAAGCAACACTCCTTAAATCCTTAGTGTTGCAAGTACACTACGATAAGAAAACACTAAGTCCTAAGTACACATAAGAAATTAAAGCAAAGTCCAAACACACCCTACTAAAACAAAGCAAATCAAACAACATAGCAATCAAAGCAAACACTTAAACATAACAAAGCAGAATATAGAATCTACTAATTACTCCACATAAGTCTCAGAAGTCTCATCCTCTCTAATGTCTCCCATTGATTGAAGATGAACGAATAGATTGTAGAATGAATGATATGGGAATTCCTCAGATGAATCTTCAGCCACTACAACAATCTTCTTCAACAGATTAATCAAACCCAACTCAATTCGACCAGTATGATCAAATTGCTCTTTCATCCTCCGATCAATGTGATCAAATAAATCAGAAATATTATTAATAGCATTCATAGTATTTTGTACCTCATTTTCCAACTTCTTTATCTTCTTCAATATCACCCTCGAACTTTCAGAATAGTAAGGCTGAATAGGCTGTGAACTCTCAGTGGGCTGATCAGCAAGCACATCCATGTCTCCTTCATCACCAACTGTTCTGTAGTCATAAAGATCATTGGGATCAATAGGTCTCCAGGGTAGAAGAACTTTCTCCCAACTCTCATATGACACTAGTGATTGACTACATAATAGAAACATGGTGGACGGGTGTCCAAGCCCATATTTAGATCCATGCACAATCAATCCCAATACAGATTTAGTAATGATTGATCCAATATCCACTGGCCTTCCAGTTTGTATGCAGAAATTCAGAATAGTACTTTCCTTCGTTTCCCTACTTATCTTCATAGTAGGAATTAATTTTGCCGAAATAAAGTAATGCCACTGCTTTGATACCGGATTCAAGATGAAGAAGAGAAACTGATATATCCATTATCCTTTACTTCTCATTCTTCATTCTCATCCGTCAAATAACGATTGATTTCATTCATATCGTTGCTCGTCACATTAAAATTTGCATAATTACAAATAGGTACACTTTCTATCATGAAGAGATCATTTATCCTCACAGGAGTGAATGGTACATACCTTCCTCACACAAAAACACATCCTTGGTTGATCCCATGCAGATTTGCATAAAATTCTTTCACAACTGGAACAACCACTGCGGTGGTAGTGTAGCATAACACTTCCCAAAGTCTTTGCTTCACTATCTCTTCAACTCTTGTAGTCAGACTCTCCAAACCTCGGTTCACAAAGCCTCTTTCCTTGATAATCTTTCTCTTCATCATTACTTTATGGAATAGACGTTGCGCCTCGAATCTAACAAACTTCTGTCGATTGTAGATGCAAAATCTAGGGAGTTCAATGGAGTGGGAATCCATGGGATGCGAATTGAGAAAGGGAGTTTTTGTTTCTCTGGTGGTTATGGATTTAAAATGGAGTTTTGGGGTGTTTTAAGGAAGAAATTCCCGCTCAAAACCGCCAAAAAACTGCATTTTAAAATGCAAAAACCGTCACCCAGAATTTGGATGCCGGCGGCACTCAGTAGGGCACCGACGGTGCTCAAACTAGAAATTCGGCTGCTATAAAAGAATAGGGCGCCGGCGGTGCCAGTGGTAAAAAATTTTCACTGAACTTCGTTTGGCTCGAAATACTTCATTTTGATAATAGGATTCAATATATTTTAAATTTTTAACTTATTTAGGGGTAATTAGGATTCTTAAATATTAAACAAAAAGTACAAACAACAATAAGCAAACAAACTCAACATACAAATATACATATGAGTTGCCTCCCACAAAGCGCTTGGTTTAACGTCATCAGCCCGACAAACCATTCAGTTAACTAGGATGACTTAGCAATAAAACCTCTTTGAAATTAGGTAAAGAACCTCCAAAGTAACGTTTAAACGATGCCCATTAACCTTGAAAATATTTCTAGTTTTAGGATCCTCAATATCAACAGCTCCGAAAGAATGAACTTTTACTACAGTAAAAGGTCCTATCCATCTGGACTTAAGTTTTCCAGGAAATAATTTCAACCCCATATTATATAATAAAACTCTTTGTCCCAGTTCAAATCGTTTTTTCAATATCTTCTGATCATGCCATAATTTCATTTTCTTTTTATAAATCCTGCCGTTATGATATGATTCATTTCTAATTTCTTCCAACTCATTTAATTGCATAAATCTTTTGTCTCCCGCATTTCTCATATTAAAATTCAACTCCTTAATCACCCAATATCATTTATGCTCCAATTCAACCTGCGAATGACAAGTTTTGCCAAACACTAATCTATAAGGAGACATTCCAATAGGGGTGTTAAAAGCAGTCCTATAAGCCCATAATGCGGTGTCTAATCTAGTAGACCAATCTAATTTATGAATATTCACTGTTTTCTCCAAAATTATTTTAATTTCCCGATTTGATACTTCCCCTAATCCACTAGTCTGGGGATGATAAGTAGTAGAGATTCTATGAATAATGTTATATTTTCCAGTTAATCTCTTAATTTGATTATTTTTGAAATGGGATCCACCATCAGTTATAATCACTCTCGGCATTCCATATCTTTTAAATATACTTTTCTTTAAAATTTAGAAACACTCCGAGCATCACATCTTGGTAAAGCAACAACTTTAATCCATCTCGAAACATAATCAACAACGACCAATATATATAAATTTCCAAATGAAGGTGCAAATGGTCCCATAAAATCTAATCCCCATACATAAAAAATTTCAACTTCCTAATTGTAATTTAGAGGCATTTTGTTTCATCTAGAAATATTACCTACTCTTTGACATCGATCACAAAATTTAACATATTTATAAACATCTCGAAAAAGAGTGGGCCAATAAAATCTAGATTGCAAAATCTTATAAGCTGTTTTATCAACACCAAAATGACCTCCAAATTCAGAATCATGACATCTCTGAATGATTGGATTAATTTCTTCATGTGGCACACATCCTCTAATAATCAGATCCTTACACTGTTTATATAAATAGGGCTCATCCCAAAAATAAAATTTAGCATCATATTTAAACTTTTTTTGTTGTTTCTTTGTTAAATCTGATGGTATAATATCACTTACGATATAATTCACAATATCAGCATACCAAGGCAAATTCTTTTTGATAAGAATATACAATTGTTCATCAGGAAATGTTTCTGCAACTTCCTTCTCAAATTCAGAAAATCTATCATATTCTATTCTTGACAAATGATCAGCAATTTCATTATCAGATCCATTCTTATCAACTATCTTAAAATCAAATTCTTGCAAAAGGAGTATCCATCTAATCAATCTAGGTTTAACATCCTTCTTTTGCATTAAATACTTGATAGCTAAATGATCAGTATGCACTATACTTTTAGTTCCAATTAAATAAGGTCTAAACTTATCGAAAGCAAATACTATAGCTAATAACTCTCTTTCAGTAGTGGTATAATTAATTTGAGCATCATAAAGAGTTTTACTAGCATAGTAAATAACTTTGAAAGTTTTATCATACCTTTGCCCCAACGCAACTCCAATAGCATAATCACTAGCATCACACATTAATTCAAAGGGTTTCTCCTAATCAGGTGAAATAATTATAGGAGCAGTGATTAATTTTTCTTTAATTTAATTAAAAGCACACAAACATTCATCATTAAAATCAAAATTCCTATCATTTTCTAGAAGTTGGCACAAAGGTTTAGTAATTTTAGAAAAATCTTTAATATAATGCTTGTAAAATCCAACATGTCCTAAGAAACTCCACACCTCTCTCACAGTAGTGGGTGGTGGTAATCTCTCAATCACTCGAATTTTAGCAGGGTCGACCTCCATACCATATTCGTAAATTTTATGCCCAAGCACTATTCCTCCAAAGAACTATAAATTGACACTTTTCCTGCGTTCAGAACTAAATTTGTTTTCTCACAGAGTTCTAAAACTTTTGCCAAGTTTTCCAAACAAATATCAAATGAAGTTTCAAACATAGAAAAATCATCTATGAGAACTTTTATTCCATTATCTATTATACTACTAAAGATAGACATCATACATCTTTGAAAAGTTTGAGGTGCGTTACACAATCCAAAAGGTATTATTCGAAAAGAAAATGTTCCATAGAGGCTAGTAAATGTTGTCTTTTCTTGATCCTCAGGAGCAATATGTATTTGATGATAACATGTATATCCATCCAAAAAGCAATAGTACTTGAGTCCAGCAAGTCTATCCAACATTTGATCGAGAAAAGTAAGAGGAAAGTGATCTTTTCGGGTGGCAACATTTAGTTTTCTATAATCAATACAAATTCGCCATCCATTAACTTGTCTAGTAGGTAAAATTTCATTCATTTCATCCACTTCCACAGTCACTCCGCCTTTCTTTGGTACACAATGAATTGGACTTACCCAAGAACTATCCGAAACAGGATAAATAATTCCAGCATCAAGCCATTTTAAAATCTCCTTCTTAACTACTTCTTTCATTATAGGATTTAATCTATTTTGCGGATCAATTTTAGGTTTATGTTCTTCATTTAATAAAATTCTATGCATACAGATCGAAGGACTGATTCCTTTGATATCTGGAAAAGTCCATCCAAAAGCTCTTTTGTATCTTTTTAAGATTTCTAATAATTTTTATTCTTGATATTCAGTTAATTCCGAAGATATAATAACTGGTAAAGTAGATGATTCTCCTAAGAACATATACTTTAAATGATGTTCAGGAGGTTTAACAATAGATGAAATTAGACTTTTATCTCCACCTTCCATGGTATCTAACACTTCAAATTTCTCCTGAATATACTCCAATTCATTATTCTTCTCATTATCTGAATCTGTTTCATTTTTCGTTTCATTTCAATTATATTTTCATACTCCACTTTCTTTTCAAACATCTCTTTAAAATAATCATTTCTCAAATATTTGCATACTTCCATCCTAAAACATTCATTATCTTGTGCAGCTGAGGGATACTTCATAAGCTTCAAAATATTAAAGGTCACCTCTTGATCATTAACTCTCATAGTTATTTCTTCTTTTTTAACATCAATTACAGCTCTTCCAGTAGCTAGGAATGGTCTTCCTAAAATAATTGGAATATCTTTATCTTCCTCCATATCAAGCACAAAAAAATCCACAGGAAAGATAAATTTATCCACTTTTACTAACACATCTTCTACCACTCCCTTAGGATAAGTAAAAGAACGATCAACTAATTGAAGAGTTACAAATGTAGGAGAAATTTCTCCAATTCCCAATCTTTTGAATGTTGATAAAGGCATAAGATTAATACTAACTCCCGCATCACATAAGGCTCTTCCAAAAACTTTTCACCTATAGCACACGGGATAGTGAAACTACCAGGATCTTTAAGTTTTTCAGGAAGCTTTTTCTGAATTATTGCACTACACTCTCCGCTAAGTGCAACAATCTCATGATCATTGAACTTTCTCTTCTTTTTAAGAATATCCTTCATAAATTTAGCATAATCAAGCATTTGTTCTAATGCTTCAACAAAAGGTATATTTATTGTTAACTTCTTAAGGATTTCCAAAAAGTTTCCAAATCTATTATCCCTATTCTTCTTCTTTAATCTTTGAGGGAATGGAGGAGGTGGTTTCTCAATAGTAATCTTCATTGGTTCAAAAGGATAGTCTAGGTCTGGATAAATCTTATTTGAACATTTTTCAATATTCACCTTCTCCTTCTCTTCTTCAACCTCTTTCTGCATTCTAGTTTCTAATTCTTTTCCACGCCTTAATTGAATAGCCTTAAGTTGCTCCTTGTTTTGGTCTTTTGGATTGATCTCCACATTACTAGGAAGCGTTTCAGAAGGTCTATTATTAAGCGCAGTGAAAATATGTCCCAATTGACTTTCAATATTTTTATTTCAACACTTTAAACTTGTAATTGGTTACCCATACTCAAAATCATTTCATCTATAGACAACTTCTTATCCTTAAATTGTGGGTTATTATTAAATCCAGGAGGATAAGATTGTCTAAAGTTAGTATTTCCTTGGTTGGTTGAGTTTCCAAGTGGGTTTATAGAATTGTGTCCCCATTGGGTGATTCTTCCAACCAGTGTTATAATAATTCGAATAAGGGTTATTAGGTCTATTAATCGCGTTCAAAGTTTCATAAGGTGTTTAAGATTCAGTTATCTGCCCAAATGAATTTTCCTCTAACACTGGGGGTGGTTGAGAATAATTCATTCCATATTGATCTATTCTTAGAAAGTGCTGCTATTTGAGAAACTATCATAGTCATCATGTCAGAATCATGAAAATTAGCTACTCTTATAGGATTTACCCGTTCAGATGGTCATTGAAAATTATTAGTAGCCATCTCTTCAATTAATGAATATGCTTCATCAAAAGGTTTTGACATTAACGATCCACCAGCAACAGCATCAATAATTGATTTTAATGATCCCACTAATCCGTTATAAAAAGTTTGAATTATTAACCAATCTGGCAGAGCATGACGTGAACACTTCCTAAGAAGATCTTTAAACCTCTCCCAAGCTTCGTATATTAACTCTCCTTCGAACTGACCAAAAGATGTAATATCATTTCTTAATTTAGCAGTTTTAGATGGAGGGAAATATTTCGATAGAAACTTTTGAGAAAGTTCTCCCCAAATTCGAATAGATCCAGGTGCTAATGAGTTTAACCATGCCTTAGCCTTATCTCTAAGGAAAAAAGAAAAAGTCTAAGTCTGATAGCATCATTTGACACTCTGTCACACTTAAAAGTAGCACACAGTTCTAAAAAACTAGCGAGATGTAAATTTGGGTCTTCATAAGGTGTTCCTCTGAATTGATTATTTTGTACCATTTGGATAATAGCAGGTTTAAGTTCAAACGAATTAGCAGAAACATCAGGATTTTGAATAGTTATATGAATTTCATCTGCTGTTAGGTTAGCATAATCTCTTAAAGGTCTTGGCAAATTTCCAACATTAATATTCTGATTCTCTTGATTATACGTCATTTCACAGTAATTTTCAGTTTGTTTTTGTTGTTTTATAGTTTTTCTAATTGTACGTTCTAACTCTGAATCGTAAGGTATCAAACCTACAGATCCACTACTACGCATATAAAATCTCACTACAAAGTAAAGATTTTTCGTTACTACAATATCTATAAATAAGTATCGTTTATCTACCTCCCCGGCAACGGCACCAAAAACTTGACCGCGACTTTATATATTAAGCAAGAATTTATGAAGTCAAAATTATATATTTAGAATGATTTAGTAAAGTCACAAATTCAACGCAAGTATACATATCGTATCGAGTAATACAGGACTCTAATGGAGTCCTGGTTATCGATCCCACAGGGAGGTGAACGTTCTTTAAATCATATAATATAGCACTAAAATTCAATACCCAATGTAACAAGGACTTAAGTGTACTACCACTAGATAATGCAAAGTATAATAAAGCTACTACAATTACTTCTAATTACTGAACTATACTAACTAACAATCACACTAACTTATGTGATTTATAAGATACTTCTATATGAAAAGTGTCTTTCTTCCTGCATAAAGATTATTATGTGTGGATGATGATGAATGATAATTATTTGTGTTGTGCCAAATAGGAGCATATTTGCTTCTTTACCTTTGAAAGAGTACCCCCTCTTCCAAGAAAGTAAAGAACATTGACATATCTTAAGTTTAGTTACTAAATCTAAGGCTAGGCTGGGAGGATAACAGCTCTCACTTCGAAGCTCCCACTCAGCCTTCACCCGAAGGCTAACCATAGGCTTTAGTTACCAATCTTAAGACCAAATTGAGGATCCCATTCTATCACCATGAAACCTCCAATTTGAAGTCCATCAAAACTCATTTCCCGATTTATTTGCACTTAATCCCCACGAACAACGCAATTCATTCACGGACATTAAATGGTTTCTTCATTCTTGTTATAGAGCATTCAATTCTTTTGGAATTAATGTTTCTCAACATGTTTTAACAATTCAATTGGCCAGATTGAAAAGTAAATTAAGTTCCAAATTAAAGGAACATCACAAATTTTATAACACTTAAAGGGCACATCATATCCACATCACCACAACATAATTACTTCATGCAAGAAGAAAGGCAAGGGAGACTACTCACTAACTATGGAGAAGATATAAAAACACATGGATTTTATATATAAGGAAGAGTCATACAAACCATAAAAGTAAATACAACTTATCTCTATCTCTTCCCCAGGAAAATTCTTCAAAGTCCCTTTGATTCCTTTTCTCTTCCTTGCAACACTTGATTCTCTCCTTGGAACAAATATGAAGAAGCAATCTCTCACTTTACTCTCTCTTCTCCCCTCCTTAGAGAAAAATCTCTCTTAAAATCACAAACCCTAACACTCTCTCACACTTTCCTCACACTCTCTACAGCAATTCTCTTCTCTTCCTCCTCTCTATTTTCGTCTTGGACACTTAATTTAATGTTAGGAATGAATTCCCCAAGAGTGTCTTCAAGCACCTCTTCAAAAATCTGCCAAAACTTTTGATTTCGAAGTGGACCGACATAGGACACCGGTGGCGCCCGATGGTGGCGCCGGCAGTGCCCTATCTTGCCAATTAATTCTGGAGTCTCTGGAATAGGGCGTCAGCGGCGCTAGAGCAGTTTTCCTTGAAATTGCTCCATTTTACTCCAAATTCGTTCCTTTTTGCATCTTTTTGCTCCAATCACCTATAATCATCATACCTGGAACAAATCATGAAAAATACCTTCCTTTAAAGTGCAATGTCATCAAAAATAGGTAAGAACATATAGCTAAATGGGTATATATTTTTGGTGCATCAGCTACTAATAATTTTCAATGTCCCGCTGAGTGAGTAAATCCTAAGAGAGTAGCTAGTATTCATGATTCTGATGCGATAACTATGATAATCTCTCAAATTGCTGTACTTTCTATGAAAATAGATCAATATGGAGTGAATTATTCTCCAACACCCCAAGTGTTAGAAGAAGATTCATCAAGACAGATGATAGACTCTCAAATGTCTTATGAAACCTTGAATGCTATACATAATAAAGTCAATAATCCTTATTCGAATTATTATAATCCTAGTTGGAGAAATCATCTGAATTTCAGCTGCAATAACACCATTGCTGTTGTTAATCCACAATGGTGAAACAATCCTATGAATCCAGTTGGAAATCCAAGCAACCAAGGAAATACAAATTTTAGAACTTCTTATCCTCCTGGTTAATAGTAATCAACAATTTAAGGAAAAGAAGTTGTCTACTGAAGAAATGATTTTGAATCAAATTCAAGCTCAAAACGTTGCAATGCAGAACATTGAAAATTAATTGGGATATATCTTTACTGCGTTTAATAATAAACCTTCTGGGAATCTTCCTAGCAATGTTAAGATCAATCCGAAAGATAAAAACAAAGAGCAAATTAAGGCTATTTAATTAAGGAGTGGAAAAGAATTGGAACCAAGAGTTCAAAAAGAAGTCGAAGTTGAAAGAGAGAAAGTAAACATTGAGAAAGGTTCTAATAAGATATATCCATATGAATATCCTCTAGAACCGATGAGATAACTGTTGAAAAACCACCTCCTCCTTTTCCTCAAAGACTAAAGAAACAGAACAGGGATAACAGATTTCCAAAATTTTTAAAAATTGTTAAGAAATAAATGATTAATATTCCCTTTGTTGAAGCATTAGAGCAGATGCCTCATTATGCAAAGTTTATGAAGGATATACTTAAAAATAAAAGAAAGTTTACAGACCACAAGATTGTTGCACTTAGCGATGAGTGTTGTGTAATTATTCAGAAAAAACTTCCTGAAAAACTTAAAGACCCAGGTAGTTTCACTATCTCATGCGCTATAAGTGAAAATTTTTTTGGAAGAGCTTTATGTGATCTTGGAGCTAGTATTAATCTTATGTCTTTATGAACTTTCAAAAGATTGGGAATATGAGAAATTTCACCTACATGTGTGCCTCTTCAACTGGCTGATCGTTCTATCACTTATCCTAAAGGAGTTGTGGAAGATGTATTAGTAAAGGTGGATAATTTATCTTTCCTGTGGACTTTATTGTATTAGATATGGAGGAAGATAATGAAATTCCAATTATTTTGGGAAGACCATTCCTTGCTACTGGGAGAGCTAAGATTGATGTCCAAAATGGAGAGTTAACTATGAGAGTTAATGACCAAGAGGTAACATTCAACATTTTGAAATCTATGAAGTACCCTTCAACTTAATAAGATGATGAGTGTTATCGAATGGAAGTCTACGATTATTTGAATGAAGCTCATTTTAAAGAAGTATTTCAAGGAAATCTGGAATGTGAGGATGAATATGAAAGTGAAAATGAAGAGGATTTGGATGCTTTGAAGAATGAAAAGTTAGAAATTGTTCAAGAAAATTTTGAAAGATTGGATACTATGAGAAATGAAGATAAAAGTTTAATTCCTTCTATCATTAAACCCCTGGAACTTGAGTTGAAAATTCTTCCTAATCATTTAAAGTACATGTTTTTAGGCGAATCATCTACTTTACCAGTCATTGTATGTTCGGATTTAAATTAATATCAAGAATAAAAAATATTGGAAACTTTTAAAATATACAAAAAGGCTCTTGGTTGGTCCATAGCTGATATTAAAGGAATCTGTCATTCGATTAGTATGCACAACACAAACCAAGAGTTGATCCACAAAGGAGACTGAACCCAATACTGAAAGAAGTAGTTAAAAAAGAGAATTTAAAGTGGTTAGTTGCTGGAATTATATAACCTATTTCTGATAGTGTTTGGGAGAGCCCAATTCATTGTGTTCCTAAGAAAAGAGGAGTGAATTTTTACATAAATGATCAAAATAAAATTATACCAACAAGACAAGTCACTGGTTGGCGAATATGTATTGATTATAGAAAATTAAATGCCGCCACCATAAAAGATCTCTTTTATTTATCATTTTTAGACCAAATGCTAGACAAACTTGCTGGACACAACTACTAATGCTTTTTAGATGGATATACCGGTTATCACCAAATATCTATTGCTCCTGAGGATCAAGAGTAGACTACATTTACTAGCTCTTATGGAACTTTTACTTTTAGAAAAATGCCCTTTGGATTATGTAATGCACCTGCAACATTTCAAAGATGTATGACATCCATATTTAGCAAATTAATTGATGATGGAATAGAAGTGTTTATGGATGATTTCTCAGTATTTGGAGATTCATTTGATGCATACCTATGCAACTTAAAAAAGTTTTAGAGGTATGTGAAAGAACAAATTTAGTCATAAACTGGGAAAAGTGTCAATTTATGGTTGCAGAAGGAATTGTGCTTGGGCATAAAATATTTGAATATGGCATGGAAGTAGATCCTGTGAAAATTCAAGTTATAGAAAAATTACCACCTCCAACAACTGTGAGAGGGACAAGAAGCTTTTTGGGACATGTAGGATTCTACAGGCGATATATTAAAGAATTTTCAAAAATTTCTAAGCCTCCATGCCAACTTTGGGAAAAAGATAGAAAGTTTGATTTTAACGATGAATGTTTAAAAGCTTTCGATCTATTGAAGGAAAAACTAATTGTTGTCCCTATAATAGTTTTACCTGATTGGGAGAAACCATTTGAACTAATGTGCAATGCTAGCGATTACGCTATTGGAGTCGTTATAGGGCAAAGACATGATAAAATGTTTAAAGTTACATACTATGCTAGTAAGACTATTACTGATGCTCAAATTAATTACACTACTACTGAAAGAGAGTTATTACGGATTGCATATGCTTTTGAAAAATTTAGATATTACTTAATCATAGCTAAATGTATAGTGTATACTGATCATTCTGCTATTTAATACTTAATGCAAAAGAAGGATGCAAAACCAAGAATGATTTGATGGATACTTTTAATGCAAGAATTTTATTTTGAGATTATTAATAGAGAAAAGGTCAATAATCAAATAGTTGATCATTTATCTAGACTTGAACAACCTAATTTGGATGATTTTGAA
The DNA here is from genome assembly GCA_022702705.1 of Papilionanthe hookeriana x Papilionanthe teres. NCBI lineage: Eukaryota > Viridiplantae > Streptophyta > Magnoliopsida > Asparagales > Orchidaceae > Papilionanthe > Papilionanthe hookeriana x Papilionanthe teres. Next base: position 110,883,609 of record CM040423.1, read on the forward strand.
AAGGAAATTACTGAAAATTTTCCTGATGAGCAATTATAAAATATTATTGAAGGAAATTTACCGTGGTAAGCTGATTACTTGAACTATATCGTTAGTAATATTTTACCACCTGATTTAAACATTCAACAGCAGAAAAAACATTAGCATGATGCTAAATTTTATTTCTGGGATGAAATTTATCTGCACAAGCAATGTAAAGATCTTATTATTAGGAGATGTGTGCCTTATGAAAAAACTGAAAAAATTATTCGAGAATGTCATGATTCTGAATTTGGTGGAAATTTTGGAATTGATAGAATTGCACATAAGATTTTGCAATCTGGATTTTATTAGCCTATACTTTCAGAGATGTTTATAAGTTTATCAAAACTTATGATCAATGTCAAAGAATATACAATATATCTTGAAGAAATGAAATGCTTCTTAATTTTACATTGGAAGTTAAAATTTTTTATGCATGAGGATTAAATTTTATGGGACCATTTATGCCTTCATTTGGAAATATATATACACTGATTGTTGTTGATTATGTATCAAAATGAATTGAGGTAATAGCTTTACCTAGGTGTGATGCTAAAAGTATTTTGAGGTTTTTAATGAAAAATATTTTCACATGATATGGAATGCCTAGAGTAATCATCACTGATGGAGGATCCCATTTTAAGAATAATTTGATTCAGAGATTGGTGGAAAAATATAACATTATGCATAGAATCTCTACAACTTATCATCCCTAAAATAATGGTTTAGCAGAGGTATCTAATCATGAAAAATGAATTTTGGAGAAAGTTATTAATCCTGAGAAATTGGATTGTTCTGCTAGATTAGATACTTCTTTATTGGCATACAGAACTGCTTATAAAACTCCTATAGGAATGTTCCCATACAGATTAATCTTTGGAAAAACTTCTCACTTGCCAGTTAAATTAGAATATAAAGCATATTGGGAGATAATAAAGTTGAATTTTAATTTGAAAGATGTTGGTGAGAAGAGACTGTTGCAATTGAATGAATTGAAAGAAATCAGAAATGAATCATATGATAATGATAAAATATATAAGGAGAGAAGAAAAATATGGCATGATTGAAAGATTGTCAAAAAGGAATTTGAACTAGGACAAAAATTTTTACTATACAATACAAGATTTAAATTATTTTTTGGGAAACTGAAATCTCGATGGACAGGACCCTTCATTGTCATAAAAGTATATGAGTTTGGAGCTATGATTATGGAAGACACTAAATATTGAAGAATATTCAAAGTGAATGGCCAAAGATTAAAACCATATTTTGAAGGCAATATATCTAATTTTAAAGAGGTTTTAATGTTGGATCAACCTGAATAACTAAAAGTTATGTCGAGCTGACGACGTTAAACCAAGCGCTTTCTGGGAGGCAACCCGCAGTTTTGAGTGTGTGCTTTGTTTTATATTTTATTTGTGTTTGTTTGTTACTTAATTAAGTCTTATTCTTCCTTAATTATCATTAATAATATTTAAGAAATGAATCAAATTGAAATTTGGAAAAAATTTGAACGAAGTGAAGTTCGGTGAATTTGCACTAGCGCCGAACGACGCTGCTATCACCATCGGACAGCGCCGTTGTTCAGAAAATTGTTTCTCATCTTTAAATCCAAGTTTTGGCGGTTCTAAGCTGTAAGTCCTCCATTAAAACTCCCAAAAACTGCCCCTAGACGTAGGAACTGCCAAAAGAATGAAGAGGAAGACCCAAATTCTTGTCCAAATGGATTCTAACTCGATGGAAACTCAAAGATTTGAAGTGTTTAACTGTAGAAAGTTTGTAAGTTTCGAGGCACAGCGACTTTTCAACAAAAATATCTCAAAATGAGATTGATTAAGGAGCGAGGCTTTGTGAATTGAGGTTCAAATTCTCCTATGACTAGAATTGATGAAATTATTGTTCAGAGACGTTTGGAAGTATTGTATTATACTACTACTATTTTAGTTGTTCTGGTTGTGAAAGAGTTTTATGCAAATCTTCATGGAATCAACCAAGGATCAGTTTATGTGACAGGTAGGTTTGTCACATTTACTCCTGCAAATATTAATAATTTAAACATGATTGAGAATGTGCCAATCTGCCACTATTTGAATTTTTCCCCGATGAAGGACAATATGAATGATATATAATATGAATGATATATACAGATATCTGATGGATGAAAGTGATCAATAGGACAGAAGAGATAGAATGTATGTATGTTTCTCGACCAAGCTGTTAAATCCTACATCGAAATACTTACGCTACTTCATATGTGTAAAATTGCTCCCAACAATGAAAATCAGTAAGGTAAATAAGGAGTGTGCTATTCTGAATTATTGTATTTAAATGGGGATGTCTATTGATGTTGGTTCGATAATTGTTAAGTTTGCTTTGGGATTGATCGTTCATGGATCTAAGTATAGGCTTGGAAATCCTTCCACCATATTTCTCCTTTGCAGTCAATCACAAGTGCCATATAAGAACTGGGAAAGTGTACTTCTGCCTTGGAAGCCTATAGAACCAGCAGATGCATATAATAACCAGACAGTTGGTGATATGAATGACATGCGTATCATTGAAGATCAACCATCTCAAAGGTCAACACCTATTCTTCCTTATTTTCCTGAAAGTTCACATATCATCTTGAAGAAAATCCAGAAATTGGAGAAAGAAGTACAACATCTGATGAATGCAATCAACAATCTTTCTGATTTGTTTGATCATCTAGATTGGAGAATGAAGTAACACTTTGATCATTCTGGATATCTTGAAGGAAGTTTGATACAATTTATGAGAAGAAAAGGTTGGATTGAAGAGGATTCTACTGAAGAATTTCAATTTCGTCTATTCTACAATTTATTTGTTCATGCTCAAGCAATTAGGGATCTTAGAATTGATGATAGTTCTGAGGAAGAATGAAAACTTGATTATTGTATTTCTGTGTTTGTGTATCGGATTGATTTGCTTTGCTTTACTTTATTTAGCTTGAATGTTATATTTGGACATTCTTGTTTGTTTAGTTTTTCAGCGTTATTGTGTTGTGGTTGTGTGAGAAGCTGAATTTAAGATTATATGGCTTGAAAATGTGTAATGTTTAGTGTTGTGTGCATATGTACAACTCATGGATTTTATATATGAAAGTAATGTTATGTGTTTTTTGTGTTAAAAAATATCATTTGCCAAGGTTTTAGAGTGTTATTGAATGCTTAATTAGACTAATTAGACATTAGAGCAAGCTTAAAAAGATTGAAATTGCAAAAGAAAGTTGTAAGCCCAGTTTTTGAACTAGCACTGAACGGTGCTGCCACCAGCACCGGACAACGCCAAAAGTCAGAGAGTTTGGCCATTTCTACAAAATAATGCGCCGAATGGCGTTGCTGCTAGCGCCGGACAGCGCTCGAATATGAAAAATGCCCGAAATTCCAAATTTTCGCGATTGAACCCTGGGACCCACCATTTTTGCCCAAACCATCATCTTCAACCTCCAGCCAAGGTCTATTTTTTCACCAAGGGCTCACTAGCATTTGGATTTGAAGCGCTTTCGTAGCCGAAAAAGTTTGGATTTCATCTTCTCTTGGTAAGTGCTACACTTTAACCTAAAAATTTTTTATTTTTATCATAGAAGTCTCCTACATTAGAATGATTTGAAATTTTGAAGTTTTTGGAGAAACTTTGGAGATTTTTCATGAATTTTGGGTTGTTATCTTTTTAAATTTAGTTTGGAGTCGATTGCATTGCAATTTTATAATTTATTAGGAAAACTTTGGTATTTTTAGACAAATGGCTCCAAGATTGGCTAAGGAGAAGAGGAAATTTGAATATGATGAAAGTAAATTCGTGAGTTTTAAAACCTATTCACATTTTAGCATGTTTCTTAGCAATAAAAAATGTATTCATGAAAGTGCCTTCGAAAATCCTGGAGGAATGCTTGAAGAACTGATTGCTAATCGTCAATGAAAGATTTTCTGTTATTTCACTGCTGATGCGATGTTGGGTATTGTTAGAGAGTTTTAAAGCCTGGCATTATTTCATTTCTACAATACTGTTGCCTTCCAAACATCACAGTAATGTTACTGTTGGTAGAGCTGTTCTGAATTACCATATTCAGAACATGAAGAATATAAATATTGGGGCTATTATTCATAAATTTATTTTGACAAGCTCAAAAGGATAGACTACAGGAGGACTGGGACACCCCAGTCTGATTCATGCCTTATGCATTTAGTCAGGAGTAGTAATTGAAGATAATGATGAGGTAGTCCATCCCCTGAAGCCTATTACTAAACTAAATATGAAAACATATGAAGCCCATGTAGGATGGAAATGGAGTAATAAATCTAATTAGCCTTCTTCTAGTCGAGATAGACCATCTACATCTAGGGAGCCTACTCTGCATGATGTTATGGATCAGTTGGAAAGGTTAAACACCAGAGTAGAGGGACTAGAAGTAAGGAACAAGATTAATGATGCTTATCAACTGCGGTGGAGATAATATGAGATAGCTTATCATGACGTACAGAGTAGAGGGAGACACTAGTGTTGTATTCTCTACTTACCCTGAGTATACTCCTTACCAGACTGAAGAACCTGATGATGGTGGAGCTCCTGCAGAAGATGAAGATTGGCAGCTTGTGTATTTTTATTTTTATTTTTCATTAAACTTAGTAACGTATTTGTGTTTTTTATTTGTGATGTACCTGAGACTCCTTATTATTTGTATATGAGATGTTATATGTGTATTTGGATGTACTTGTAGTAGACTTTATTGTTGATTTGTGATGTTTGTGATGTGATAGTAGAGTTTTATGTGTTTGGATTGCTAGTTTAATTTATAATAGTAACAGTTGGATGTTAATGTTATGTGCACTGTTTAATGTGTTTAAACTTCTTCTTTATAAACTTCTAACCCATATTTGTGTATAGAAATGCTTCTTATTTATTTCAGGCCTATTGTTCTACTTTATGAAGAAAACCCGCTTAAACTCAAAGTTATGAACAAACGAGCATATTGAGGTATGAGTTATATATTTAGATCTTTTCCTTCTTCCAGGTTAATTATATTCAAAAATCTATGTTTTGGGGAAGGGAAAGAATTAATTGTTAATTGTTCTCATTTAAAATTATTTTCAAAAATTAGTAACATGATTTCCTGTAATAGAACTCAATTTCAGATAACTGTATTTTGATTTTATTTAAGTATTTTACAAAATTGAATGAAAGTATTTGGTAATGAAAAGTAATTTTGTAATGTAAGATATTTGGTATAAAAGAATAGGACTATAGTTAACTATTCAAACTAAGAAAAACTATATGTTTGAAATATTAAGAATCTTAAAATTCTATGTGATAAGAAAGGATTGAGACTCTATGATGAATCATTAATAAGCTAAAGAAATGTCTATAAGGTAAAGGAATGTGGTAAGTTTCAAATTTAGGGTGACAATGGTGAAGTTCAAAATCATTAAAGGCTATCCAGATACAGTAATCCTCATTGAAGAGAAAAGAAAATAAAAGCAAAAATCAAAAGAAAACAAAAGAAAAAAAAAGAGAAGTGAGAAGAAGCTTGAGGAGATGCCTAATAAAAAATTGGCTTCATTTGGACGTACCTAAAGGAAAAAACTTAATTTTTTTACTGAACTTATATGTATGGATTAGCATCTTTACTAGTAGTTTTCTCATAAACTTCTTTTCATGTAATCCTTTTATGTGCCTTAATAAGACAATCTACAGTCATTTTTGAAATGAATAGAAGGCTAGAACTCTTAGACTTGATTACTAGATATTCTTTCACCTGCAGAATTTACTTGAATTATTCAAAGATATTTCTGAAAATTTTACTATTGTACTTATCTAAATAAAAATTATGGTATTCTAGAAAGAAAGTTCATTGCAGTGGATTATAATTTTATGTATTAACTACAATTACTTGAGGACAAGCAATAGTTAAGTTTGGGGATCTTGATCCACTGAAAATTTGTTAGCTTTTTACTATTCATTTCATACCTGTTTTTGATGATATTGCACTTTAAAAAAAGGTATTTTTGATTATTTCATGCAGGTACAATGATTTTAGGCCTTTGGAGCAAAATAAAGCGAAAAGGAGCAAATTTGGAGCGGAAAAGGACAAAAGTGCATTTTATTGACAAATGCAGAACGACACTGTTACCAGCACCGGACAGCGCCAATTTACAGAGAGTTACAACGTTTTGGCAGCATAATGGGCCGAACTGCGCTCCTACTAGTGCCGGACAGTGCGCTATCCCAAATTCAAAGAAGATTCAATGTATTTGGCCAGATTTTGAAAGGTTGCTTGAGGATGGGAATTCAGATTTGGCCGAATTTAAACACTTTGGAGCCAAATTTCAAAGGGCAAAGAAAGGAAGAGAAGAGTTTAGAGTTTAGGGAGAGTTTCTTTCCATTCATTGTAGGAAGTTAGGTTTTGAGTTTTCTCTTCTAAGGAGAGTGAGAGGAGAGGGAAAGTGAGAGATTTCTTCTTACTTGCTCATCTAAAGAGAGAACTGTGTGTTGTTGTGAAGAAAGAAGAGGAGTCAAAGGAATTCCTTGAGATCCGTTTGAGGAAGAGTTTGAGATAAGTTGTCTTTACTTTACTTTGTTTGTTTGACATTGTTTTTATAAATGAAATCCATGTTTTGTCATATTTTCCTAATGAGTCTTGCATAGATTTCTTTGTCTTTCTCCTTTTCATTTGATGTGTTGATGTTGTGAAATGGAAATGATGTGTCAATTTTTTATGGAGAATTTGTGATGACTTTTTCACTTAAAACTTCATTTACTTTTTGATCTGGCCAATTGAATTGTTAAAACTTGTTGGGAAACATATGATCCGAAAGGATTATGAGTTCCACAACAAAAGTGAAGGTCACATTCAATTTCCATGAATGAGAGATGTAGTTCATGGGGATTGAGTGCAAATAATAGCAAAATATACTTCGATGGGCGTAGAATTGGAGATTTCAGAGTGACAGGTTGAATTCCTCAATTTGGTCCTAATGTTTAGAAACTGAAGCGAGAGTTAGCCTTCAGGTGAAGGGAAGTGGGAGCTCTAAAGTGAGAGCCAGCATCCTCCCAGCCTAACCACATATTTGGGGACTAAACTTAGGATTAGCCAATGTTCTTTATATGCTGAAATATGGGTAAAGAATAGGAATTCTCCTATTTTTGGCACAATGCATTTGTATCACTGATCTATGTCATAATAATCATCACTTTATGACTGGAAAGTAGGAAGACTCTTTCTTGCAACTGTATTTTGTTATAAATTTAGTCTTGTGTTAGTTTAACTTGGGTAAAGAATAGAGTTTAGAACGTGCTTTGGAAGAAATAGTAACTGAATCTGTTTGTCTTTACTTTAAGAATTAAACCACTTCCAATTGTGCTGTAATTTGATTAGTGATTTATGTGCTACGCCATAAAATTAAAACCTCCATGTGGGATCGATAACTAGGCCTCCACTAGAGTCCTGTATTACTTGAGCAATATGTATACTTGCATTAATTGTGTGACTCATTATCATCTAAATCAATATATAAATATAAATTTGAGTTCATAAATTTTTGGAAATTAAAAAAGTCGGACCAATAAGCAGTTGAGATTCTATGCATAATATTATATTTTCCAGTCAATTTCTGAATAATATATTTATAAAATGGGATCCACCACCAGTAATGATAATTCTCGTCTTTCCATATCTTGTAAAAATATTTTCCATTAGAAATATTGAAACACTTCGAACATCACATTTGGGTAAAGTTATTGCTTGATCCATTTTGATACATAATCCATAACAACTAACACACACACACACACACACACACACACACACACACACACACACACACACACACATATATATATATATATATATATATATATATATATATTCCGGATGAAGGAATAAATGGTCTCAAAAAATCAAATCCTCAAACATCAATGATTTCAACTTCCAATGTAAAATTTAGGGACATTTCATTTCTCCTAGAAATAATACCTACTCGCTGACATCGATCGCTTGATTTAATATATCTGTTAACATCTCTAAAAAGAGTAGGAAAATAGAATCCAGATTGTAAAATCTTATGTGCAATTTTGTCAGTTCCACAATATCCCTCAAATTCAAAACCATGACATCTCTGAATAGTTGGTTCAATTTCTTCATAAGGTACACATCTCCTAATAACTAGATCCTTGCATTGTTTATATAAATATAGGTCATCCTAAAAATAAAATTTGGCATCTTAGATAATTTTTTTCAGTTCTTGCTTTGGTAATTAAGGTGGTAAAATATCACTTACAATATAGTTCACAATACCAGCATACCACAGTAAATTCCATTCCTTAATATTGTAAAGTTGTTCATCAAGAAAAGTTTCTGCGATTTCGTTTTCAAAGTCAAAAAATTCACATTGTTCTAGCATAGATAAATGATCAGCTATTTTATTTTCAGATCCTTCTCTATCTACTAATATGAAGTCAAATTCTTGCATTAAAAGTACACATCTATTCAATCTTAGTTTAGCATCCTTCTTTTCCATTAAATGTTTGATAGTAGAATGGTCTGTATGCATTATAAATTTAGTTCCAATTAGGTACAACCTAAATTTTTCAATAGCATCTATAATCACAAATAACTCTCTTTTTGTTGTGGTGTAGTTAATCTGAACTTCATTAAAATTTTGACTGCCATAGTATAGAACTTTGAAAATTTTACATACCTTTGTCCTAAAACAACTCCAACCGCATAATCACTAGCATCACACATAAGTTTAAATGGATTCTCCCAATCAAGTGAAACTATTATAGGGGCACTGATTAAAATTTCTTTCAATAATTCAAAGGCATATAAGCATTCTTCATTAAAATTAAATTTCTTACCCCTTTCTAAAAGTTGGCATAAAGGTTAAGTATGTTTTAGAAAATCTTTTATATAACGCATGTAGAACCCAACATGTCGTAAAAAACTCCGAACCCCTCTCACTGTAGTTGGAGGGGGTGTTTTCACAATGATTTGATTCTTTGCAGGGTCTACTAGTGTGCCATATTCAGAAATTCTATGCCCCAATACAATTCTTCCTGTAACCATAAATTGACATTTCTCCTAATTTAGAACTAAATTTATTTTTTTGCATAATTACAAAACTTTTTCTAAATTATTTAAGCAAATTTCAAATGAATTTCCAAATTAAGAAAAATCATCCATAAAACTTTTATTTCATTGTCAATCAAATAATACAAAAAATTGACATCATACATCTTTGAATGTTGCAGGTGTGTTGCATAATCCAAAGGGCATGCTTCGAAAAGCAAATGTTCATAAGGACTAGTAAATGTTATCTTTTATTGATCCTCAGAAGCAATTGGTATCTATTGATAGCCAGTATATCCATCTAAAAACCAAAAATATTGTGCCCGGTGAGCCTATCCAACATTTGGTGTAGAAAAGGCAAGGGAAAATGATCTTTTCTGGCGGTAGCATTTAATTTTCTATAATAAATACAGATTTATCAACTAGTGATTTGTCTTGTGGTTATTAATTCATTTCTTTCATTAGTCATCACTGTCACTCCTCCTTTCTTAGGAACACAATGGATCGGTTTACCCAAGCACTATCTGAAATAGGATATATAATTCTGACATCCAATTATTTTAAAATTTCTTTCTTCGATAATTCTTTCATCAATGGATTTAATCTCCTTTGTGGATCTTCTCTATGTTCATGTTGTTCATCCAACATAATTCTATGCATGCAGATCGAAGGACTGATTCCTTTAATATCAGCTAAAGTCTAACCCAAAAACTTTTTTATATCTTCTCAAGGTTTCTAGTAGTTTCTTATCTTGTAAATCATTTAATGAGGATAAAATAACTAGTAATGTAGATAATTCTCCTAAGAACACATACTTTAAATATTTGGAAGGATTTTAATTTCATGTTGATGATGTTTTATGATAGAAGGAATTAAACTTCTATTATCATTTTTTGTAATCTCCAACATCTCAAATCTTTCCTGAACATAGTCCAGTTCCTCATTATCTATCTCATCATATTCATCTTCCATTTCATCTTTTTGTTCCTCTTTTTCTTTAAAATTTTCCTTAAAATGCTCATCTTAAGTAGTCACAAATTTCCATTCGAAAGCTTTCATCATCTTTTTCTATTGCAGGGTATTTCATAGCTTTTGATTATTAAATGTCACCTCTTGATCATTCACCCTCACAGTTAATTCTCCTATTTGAACATCTATCATGGCTCTTCTAGTTACAACGATTGGTCTTACCAAAATAATAGGTATTTCTTTATCTTCTTCCATATATAAAAAGATAAAGTCCATAGGGAAGATAAATTTATCAACCTTTACTAGGATAAGTAATAGAACGATCAGCTAACTGAAGAGTTACCGAAATGGGAGAAATTTACTTTATTGCTAACCTTTTGAAAGTTGAAAGAGGCATGAGATTTATGTTGGCTCTCCGATCACAAAGGCACTTCCAAAAAAAATTTTCTCCAATGACACAAGGAATAGTGAGGCTACCAGGATCTTTAAGTTTTTCAGGAAGCTTCTTTTGGATAATTGCGCTATACTCTTCACTGAATGTAATAGTTTCATTATTTGAAAACATCCTTTTCATATTTAGTTTATCCTTCAAAAACTTCACGTAGTTAGGCATTTGTTCAAAGGCTTCAACAAAAGGGATATTTATTGTTAATCTTTTAAAGATATCTAAGAATTTTGAAAATTGCTTATTTCTCTTTTGTTGTTTCAATTTCTAAGGAAACAGACATGGAGGTCTTTCTACAGTAATTTTCATTGGTTTAAGTGGATATTCTAAATCAATATTTATATTATAATGCCCTTTATCAATTTTCATCTTCTCTTTTTCAACTTCAACGTCTATTTGCACTCTTGTTTCCAATTCTTTTCCAACTCTTAACTATATAACCTTAAATTGTTCTTTATTTTGATCTTTTGGGTTAATCGCAACATTACTAGGGAAAGTTTCAAAAGGTCTGTTACTTAGTGCAGTAACTGTATGAACCAACTGGTTTTCAATATTATTAATAGCAGCTCCTTCACTTTGCATCTGATTCCCTTGACTTTGCAATTGATTCCCTTGACTTTGCAATTGATTACCAATGTTTAATACCAATTCTTCCATGGACAATTTCTTTTCCTTAAATTGTGGGTTACTATTAAAACTTGGAGGATAAGAAGGTCTATAATTTGTATTTCCCTTGTTGTTTGAATTTCCCAACGGGTTTACAGAATTGTTCCCCCACTGCGGATTAACAGAAGCAGTGTTATTAATCTAGTTTAAGTTTGGGTGGCTCTTCTAACCGGGATTATAATAATTAGAGTAAGGATAATTGGGTCTATTATTAATAGCATTTAAAGTCTCATAAGATGATTAAGAATTTAATATTTGTCCCGATGAACTTTCTTCTAACACCTGAGGCATTTGAGAATAGTTCATTTTGAATTGATCTATTTTCTTTGAAATTGCAGTAATTTGAGAAACCAACATTGATATTGCATCAGAATCATTAATACTAGCTATTCTTTTTGAATTTAACCATTCAGAGTGTCATGAAAATTATTAGTTGCCATCTCTTCAATTAAGTAATATGCATCATCAAAAGGTTTTGACATTAATGATCCACCAGTAACAGAGTCAATAATAGATCTATGAGATCCCACTAATCCATTATAAAATGTTTGAATTATTAACCAATCTGGTAAGGCAAGATGTAGACACTGCCTATGGAGATCTTTAAATCTTTCCCAAGCTTCATAAATTGATTCCTCTTCAAACTAACAAAAAAGGTGTAATATCGTTTCGAAGTTTAGTAGTTTTTTATGGAGGGAAATATTTTAACAAAATTTTTGTGATAGTTCTCCCCAAGTTCTGATAAATCCAGGTGCTAACAAATTTAACCACACCTTAGCTTTATCCCTTAATGAAGAAAGAAAAAGTCTAAGCCAAACAACATTATTCTAAACTCCATCATATTTAAATGTAATTCACAATTCTAATAAACTAGCAAGATGTAAATTAAGATCTTTATTTGGTGTTCCACCAAAATGATTATTTTGTAACATTTTGATAACAGTAGGTTTAAGCTCAAATGAATTAGCAACTACATCAGGATTTTAAATAGTTAAGTGAATTTCATCTGCTATAGGGTTAGCGCAATCTCTTAATTGTTTAGGTTAATGTTCATTTTCATGTCTTATGTTATCTGGATTGTTTGCCATTTTGCCCAAAATTTTAAATTCTTTTTGTTGTTTTCAATTTTTTCTAAGAGTACATTGTAATTCTGAATCGTAAGGTAATAAACCTTCGGATACAAAACTATGCATACACAAATACAATTAATGTTTTTCAGATACTAAATTTACTATCGCCTCCATGGCAACAGCGCCAAATACTTGATGTGGCAGCTTGCTAATGTAAAGTAATATTTCAAAAGTAATTTCAGTTCAATTACAAAGTATAATCAGTTTAATGACAAAGTAGCGAATCTTTTTGTAGGTATATGTATCACTCAAGTAATACAGGGCTCTAGTGGAGTCCTGATTATCGATCCTGCAGGGAGGAAGAAACCTTAAAGCATAGCACAGAAATCCAATGTCTGAATTTACAAGACACCAAAAGTAAATACTAAAATTACTAACGTTTAAAGATGCAAGATAATTTAAAATTACTACATAATTTTCTAATCTTCAAATTAAAGTAACTATTTCTACACTAAGTTTTGTAATGTAGGGTTCAAATATAGAGAAAGTGTCCTCCCTCTTACAATGATAATTTGGTGAGTGAACGATATTGATTATTATAATAATTTATTGTGGTAAATTAGAGCATACCTATTTTTTACCCTCTTTTGAGTGCTATAAAGAACGTTGGCTAATCCTAGGTTTAGTCTCTAAATCCGTAGTTAGGCTGGGAGGATAATGGCTCTCACTCCAGAGCTCCCACTTCCCTTCGCCTGAAGGCTAACTCTCACTTTTGTTTCCAATCAGTAGGACCAATTTGGGGATTTTAGTCTATTTCCCTAAAATATTTAATTCTTCACCCAACAAACCATATTTCCCTATTTATTTGCACCCAACCCCCATGAACTACATCACTTGAATGTAATCTCCACTTTTGTTTTAGAAAGCATAGCCCTTTAGGATCGTATGTTTCACAATATATTTTAATAATTTAATTGGCTAGATTGAAAAGTAAATGAAGAACGAATTGAAAAATCATCATAATTTCTTATCTTTCATATGTTACATCTAATATAAACCATCACTTATCCATTTATCATTGCAAGAAGAAAGATAAAGAAATCTACTCACAATTCATAAGGAAGATACAACAAAACAAATATTTTATATATAAAAGCAAAGTCATACAAACTATAAAAAGTACATAAAACTTACCTTAATTTCTTGCCCGAGTGAATCCCTTGAAGTTCCTTTGAATCTCTTTCTCTCTTCATAACAACACACAATTCTCTCTTTGAATAATAGATCACTTTCCTTCTCCTCCTACAAATCTTTTAAGAAGAATCCCTCACAAAATAACACTAAACACTAAATCCTAAACTCTAAACTCTCTCTAAAAGTCTTTCTTATACACTCAAACACACTTTAACTCACATACATAAATGCACACACCACGCACACCACTTTTTCTGGCGTCCAAAAACAAGTTAAAATAGCATAGCAATGAATTTCTCAAGAGTTGCCTCAAGAATTTCTCCAAAAATCGACCAAATACATTGAATCTGGCCTCCACCGACATTTGTTGCCGGCAGCCTATCGCGCCATTTAATTCTCCGCTCTCTGGAAAAAGGCGTCGTCGGCACTAGAACTTTAAATCCTGGTTTTTGCCTTTTTTTTTAACTCCAAATTGATTCCTTTTCACTTCTTTTTGCTTCTTTTTGCCTAAAATCATCACACCTACAGCAAAACATGAAAGATAGCTTCCATAATGTGCAATATCACCAAAATTGAGTACAAAATATATATGAAAAATTAAAAATATTTTTGGTGCATCATCAGTACTTAAAAAAATATTATATGATATAAAAATATGATTACTTATTTATATACTAGGAAAATAATAATAAAAATTGAAAATGAAATTGAATGTCTCGATAAGACTTTTGTCTTTTTAAGACTTTCCTTTTTCTTATTAAACATGTGCTTGCGAGCATGATTTCTTGAAATAGATCAAATAAATTGTTAAACAAAATCTCTCAATTTATAAACTAAAATTAGATCTGATATGTTTACTTTAACCTGTTACTCTCAGGGAAAATGTCAAACAACAGGAATTTGTTCACATTTGCAAATGGTGTATGCTTGGCTCTGGATCTCCAATGCATAGATAGGGATAAGCTCAAATTATTGTATAATGAACTGCTGTTGTCCATTGTTAACAAGGAAAAAGTGTAACTGACATGTTAAAAATGAAAAATTGACACTGTAAGGTTTAAATTAGTCGTGGTTGTTGTAGGTCACGGGATTGTGGAAGCATCCATCACTAGAGTGAATAAGTTAAAATCAGGATTGAATCAAACTCAAAGTAGGAATCATAATAAATTACTTAAAAGACTTGAAGAGAAATATCATCATGGTATAAGACACTATTGGATTCAAATTTGCAATTCCAGAATATACAACTGGGGAGGTGTATTCTGTCTTAGGAGTGGACAATTTGGATTTTTGAAGGAGAGAAAATATGGAGGACAATTTTCACACTGAGTCCATATTTATTAGCACTCAACCTTACAACGTAAAAATATTAGCCATCAGAAAAATCATCTTTGAAGAAGAATTGAAATGTATTCAAACATTCAAACGACATTATTTTAAACAGTTTAAGCTGGTCGGGCGATCAACATTCTTGAAGGTATTCAATTAATCACAAAAGTTTTCAATGAAGATGAATAAGAGGCTATTGTCCAATATGATATGGAAGCACGTGACCTTAGGCGAGCTGGATATTTGAACAAGAAAAGATATTCTAAATCAAGTAAATGGATATGTGGCAAGGGACGAGTAACTATTCAATATGGATGTTGCTACAATTATGCCATAGACAGAGACCAGAATCCTCTCGGAATTCTACAACATGAACTAGTGGATCTGATGCCTACAATGATTATTCAAATTGTCAAGTGACTGGTTGTCGGCATATTTATAGGTTAACTATTTTGAAAATGGGGTTGCCTACAGAAGTTGTCGGTGAATTTTTATATTTTAAATTTAATTTATATATTTAATTTGAAAAGTAGCATTTGGGTTTTTTTTTTGAAAATAATTTTAAGTTTGAAAGTTTCAAGATATGAAATCAAATCAATCTCACATCCCAAATAGTTTATATAAACGAGCACCGCATCACAAACCGTGTATCTATTCCGAGGAATAGGCACATTGCTTGATGATGGGGCTCGATTAAATAAACTAGAATATTTATGACATCTGTTTGGTCTGCGAACCAATTTTATAAGCCGACAAGTTCCCCTGCTTAATATAAAGAAATTAAGCAGGGTTTATATTACCTGGGTTCTTAAAGTTCCCTATAAGGGCAACCCTCTATAGTTAATTACATCTTAAATGACGGGAATCATTTAAGAAGACTCTCGATAATGATCCGTGATTTTTCTCTCAAGAATTTTGAAGTTTAAGGTTTTCAAACAATTGGACTTTGGAGATTACAATAGGGAATAGCTCAAATTTGGAACATTTTATTTTGGGAATTCAATGGAAGAAAAGTAGGAGGCTGAGGATCCAAGAGAAGTCTTGGCAACTTCCCAAACTATCCTATGGATTGGCTTCAATTTGAGAGAATTATTTAATGTTTCAGTCCTGCCAATTTTAATTAATTAGGACTTATATTTATATGACATAATCATATAAATAGCCTCGAAGCTGTGAGGGTTTATGTCGTACCAAATGACTAACTCGAAGTCCTAAGACCGGTTAGGGCTTAATTTGCATAACACAATTATGCAAAATTCCTAACAAAAAGTTAAGGATTTATGTTGCACTAGGCGGACTACCTCAAAATCCTATGGCTTTGTTATTTAATTCTAAGAAAGGTTTAGTTGATGTCGACACAAGTTTTGCTGACGAAGATGATCGTGCTACCCACTGTGCTGCAAGCTCTTTTTTTGTTGCAGAGGTTTGTTTTTAGAATGTGACAATCAGGAGATAAGAGAAGTATTCTAGTTTAGAAAAGTTGAAAATTGAGATGGCTTAGTATTTTAATTAAAACAAATCTTAAAGTTGATTAAGTAGAACCGATTAAGATCTCACGGTTCCGTCATCCCGACACCGCTATTTTCATCGGATTCACTTAGTCCAAATGAATTTGCTAAACTGAACTGAATGAGTTCCACACTTTCATTTAGACCGTGGGAAATCTCGTTAGCAACACGTGGGTTACATCATCTGAGGGATACCCGATCCTCCAACAAGACGTTTTAATTTTGTTGTAGTTGTAGTTTTGTTGTTCTGTTTGTGATTAAATTTTGAGTTATTTTATCTTTTGAATGTTGCGGTGGTGAATTTTATCTTGTATTGATTTTTAATTTAGTTTTTTGTTCCAGTTTTGTGGCTATCCTAAAAGGTTTCAGTTTTCATGCAGGGTGACTTTCTTGTTTAACATGCAAGAGAAGTAAAGTACAGTGTAAGTAAATAAATCACAATAAAATGAAAGCGTACCTGGAGGGTCTTCTCGTCATACCCAGCTTTACTTAAAACGCATGTGAGAACATTTAAATATTTGCAATAAGTACCTGAGTAAAGCTAAGGGAAGGTTCTGGTTGTCTACCAAAATCCTAATCCTACTGCTAGTCAATTCCTATGACGTTTAGGTTCTTGTGTTTTGTTAAGGATGATTTTCTTCACCAAGGAATAATTAAGTTTAATTATTTTTCTAAAACATCTCATTATATTGAGAAAGTGAAAAGAACGAATCCTGAACATCTTTTCAATACTTCTGAGATTGTTTCGAGTTCAAATGAATTTCATTGTACAGGTGAATTTAATCATCAAAAAATTTAGTTAAATTTTATTTCTTGCTCAGTGAACTTGGACATTTGATTGTCCGATGAGTAATGTGACATTTCACTTAACGCTTCATTTAAGAGTTATGATAATGAATGTCTTTAGGGGTAACTTGGTTCATTAAAGATTTTAACCAATCTTAATCGAAGTTTTGAGCTGAAGATTTAAAGTGATTTTGATTTAACTATAAAGTTTTAGTTGGTCCTTTTAGGTGCTTTAAATCATTTTGAGTTGAAAAAGTGTTCAAGCTGTTTAATTAAGTTAAACCTTTATGTTTTAAATGATTTTAATACTTTAGGTTAATTTTAATGTTTTAAAATGATTTAATTTATGATGTTTTAACCATGAACTGTACTAGGTTAATCTTTGATATTTCAAATTATTTAAGTTGAAAGAGGTGTTTAGATTATTTAATTTCATTAAGTTTTAATGATACAAATTTGGTTCAAATTAATCATAGTTCTTTAGGTTAATTTTAATTGGTTCGGTTTTCATATATTTTTTTTGTTATTAATTGTTTTGAGATTCATTTTTATTTTTCGAATTTGTTTTAAGTTTGTTTCCAAGTGATTTCAAATTAGTTTATTTTTTTAGATTTATTTTATTTTGATTATTAAATCATTTAATGTTTTAAGCTTTAACTTAATTAAAAATTATCTCCTTTTTAATCATTAATTTTGATCATTATATCTCTATAGTTAATTAAAAGTTGAATATTATTGGAGTGATTCATTTAGGGATTTTAATTTAATGAATTGATATCTTCTTAAATCATATCCCTAATCTTAATAATCCAAATTTTAATTATCTTCCCAAAATTTAAATGATTTAATTAATTAAGGTTCCATTTTTAATTTATTAAAAGTGATTAATGGGTTTCTACCCCTTAATTCCTCAAGTTTCAATCATCCAATAGAAAATTAAGATTAAATGTTCACCCCTCCCTTTGATTAAGCCTAAAGCATTAATTAGGGTTAAAATCATTAATTACTTTTATGCTCTTTTAAGCATGTTCACTCCATAACTCACTAAATTGAGCTAAAATGAACTTGAAATTTTTATGTCACCTCACTCAAGTGTTAATTAAGACATTAGAGGAGAAAAAGTGATTTTTCCATTTTTTAATTTAATTTATATAATTATTTTTTTTGAAAAATAAGGGTTTTCAATGGAAATTCAACAACATGACCAAGGTAGGGTTTCTATCCTTAAGAAAATTATGGGATGTTCTTACTGTCCAGAGGACCATTTGGACTATATTTGGTAATTTTTTACAGCATATTTTATTTATTATAATTATTTTGAGTTTTAGGGTATTAATTATTTATAAAATAAAATTAACATAGAAAAATAGATTTTGTATTTTTCTTATGTCCCTCTGAACTCAAGAAAATCAGAGAAATAAATTTGATATTTTTCTGATTTTTCTTTGATTTATTAGAATTATTTTAGTGGGAAGGTTTGAAAATTCACTTTCTAACATTAAAAATTACATTAAGCTTTTAAAATTCAATATCTTAACCTAGAGAATTAACAAAAATATTTGGTTGGTTCCTAAGTGATTAATGAATAAAATATGACATTTTTGTGATTTTTAATATTCTTGTGATTTTCTTAATTTTTTAATTATTAAAATATTGAAAATGAGATTAAAAATGAAATTTTTTAGAAAAATCCTATTTTAATTTTTCTAGACCCCTCTGATACTAGAGAGCCCACAAAACAAGTTTGGTGAATTTTTGAAGTGTATTTTAGATTTTATGAATTTTTTTATTTTTAAAATAGCTATGTCACTTAATTAATTTATTTAATGGGTTAAATTAATTCCAATTGACTTGATATTTTTATGTGAGGTTCATGGAGAATCGTTTCAAGTGATTTTGATGTGTGTTTACTCCTAATTAATTAAAATTCAATTCCAAGGGTTTAGGCTAATTAGGGTTATTCTTAAGGAATTAAATCAAACCATAATTTTACTAGGGTCCTCTGGTTATAAGATGCCTCTCCTTATTCTTCTAAAATTTTCTAAGAAATATTCTAATTATTAGAATTAAAATTCTAAAACAGGCACATAAACTTGGAAAATAAATAACTTGCCATAGAGATGACCTCTGGACTTGGAAAATTCAGGGAATGCTCCCAAGAACAGAGGCTACAAAAGCCCTATGGTCTCATATCATGGTGAATTGTGTATGCAAATGAAGAATTAAAACATCACAGAGGGTATTTAAATTATTAAAAATCATAGACTCATCAAATTAACTTAATTCTTTTTCCACGTTATTCTCCTCTGTTCACTGAGCAAGAGTGTTTTTTTTCTTTTATTTTTATGATTTTCCCATGCAAAGATATGAATTTTTAAAGTTCTGGGCATTTAAATAAACAAAAAATACCCTAATTTCCAACTTATCCAGCGCGGCGCCTTGTCATCCTCGGCAGCTCTGAAGTCCCACGCGGCTCTTTCTTATTCGACGTTGTCATCTAACTGGGATGCCATGCGGCCAGCTGCTCCGTTTCATCTTCTTGTCCGGCTTGATCTCCACCGTTCGTTCATTACACGCGCCATCCGACGGTAGCTGGTCATCGTCTACAACTGGTGCGTCCTGAGAGCCATCCACATTCTAACCCTAAGATCTCCCTCATCTCTCAACCAAATTGCATGATCTTGGGCTCAATGAACTCGTCTCGATAAGACGAACACATCTACATGGCTATGATGTTATGAAATTAACTCAAACAAAATGGAGAATTGAAAAAAGTTCTCGGGAAGGAAAGGTTCAATACCTTGGCTCTGAGAAGTGAAGCTTCGATCAGAGAGGCTCGGCACATTCGTTGGAGTCCAAGAAAGCTAGGGATGAAGCCTGGAGCTGCGGTGAAATGCTTAGACCTGACTTCCACCAAGACCGATTTTGAGCTCTGGCCGATAGAAGGAATGACTGGCCTGGTGAAGGGGCTTCCACTGGGGAACTTCTTTTCTTAGTCTGGTGATGGTGTAGATTCAATCAATTTGATGATTGGCTCACTGTGGTGAAGTGTCCTGTTTTAGGGCTTAAAAATGAGCTCAGAAATGGAGCTCACAGAGAGAACTTTAAGGATGGATTTCAGTGGGGATCAACAGCTCTAGGTTAGGAGAGGAGTTTTGAACCAATTTGACAGAGTTTTGTTAAGGTCCAGTGCGTCCAAACTTTTGGTCGTGGAGGTGAAGAGTTTAAATAGCCATGGCTAGAGAGGTTCCCAGGATCAATTTAAGGCTGGGATCAGCTGCTCAGGGGAGGATGTCAGCATATATTTAGATCATGTATTTTGAAAAGGGCGTCGCCTACGAAATTGTCGGCGAATTTTAAATTCAATTTAAATATATATATATATATATATATATATATATATATATAGTTTAAAAGATAGCATTTGATTTTGAAAGTAATTTTAAGTTAAAAAGTTATAAGAGATGAAATCAAACCGATCTCACATCCCAAATAGTTTATATAAACGAGCACCGCATCACAAACCGTGTATCTATCCAAAGAATAGACACACTGCTTGACGATGGGGCTCGATTAAATAAAGTAGAAGATTTGTAACATCCGTTTGGTCTGCAAACCAATTTTATAAGCTGACAAGTTCCCCTGCTTAATATAAATGAATTAAGCAGGGTTTATATTACCTGGGTTCTTAAAGTTCCCTATAAGGGCAAGCCCCTATAGTTAATTACATCTTAAATGAAGGGAATCATTTAAGAAAACTCTCGATAAGGGATTAGCTCAAATTTGGAACAGTTTATTTTAAGAGTCCAAAGGAACGAAAGGTAGGAGAAGCTGGAGATCCAAGAAGAATCTTGGCAACTTCCCAAACTATCCTATTGTTTGGCTTCAATTTGAGAGTTTATTTTATGTTGTAATCCTGTCAATTTTAATTATTTAGGACTTATATTTGTATGATATAATCACACAAATATCCTCGAAGATGTGAGGGTTTATATCGTACCAAACGACTACATCGGAGTCCTAAGACCGGTTAGGGCTTAATTTACATGACATGATCATGCAAATGCCTAACAAAAAGTTGAGGAATTATGTTGCACTAGGCAAACTACCTCGAAGTCCTATGGCTTTATTATTTAACTCTAAGAAAGGTTTCGCTGAAGTAGATCCGAGTTTTGCTGATGACGATGGCCGTGCTGCCCACCATGCTCCAAGCTCCTTGTTGTTGCAGAGGTTTAGTTTTAGAAGGTGACAATAAAGAGGTGAGAGAAGTGTTTTGGTTTAGAGAAAATCTCAAAATCCAAGTGTTTTTTAATATTTTAATTAAAACAACTCTTAAATTTGTTTAAACAGAACCGATTAAGATCCCACGGTTCCGTCATCCCGGCACTGTTATTTTCATTGAATTCATATAGTCCAGATGAATTTGCTAAACTCAACTGAATGAATTCCACACTTTCATTTAGACCGTGGGAAATCCCGTTAGCAACACGTGGGTTACATCATTCGAGGTATTCCCGATCAATCAATGAGACGTTTTAATTTAGTTGTGATTGTAGTTTTATTGTTTTGTTTGTGATTAAATTTTGAGTTGTTTTATATTTTGGAATGTTGTGGAGGTGAATTTTATCTTGCAATGACTTTTAATTTAGTTTTGATTTCAGTTCAGGGACTATCCTAAAGGTTTTGGTTTTCATGCAACAGTCTTGTTTATAATTCAAGAAAAAGTAAAGTACTGTGCATGTAAGTAAATTGCAATAAAATAAAAGCGTACCTGAAGGGTCTTCCCGTCATCCCAAGCTTCACTTAAAACACATGTTAATGTATTTAAATATATTTTTGCAAGAAATACCTAGGTAAAGCTAAGGGAAAGGGTTTTTGTTGTCTACTAAGTTCCTAATCCTATAACTAGTCATCTCCTATGACGTCTAGGTTCTTGGTTTGGTTTAAGGATTATTTTCTTCATCAAAGAACAACTAGATTCAATTGTTCTTCTTAAACATCCCGTTATATTGAGGAAGTGCTTAGGACGAGTCCTAAACATCTTTTCAATATTTCTGGGATTATTTTGAGTCCAAGTAAATTTAGTTGTACAGGTGAATTAATCATCCAGGGGTTTAAGTTTTGTTCCCTTGCTCAGTGAACTAGGACATTTGAATATCCTATAAGTGAAGTAACACTTCACTTGCTACTTCATTTAAGAGTTATAATAATAAGAGCTTTAAAAGGGCAAATCAACTTATTATGTATTTTAATGATTTAAACATAATGATTTAATTTTAATTTTGACTTAATTATAAAAAATTAGTTTAAGTTTGGAATAGTGTTCAAGTCCTTTATGTTTTAAGTTTACTGTTTGGTTTAACTCTTAATGATTTCATTTAGGTGTGTTGTTAAATGATTTTAATTCAATTTAATTTAAGTTTAATTTAATTTAATTTAATTCAATTTAGTTTGGTTTTAATTTATTTTAATTTAATTTAATTTAACTTGGTTTTAATTTAATTTAATTTAATTTTAATAAAATTTTAATTTTAAATTTTAATTTAATTTAGTTTTAATTCAACTTAATTTGATTTAATTTATTCTGATTTAATTATAATTTGTTTTTATCTTAATATATTAAATATGATTTAATTTAATTGTTCGAGTGTTAACTTGATTTAGATTTTGATTTAATTTAATCTCAACATCTTAAATTTGATTTAATTTAATTTAACATTTTAAATTTTAAGTTAGGATTATCCTTTTAGTTAAGAATCAAATATTATTGAAGTGATTAATTTAGGGATTCATAAATTAAAGAATAAATATACTCTTAATAATATCCCTATTTTAATAATTCTGATTTCTATTATTCTTCTAAAATTTCAATTAATTAATTAATTAAAATTTTATTTTAATTATATTTGAAATGGTTAGTAGGTTTCTACCCTCAATCATTTAAATTTCAATGATCCAAAATCAGTTTAAAATCAAATATTTTAACCTCCCCTTTTTGATTAATCCTAAAATTTTAATTAAGGGTTAAAATTTTTAATTACCCTTTTGCCCTTCAAGCTTAATAATTCTATAACTCATTAAACTAAGCTCAAATGAACTTGAAACTTTTATGTAACCTCACTCATATGTCAATTAAGACATTAGAGGAGAAAATGTGATTTTTCTGTATTTAATTTATTTATGTAATTATTTTTAATGGAAAATAGGGGTTTTCAAGGAAAATTCAATAACATGACCAAGGAAATGTTTCTGTCCTTAAGAAAATTATGAGATGTTCCTAATGACCGGAGGACCACTTGGACCAATTTTAGTGATTTTTTGAATAATATTTTATTTATTAGAATTATTTTGAGTTTAGAGTATTAATTAATTTAAAAAAGGAATAAAAGTTGAAAAAAAGGATTTTATATTTTTAAAAAATCTCTCTGACCTCAAGGAAATCAGAGAACCAAATTTTATATTTTTCTGATTTTTCTTTGATTTATTAGAATTATTTTAGTGGAAATGTTAAAGAAAATCATTTTTTAATTCAAAAATTGTTTTAAGCCTTTAAAATTCAATATCTTATCCTAGAGACTTAGGAAAAATATTTGGTTTTTTCATAGGTGATTAGAATTCAAAATGTGACATTTTGGTGATTTTTAATATTTTTATTATTTTTATTATTTTTTAATTATTAAAAATATTAAAATAATGATAAAAATCAAACTTTTTTAGAAAATTACAATTTTAATTTTCCTAAATTTCTCTGATATCAGAGAAGCCCCAAAACCATTTTTGTAAATTTTTGAAAAGTATTTTGTGAGTTATGAATTTTTAAAGTTTAATTTTGGTTATGTGACTTAATTAATCCATTTAGTGGGGTTAAACATTTCCAATTGATTTCAAATTTTTATGTGATGTTCCTCTGATCCTAAAGATCAGTGGAGAATTGTTTTCAAGTTAATTTGATGTGTAATTAATTAAAGTTCAATTTTGGGTGTTTAGGCCAATTAAGGTTGTTCCATGTGAATTAACTCAAAACCTATTTTTCCTAGGTTCCTCTGGTCATAAGGAACTTCACCAAATTTTTCTAGATTTTGTTTCACAACATGCTAATTATTGAAATTAAAATACCTAAAACAGTAACATGCAATTGGAAAATCAATAACTTCTCATAGGGATGGCCTCTGACCTTGGAAAATTCAGAGAATGTTCCCTAGATCAGAGGCTTCAAAAGCCCTATGGTCTCATGCCATGGTGAATTGTCTATGCAAATGGAGAATTAAAATACCACAGAGAGTAAATAAATCACTAAAAATAAAATACTTGATGAAATGACTTGATTTCTTTTCCACATTATTCTCCTCTGTTCACTGAGTAAGAGGGAATTTTTATTTTATTTTTATGATTTTTCTACACAAAGTTATGAGTTTTTAAAGTTTTTGATATTTAATAAATACATTAAATACCCTATTTATCTACTTATCCACGCGGCGCCAGCGAAACATCGGCAGCTTCGAACACCACGCGTCGCCATTTGATTCGTCGCCGCTGTCTGACTCAGCACCACGCGGCGCGCTGTTCACGCTCCATCTCCCGGTCCGACTTGATCTGGGCCATCCATTTGCGCGTGTATTGAATGGACGGCATCCGTTCATCGTCCCCAATCGACCTCACCCGAGAGCCGTCCACACTAAAACCTT
Source organism: Papilionanthe hookeriana x Papilionanthe teres (assembly GCA_022702705.1). Taxonomy (NCBI): domain Eukaryota; kingdom Viridiplantae; phylum Streptophyta; class Magnoliopsida; order Asparagales; family Orchidaceae; genus Papilionanthe; species Papilionanthe hookeriana x Papilionanthe teres. Next base: position 110,908,367 of record CM040423.1, read on the forward strand.
AATATCTCACTCGATTCTCAATGGATTTTTGTGTTCTTATGCTCTATGGATTCGTCTTGAAGAGACGAACACATCTATATGATTTATATCTCACTCGATTCTCAATGGATTTTTGTGTTCTTATGCTCTATGGATTCGTCTTGAAGAGACGAACACATCTATACGGTTTATGTGGCATGAAATTGATCCAAACAAAATAAAGAATGTTCAGAAGCTCGGGAAGAAGAGAGAGCTCATACCTTTGCTCAGAGAAGTGTGGCTTCGATCTGAGAGTTGTGTCACCTTCGATTGAGTCCAAGTAAGCTCCAGATGAAGTCTCTGGCCCTGGGGAATTGTCTAGACTTGGATTCGACCAGACCCGATTCCAAAGCTTGGATGCTAGAGCAAATGGGTGGCACCGGAGGGGGCTTCCATTGGGGAACTCCTTCTCTTGATCTTGTGCAGTTGTGGGTGAGTTTAATTTGAGTTTGGTGGAGAATTGGAAAGTGTCCTGGTTTTGGGTGGAAATTTGACTGATAAATTGAGCTCTGTGGATGGGGATTAGGGAAAATTATCACTGGGGATCAATTGCTTTAAGTGTGGAGGATGGTCTGGAACAATTTTGGCAGAGTTTCTGTATGGTTTGGTCCAACTCTTCTCTTGGCTGAGAGGGGGTGGTGCTTTAATAGAGTTGGCTGGAGGGCCTTCCAGGGGGAGTTAATGGCTGGGATCAGCTGCTCTGGGCAAGGGAAGAGCAGCTCCAATGGCCATTGGGCTTGAGGCGGCTCAGCAAGAGAGAATTTCAATGTTGGGCTCCTCCCAAGCTCTCAGCCATGGGGTTTTCTGGCGGCTGTGGTGGTCGGCCGGCCCGGGGTCGAGTCACCATCTTGACCGGTGAGGGCGGGGCTTAGCAATGGTGAAGTCGGTGGAGTTGGCCATGTGTAAAGGTGGTGAATTGAAATGGAATGGGAAAGGGGTGATTTTGGCTTGGTTTGGGTCAACCCATGGTTTTGGGCAAGGTTCACCTCCCCATGGCCTGCTTGGGTTGAAGAGAAAGCTATTTGGATCAGCTTAATTAGTGGGGAGAAGTCACCATCCAAGTACAATTAGGCTTAAGCATGATTTAGGCGAATCATGGGAGTGGTTAATCACTCTTAAGAGAACGGTTAAAGGGTCCCCTCTTCTTGATACTTTGGGTATGGTGAGGTGTCCAAGGCTTTCATGGCTCCCATGTGTCTCATACATGGCTTCATGGCTCCATTTGGCTTGGGAAAAGTCAAGTCAACTTTCATGGAAAAGGGTTTATGAAATTTTGAAAATTTTGGGGTTATTTTGATGGGATTTTGCATAATACCATTTTGGTTTGATTTTCATGATGGATTTAGCACTTAGGGAGTGATATTAATTGAGTGAAGATGAGATGAGACTGTAATGTTGGCTTTAGGATGGGTTTGGGCTTTTAAAATTTGGTAAAGGTGGGCTTTTAAAATGGCTTAAGGGAATGGGCTTTTATGTTTCAAAATGGGCTTTTAGATGAAAACTTTTGCAAAGGGCCATGCTAAATAAATGTTTGGTTTGGTTTAGGGATGTGTCATGAGTGATTTGAGACAAATTTGAGGTGATTTGGATTTGAATTGAGTCTAATTTGGGTCCCCTTGGTGGTAGGGTCAAAATAGGTCAAAATGGACTAACTTGGGCTAAGGTTGGGCTAATGTTGAAATTGATGTAAAATTAATGTTGAGAAATTTCTATGGGAGTGTAACAAAGAGTTTTCAACCTTGGTTGGGTTTTCATTTTGGGATTTGGGCTAATTTGGGTCATGGGTCAAAATTGGGCTTTAAGCTTAAAATTGAAATTGGATTCAAATGTCAATCAAATTGGGCTTGGATTTGGTCTAGATTGATATTGGGGATATTGAATTGAAGTATAGCATTGAATTGGACCAAAATTGAGGTCAATCAGAAAGGTTTGGTTTGACATTGGGTTCATTTGGGTTTGACTTTTGGGCAAATTGGGAGTTTTGGCAAAAGTGGGGTAAATTGACAAAATTGGCCCATGGTGTAGTTGAACAAAATGAAACTGAGAATATTTGGGCTTTTCTTGAATTTTCTGGGAATTTTTGAAATTTTTGAATTTTTTGGTCAAGAGGGGCATTTTGGTAATTTGGAGGGTATTGGGGGTATTTTTGGAAATTTTGGTATTTTTCGCTGTAAATGATCAATTTGATTGGTGGGGAAATGTTCAAGGTAGATTTTGGAAAAGTTTTGGGTGATTTGGAAAGTTTGGTGGTTTTGGGTAGTTTCAAGGGCTTTTAGTAGGTTTGGTGGATTCGGGGCCTCGGGGGTTAAAAATTGAAATTTTGGAATAATGAAAATTGAGCAAGTGTGAGTGAAATGGAATCATTTTGGTTGAGCCATGAAGCCATATTAAGCCCATATGAGCCATGAGAGGACTCATTTGTGGCATTCACTATGTTGTTCCTAACCCTCTTAGCCAGGAGCTTAGGGGTTAAGGACCATCCATATGAATTACCTGCATGAGTCAAGAGGTCAAGTTGGGTGAGAGTGTGGGTTTTAGGATTTGGAATGTGTGTGTGAGAGTGTAGTGTATGTGTAAGTCGGCCCTCACTGGACCGAGCTACCCGGGGTGATCCTAAGGCCGAAGAGTCCTATGGGGAACTCATCCATTAAACCTCCACATTTGATCTCAACCCTCTAGGTGATTAGGGGTTTACAATCGAAGCTTGTGGGGTTTGCGGTGAGTTAAGAAGTGGTTGAGTTTCTAAAGGGGTAGGTTCCATCTCTAGTCCTCTAAGATAGTCGAAGGAAAAGCTGAGGCTAGATCCTAAGTACTAAAGAGAGAGAGAAGACCTCATAAAAAATGAGGTCAACAAATGAACCCCGATAGGCGTGGTGTGATAACCAAGCACACGGGCGTATTGGCGTTGACCGAAGAGATCAACAAAACCAACACAGATGTCCAAGTGACAAACTTAGGACAGAGTAGAAAAATTTCCGCTGGGTAGTATCAAGTATATCTCCAAGACTGGAGGTTCCTGAACTCTCGTTGGGGAAAGGAAAAGGAGGTGAATTCCAAATCACAAGATCTGGGGAAATTTAATTTAGATTTCATTTCATTTCATGTTCAAGTTTTGATGTGTGAGTTTAGATTTTTGATTTGGAGTTCCAATTTAGATTGAAGTTTGATTTAAAATCAGTTTGAGGAAATTTGGATTTGAAATGAGAATTGAAACCCGAGTTCCAACCTCGGGATTGCGAAGAAAACTGGATTTTAGGTAGCAACCTCGGAGTAAGCATCCGAGTTTAAGTGTCGATTGAAAAGGATGAGAATCGAATTTAGGTGCGATCTCGAAAGAGAACTGGAATTTAGGTACCAGTCCCAGAAGTTTGGAATTGAAATTTAGATGTCAATTCGAAAGAGAATCGAAATTTAAGTATTGATTTTGAAAAGAGAGTCGGAATGTAGGTACCGGTCTCAGAGTGAGAACTGGAATATAGGTTCTAGTCTCGGAAATTTTTTTGAATTGAAATGTAGTTATCAATTCAGATGAGAATCGAAATGTATGTATCGATCTCGAAATGAGAATTGGAATGTAGGTACCAGTCTCGGAAATTTTGAATTGAAATGTAGGTATCAATTCAGATCAGAATCGAAATGTACGTATCGATCTCGAAATGAGAACTGGAATGTAGGTACCAGTCTTGGAAATTTTGAATTCAAAATGTAGGTATCAATTCGGATGAGAATCGAAATGTAGGTATCGATCTCGAAATGAGAACTGGAATGTAGGTACCAGTCTTGGAAATTTTGAATTAAAATGTAGGTATCAATTCGGATGAGAATCGAAATGTAGGTATCGATCTCGAAATGAGAACTGGAATGTAGGTACCAGTCTCGAAATTTTGAATTGAAATGTAGGTATCAATTCGGATGAGAATCAAAATGTAGGTATCGATCTCGAAATGAAAAGCTGGAATGTAGGTACCGGTCTCGAAATTTTGAATTGAAATGTAGGTATCAATTCGGATGAGAATCAAAATGTAGGTATCGATCTCGAAATGAGAACTGGAATGTAGGTACCGATCTCGAAATTTTGAATTGAAATGTAGGTATCAATTCGGATGAGAATCGAAATGTAGGTATCGATCTCGAAATGAGAAGCTGGAATGTAGGTACCGGTCTCGGAAATTTTGAATTGAAATGTAGGTATCAATTCGGATGAGAATCGAAATGTAGGTATCGATCTCGAAATGAGAACTGGAATGTAGGTACCAGTCTCGAAAATTTTGAATTGAAATGTAGGTATCAATTCAAATGAGAATCAAAATGTAGGTATCGATCTCGAAATGAGAAATGGAATGTAGGTACCAGTCTCGAAAATTTTGAATTGAAATGTAGGTATCAATTCAGATGAGAATCGAAATGTAGGTATCGATCTCGAAATGAGAACTGGAATGTAGGTACAAGTCTCGAAAATTTTGAATTGAAATGTACTGTGGAGATTTGGATTTAGCGGGATATTGAAATGAGATGTGAAAGTGTTCCACATCCCACGAGAATCAATCAAAGTTTGATTATTTGGCGAAGGGTATGAATCCATGCCATCAGAACCAAATCGAAAATTTTTCGTGGTTCTGAAATCATCCCGAGAGAGGGTTTCAAAGGAGGTCTGAAGTAGATCTTGATTTGAAGAAAAATTGGAGGGTTTGAAAAGATGAATTTAGACTGGAATTCAATTTGAGATTTAGGTTCATTTCATTTGTCCTTTAGCGATCTGATTTTATTTTTGTTGTTCATTTAGTGTTCACGTGAATTTGGAGTTCATTTTAATATTAAGATTTTTTAAGGGAAGTTCTCATTTATTTTCTTTTCTCTTCTGTTCTTTATTCAAAGTTCATTTAACTCTAATGGTGTTTCCCAGTTGATTTGCACAAAAAGAGGTGAAGGCAGAATATGACGTAGTCGTTTGCATTCTAACTTGCTGAAAGTACATCATACAACTTGATCTAGTCATGATGACATTTTTCTCAGAAATTTAATGTCTCATACAATCCATGTAACTCCAAAACGGACTATGTAAACTTCTTGCTGATCCATTCAAAAGTGTCTATCAAAAATCCATGTCTGAATAGTGAGAAACATGGGCAATAACATCACCTTCCAAGCCAACCTTGGCAGGAATGCCGCATGGATGTGCATTCGAGGTGTGCTATTTCCCATGTAACTCACAGCTCGTAGGGTCGGAGACTCTCCAATTCTGGATCTGGCTGGAAGTGGTAAGGCGCCTTTCTGTTGTCCATCCTTCTAAAAGTAACGGAGATCCGCTCCACTGCACTCCTGGTATACAATGTTTTGCGATGTCTGCTCCATTTCCTTTTAATATCATGATGGAACCTACCGGAAGTGGTATCTCCACCGGCCCTCGGAACTTACCTGGGCCTGCTATCCTGAGGTCAGATCCGAACAGGATATTGCATTGGTTTACGAACAAAATTGTGCAGAAAGGTCTAACAAAGTTGTGGTGGTCTATGTGTGGAGGTATGTAGTCGCCTTTCTGGTAAATGTTGATGATACAACTGTTGGGTGTGCGATCTGCGGCGGTACCCTCCAAGTTATCATTCTTTTCACCATTCTTTTAATTATCCTCGACATTGGATCCACCTCACTGTGACGGAGTATCCCTGGTGGATTTCCTTTTCTGTCCTCTGCCAAGTTATAGCAATATCTGCATTGTATTGTGACTCTTCCTTTCCTTGGCATCCATCTCCGGGGTTCTGAATAAGTCTTTTCCCTCAGACGGCCTGCTCGACCCATCTTCTGAAGTTCTAAGATGCAATCCACAATCTGATGTTGCTCATATTCTGAGAATACATCTGTGTGTAACTCGAGGCCTTCCAAAATGTTGATTCTGCTGCCTTTAATCCTTTCAAAGTATTCGAAAGTCTTCCTCGCAACATTTTGCATTCTTTCAAATTCATATTCTTGGATGATCTACAAGTGACGAGGCCTAGTAACGTACTGCGGGATGTATGGCTCCATCCCGTCAAGTTCTCCTGCATACCTTGGCTCCTCAGGGATTGTCTTTGCCGGGACATCCTCCGGGGTTGCTTCCGCAACAAGGTTTTTCAGATCTGGTATCTCTGTCCAGCATCGAGGCACTGACTCTATTTTTGTTCTTCTTGGCACTTCTTTGATTTGTTCTGATTTTCTTGGCATTGACTTTCTTCTTTCTGGTTCCTGACGAACCGGTATCTTTGAAATGTGTGTGCCGGCAAAAACGGTTGTTTCCTCGTGTTGATTTGCTGATAGTTTAGTCAACATCTTGCGGATACGGTGATTCTTATTCCTTCTTTGGGTAGCAGTGAGAGTAGCTCTCCTTACCCCTTGAATTTCTGCGGGTGCGGCGGCGACGAGCTCGCCCTCTGCCGTGGCAACTACGGACTTGATTTTCTTGCTTTCCTCGACGTTTGTGTTTCTTTTCTTGTTCTTTGGATTGGTGGCTTGGGCCACCCATCTTCATCACTGTCTGGCTGTGAAGCTCTTCTCAGTCAACTGGGACCCAATCATTTTCTTCGTATTGTAACCGGCATGTGTGAAGTCAGAATCAATTTTTATCACTGCTCCATCCTTCACCCTCTTTTCATCGAGTGCTAGACTCACGCCATTTCTAAATTTTAGGACCAACAGCCCGTTTGACATTTCCCTGCGAAAAAGACAAGGAAAGGATCAGGGGCTGTACTAAGAACAAGAACACTACGAATATATTTATCACTGAAGATTCTTATTCACTTATTTTAACTTTATGGAAAGTAGGAAAAGCGGAGGAAAGATCAGGAACAAGATTTGATTTGAAAGGAAGGGTAAAACTTTATTTTTATGATTTCACATATTTTATTTTTAGCATATATATTTTTTTGTTAAAGATTTTTTTTTGTCATCCATTTTTATGTTTTTGGGTTCGGACCCAGTCACAAGTGGTTACTTCACCCGTGTTTCTAGGGATGGGAATTCATTCCTTCTAAACATCAGGTTGCGTAATACTTCTTCAAATATCGTCCGTTGATTGGAAGCATTTGTCGTCCTTCTTGGCGATTCACAAGTTGGTAGGAGCCTCCTGAGTAGACTGTCTCGACCACAAATGGCCCTTCCCAAGTCGGTTCAAATTTACCTCCTATCTTGCGGTGTGCAAGAATATGTTTCTTGAGGACAAGAACTAAGTCACCAACTTTGAAATTTCTTGGGCTGACCAGTTTATCATGGGCTTGGATCATCTTAGCTTGGTACAGTTCCAAATTTTGTTGTGCTGCAAGTCTTTTCCCTTCCAAGCTTTCCAGTTCTTCCAGTCGTAATCTGCAATTTTCTTCTGTAGTAATTTTATTTGGAACTGCAATTCTGAGTGATGGGAGCTGAACCTCCAAATGTAAAACTGCCTCGGACTCGTACACTAAAGTGTAAGGCGTAGACTGAGTAAGAGTCCTGAAAGTTGTCCTGTAGGCCCATAAGGCTTTTAACAATTTCTCATGCCAACTTCTCTTTTTGTCATCCAAGGTTTTCTTTAGAATTTGGACGAGAGTTTTATTAAAAACCTCGGCCAAGCCGTTTGCTCTTGGGTAGTAGATTGTTGAGTATCGCCAATCGATTCCATGTCTTCTGACAAAATTGTTGATTTTTGTGCTTCTGAATGCGGACCCATTATACGAAATGATTCGCGCGGTACTCCGAAATGGTAGACAACTTGATTTTTAAAAAGCGCAGCACGTGATGTGCCTTTACTTCTACGAGTGGAGCTAGCTACGCCCATTTAGAAAAGTAGTCCGTAGCTACAAGGATGAAGCGATGTCCTCTTGAAGAAGGCGGTTCGATCGGACCCACTATATCTGTGCCCCAACACTCAAATGGCCACGACGCAATTGTCGGATGTAGCACATTTGGAGGTTGATGTAGAACCACTCCGTGCACTTGGCACTTGTGACAACATTTGGCAATTTTCATACAGTCGGTCATCATTGAGGGCCAGTAGTACCCTAATCTTTTAATCTTCATTTTCATTTTTGGACCCGACTGATGAGCGCCATAAAGTCCTAAATGCACTTCTTTAACGATTTCACGAGCCTCAGACCCGCTTAGGCATCTTAGCCACATCTGATCAAAAGACCTTCTGTATAATGTATTGTTTATTAATGCGTAAGACAAAGTTCTTTTCTTGATCTGATGGGCTAGCGACTTATCGTCCAGTAATTTCTCTGTTTGCAAGTAGTGTATTAGCGGTTGACGCCAATCATCTGTGTTTTCTGTCACTGCTGCAATTGTTTCTTCTGCTCTTTTTGATTTGTGTATTGTATCCATGTCGAGCTGTGATAGGACTTGTCGTCCCTGAACTTGCACTTCAACTGACTCATCTTGTAAGCAGGCAAATTCTTTTGCAAGGCGAGCCAGCGCATCTGCAAGAGCATTTTTTTTTCTGGGGATCTTGTAGATCGTTACATTCGGAATATGTTCCAACAGTTTCATGGCATACTGAAAGTATTGTTCGAGTCCTGGCTTTAGATTCCTGTACTGTCAGGCGACTTGTTGAATGATCAACTGAGAATCCCCGTAGATGTTGATGTCTGTTATTCCCATTTGAATGGTTAGTTCCAGTCCTGTTATCAGGGCTTCATATTCTGCCTCGTTGTTTGTGCATGGTTCTGTTAAGTGGTAGGAGTATCTTAACATCCCCCGCTCCGGTGTTATAAAGATTAGTCTGATTCCTGCCTTACCGGGCACTATCGTCTGCAATTCTTTGTTCTTCTGTGTTGAGGACGCACCGTCGAAGTATAGTTCCCAGCGTTAATCATCAGTGTCTTCTAGGCTCATTATCTGCTCGTCAGGCAAATCGTCGTCGAGAGGCGAATCTGCCAGTAAAGGGTGTGCTGCAAGGAAGTCAGCTAGGACTTGTCCCTTTACGACGTGAAGAGGAACGAAAGTTATGTTGCAATAGTATTATCGACCACCTGGCAAGTCTGCCAAAGAGCGTCGGTCGGGTCATCAAGTATTGCAACGGATTAACTCTCGAAATAAGGTTGACCTTATGAGAAAGCATGTAATGCCCGAGCTTCGTGCGGTGAAGATCGGGGACGAGCGATGCTTCTCGATAGGAGGATACTTTACTTCCGTCGGGATTAGACGACGGATTAAGTAGTAGAGAGCATTTTCTTTTCCCTCATCATTGACCTGGACTAGCAGGGCTCCAAGGGAGTCGTTTAAAGCCGCGGTATAAAGTATTAACGGTCTACCTGAGACTGGGTCTGCTAAGACAGGAGGTGCCATTAAGTATTGTTTGATGTCATCGAAGGCATGTTGACATTTGGAGTCCCAAGTAAACTTGGCATCCTTCTTAATCAAAGCAGAAAAAAGCTGACACCTTCCTGACAAATTCAATATAAAGCGTCGAAGATATGTCAACTTTCCTTGAAAGGATCGTAGCTGCTTCAAGGTTTTAGGAGATGGCATTTCTAAGATAGCTTTAATCTTCTCCGGATCAATTTCAATTCCACGATGTCGAACAACAAATCCTAAGAATTTCCCGGAGGTGATGCCGAAGGCGCATTTCAAGGGATTCATCTTAAGGTTGTATTGTCTTAGTCGTTCGAAAACAGTTCTCAAATCATACAGGTGATCTTCTTTCAATTTGCTTTTGATGACCACATCATCCACGTAGCACTCAACTTGGTTGTGAATGAGATCACCAAAAATCTTCGTCATCGCTCTTTGGTATGTTGCTCCTACGTTCTTTAGTCTGAATGACATTACTGTGTAGCAATACACTCTGATCGGCGTTCTGAATGCCGTGAGCTTTTCGTCTTCTGGTGCCATCTTTATCTGGTTGTATCCTGATGATCCATCCATGAATGAAAATATTTCATGTGTTGAAGCAATGTCGATTATCAGTTCTGGGATTGGTAGTGGAAATTCATCCTTTGGACATGCTTTATTTAAATCTCTGAAGTCTACGCAGATTCTGATATGACCATTCTTCTTCCTGACTGGTACCACATTGGCTAACCAGGTAGGGTATTGTTCTTTACGGACATATTTAGCGTCTATTAGCTTCTTAACTTCGGCTATTACTTGTTGCTCAATTTCTAGACGCATTCTTCTGGGAGCTTGTCTGACTAGAACAGAAGTAGGATCTACTCCTAACTTGTGAACTGCGACTTCTGGAGCTAATCCTGGCATTTCGTCGTAACTCCAAGCAAAACAGTCCTTGAATTCCATTAGTAGCTTGATTATGTTTTCAGAATCTTTTTTATTGTGTAAGGAGCTAACAAAGGTTGGTCTAGACTCTTCGCTAGTACCTAAGTTAACTTCCATTAACTAGTCTATTGTAGATTTGATTTCTTCTTCGAATCTCGGTGGAGCATCTCCGATTTGTAAATCTTCAAGATCTTCGTCAGTATGCCAGCGAGTTTTCATTAGGCTCGCAAGTGACAACCAAGCAAAATTCTGTATCGCCAACTGATCCTACTGTGCTGGATCCGAGACCATGTTTTGAATTGGGAGGCCGACCGGCATTATTCCATAATTTTTCAAAGTGTTGTGATCGGCCTTTTGTCCATTGTTGAGGTAAGACACCATGTTGAATTAAATTTTGAACACAGGGAGAGTACCACTCAAAAGGTAGTTCCATTAATTCAGAAGAAGTAACATCTTCAAATTGTACATCTTTTTTCAGTATTGGAGGAGGAAACACCACGGTAAAACTTGATTGGCTTGGTACCACCACCATGCACTTCCTTGACCACCATACCCTTGATCTTATTAGAATAGATCGGGTTCAGGGTCATAGTATGTACATGATGGTTAATCTTTGCGTACATTGCTTTATATTCTTCATTCTTTTCATCTTCGAGAGAGATCTTGAACTGGGGTTTCTTTTGACTTATTGTCGCTGCTTCTTTCTTGATTTCTTCTTCTTCTTCGGAAGTATTCTCCCAATCAACATCGATGACCGGTTTCTTCTGTCCAACTGTTCCAACATTTCTTCCACGTCCTCGTCCCCGGCCTCGACCTTGAGTGTCAGTTCTGGAGAAATCTTCACCATCTCGCCGTAAGGGAGTGGTGAGTAACTGTTGAACTAGAACTTCAGGTTCTTTATCGTCTCGAATTTCTCTTGCTTCATTTGGTATGGTATTTCTGGAAAAGATTATTTTCTTTGGGGGCGCGTAGTAGGCTGCATCTTCATGAATTCCAATTTCATGCACGGAGAATGGTTGTAAGTCACCTTTGATGCATTGTTCCCCTCCTTCATAATACTTTATGCACTGGTGCAGAGATGACGGTACCATCCACTTTTCATGGATCCATGGTCGACCCAGTAGAGCGTTGAACGATGTCTCAAAATCAATTATGTGGAATTTTGCGGTTGTCTTTGCTAGATCACCGGTCTTCATTAGTAGTGTTATCGATCCAAGACTCTCTCCTTTTTGATTGAAGCATCTTAATAGCAACTTGTCTGCTTCAAGCTCATGAGCATCAATTTCCAGATATGATAGCGTCTGAAGATTCATTATGTTGATTGATGCTCCTGGATCAACCAACACTCTAGATAGCGTAAACTTTCCAATAGTGACCGAACTGTATAACGGTCGGTTGTGATCAGCTGTTCCCAGTAATAGATCATTGTCCGTGAATGTAACACCTCGCTGTTCTTTTAACGAGCAAACCTCGTCGAAGGAATCACTGGCCATTTGAGCTAAACAAATTTCCGGATCAAGTACGGCCTTGATCGTAGCCTCTCTCATCTCCTTTGACAGGATCAGAGCGTCGTATATGCTTAGTTTGGCTGGTAGCTTCCTAAGATGGGCTAGCACGTTGTAGTCCACTTTATTACCGTGTTCCTTGGTTTCTTCTCGAATGGGCAATTCCTCTGCTGGGTTGGCTCTTCCTGAGCAACAACCTGCTTTCCTTTATCTTTTGGACTCATTCTCGGAGGTATAATTTTTCCACTTCTTAAATTTACTTCAGTTATTTCTTCTGAATTTGGTGTTGAATCTGCCGGTCTATCCTCTTGAATTGGAACCACTGGCTCTTCTGAAGTTGCTTCGGTGTCTGATGGTTCTAATTCCATCGTGATGGGAGCTCCTCGGAATTCATAAATGGACTCGTCGCTTGTCGAGCTTTCGTAGCCTCCTTTGTGAACATCTTCTGCGTCGTGGTCGTCGAGGTTGTGTATGATTTGAGAATCATTTTTTGTATTGGAATCGAGATCCGGATTAAGCCGGTTGTCGTTAGTTACGTAATCGTTACAAACAGTCAAAACGTAGCCAACACCATAACCCTTATCATTATAAGATCCCGCCAGGGCGAGCAAATAATCATGCAAAGTCAGGAGTTCGAGGGATTTCTCCCCCGAATCGGAAATAACCATCCTAGGATAAGCAGCCCCTAGTCTACCCTTCAGAGCCTCGTCTTCTTTTCTTCCACGATCTTCTCCTCCTTCTGGGGCGGTTCTTCAATCGCAAGTGATAGTGCTGGCTCAACAGGTTTCAAACTCTGAGTTGAAGCGTTTACCGAAGCGGCCTGGATGTGATCCATAATTTTCTTCGATGATCTAGTCCAGATAGTACTCCATCCATCATCAGTCGTGTAAGGGTCTATCAGAACAATGGGATCTGCTGAAATAACATTGATGGAACCTCCTTTCTAGGGTTCCTTCGTGTATTCCTTTTGGATCGTTATGTTCCCTTTCCAGAGATTGTCATCAAGCCAGCTCTTGAAAGTGATGCAATCCTCTATCTTGTGTCCGAGCATCTGATGGTAAGGGCAATAGTTTGGATGATCTTTCTTATTGACTTCCTCCGACTTCTTGGGCTCTGACAGCTAAAAATCTGGTGTCTTCATTAAGCTGCGGAACATCTTCGCTACTGCTTCAGTTTTGAATGGGTATTCTCTATTTAGAAGTTCTCTTAAAGTATTTGACGAATGAGGCGGTTGTTCATAATTCTTAGGTGACTGATAGCTCGGACGAGGTTGCTGATAGCCCTGCTGAGGTTGTTGGTATGTTTGTTGCGGTGGTTGGTAACTAGGCTGTGGCCGCTCTGACTGTATTTGCATTGGCTGCTTGCCCTTATCTACTGCCGCGACGATTCCAGATTTCTTCTCGAATGTTTTCACAGGCTTCTGCTTATCGTTCTTGTCCGCGAAACTTAACTGCTTTGCCTCTTCTTGCAAGCTCTCGACCTTGCTAAGCAACTTCTCGAAAGTGTTGATTGTAAATCCTTTAAGGAGGAGTGCTATCTGGCCATGGATACTCTTAAGTAGGATACCGACTGCATGTTGTTCTTGAAGCTTTGGTTCACACTTCATGCTTAAGTTTCTCCATCGAAGTATGTAATCCACTAAAGTCTCGTTCGGCTTTTGTTGCTCAACCACTAGATCATCGATAATGATGTGGTGTTGAGCCCTGGTAAATCGTTTAACGAAGAGATTCTCCAGTTCTGAAAAGGTCTTTACTGAACCGTTCGGTAATTTTGCGTACCAGTCGAAGGCAATCCCTGACAAACTGCTGACGAACTGGCGGAAGAGTAGAGCGTCGCTCCCACCGACATTGCAGCAACTAGAACGAAAATGTGCGACATGCTGCCGAGGGTTTCCTGTTCCATCAAAAGTCTTAAACAGAGGTGGTACGAAGCCTTTCGGGTATTGGACTGCATCGAACTCTTCGGGTAAGGTCTACCCGTCTGAATAGATGCTCCACTCTTGGATTGTGCTAAAGCTTCTCGCACCTGCTGTTCTACCATATTTTTAATATCCTTTTCTGGAATCATGCTTTGTGTAGAATCCTTCTTTGGTTGTTCGTCTCCGTTGACGGATGTGATCTCCTTTCCTCCATCTGCAATATGGATAATTTTTGGAGGTGTCTCTTTCTGAGGTTGGGCCTGACTCTGGAGAGTGGCTAAGGCAGCAGCCATCTCTTCCATCCTCTTTGCCATCTGGGAAATTGTATCATCTCTTTCCCGAAGCTGTGCTCTCAACACTTCCGGTTCATCTCTTTCCGCAGCTGCCGGAGCACCTTGCGAAGTTGACGATGCTCGTGTCTCAACCATGTTGATCTCGTCCTACTCCTCATCCATGAACTCTGATGAGTCAATTTCGTCTCCTAAGTCTTCTTCTCTTTCTTTTGCTAACCGTCGGATGTCGGTCCTTAACTTGTCCATGGTATCCTCTAGTGGCCCTTTTCGGACGGTCTCGCAGTTGTCTCGTGACGGTTGTTGAACTTCCTTCCCGGGAGTCCCCTTTATTGTAGTAGCACTTTCTTCTGATTCAAGTTTCCTGACGAGGCTTTTCTTCTAAGGACATTGTTTTGGTCTTAGTTCGTCAGTAGTAGGTCGCCATACCATCCTTCTTGCACCCGGAAGCCTAGGACCGGATGGCCTATCGGCTATATGCTGGAAGGTGGTATCCTCCCTAATTTGTAGACCCGATACAATAACGGGCGAACTGGCTTTTATCTTCTTCTTCGGTTTCTCTGTGGCAACGAATGAGCTCTATTCGCGGTCCGAGGCGGGATTTAGCTGGCACTCGTCCTATCCTTCTTAAGATTTCTGACACAGGGCATCTTTCTTTCTTTGCCAATCTTTCTATCACAGATTGCAATCGAGCCAATGGCGTAGTCCTATCCCTTTTCCTCTTCTAATTGTTGTAGTATGCTGGTCGGGGTAATGCGGTGGCGATACTACAAACATCCTCTTCATCTGATGCGGCAGAGAGGGGGTGAAATCTGCTCCCTTCTAATAGAGGTATATACTCAGGCAGTTCTTCTCTTTCTTCAGAAATTTCTTCTAGAAAAGCAACTTCAGCAGCTCTAGCTTTCTTGGCAATCTTCCTGCTTCGGTTTCTCCTTTGAGTCCGAGTCAGGGGTGCAACTCTTGAACTGGACCCAATCTCAAAAACAGATAGTATTGTAGCAAAATCTCTGTACCCTCCACGGTGACAGGCTCATCACAGACTTGGATTTCCTTCCCCTTCAGTTTGGTAGAAGTCAGGGTAGGTGCAGAGATGACTAGACCGGTGGGGGTAGAGACAAAAATCCTCCTACAAATAGTAGTACTCCTCTCAGCTGGAACCCTTTGCAGGGGAGGGAATTCTTGAGTCGACTTCAGGTTGAACTCAATCACGGGCTCTTCAGTTTCTGACACTTTGTCCATTAGTGTGAAGAGAGTGACGTCAGCGAACTTGATATCTGTGTTGCCGAATCCTTGTCCGAAACGGATGATCCCATTGTCTGGCAGCTCATCCTTATAAACGGTGAAGTCCATTCCATTGGTGAAGGAGAAGATTAACTTTGGGACAGTCATTTTCTGCAGGGCAGATTTCGAATGTCAGTCCCGAATTATACTTCCTTTCGTCGTAAAGTTTAGAACAAAAAAAGAAAGAGTCCGAACACATTTTTGTTTATCTTAGTGCATTTGTTATTTTTAAAAGAGATTGTTTACTAAAAGGTTGTTTGTTAGAAACAAAATAATTGAAGGAAAAAGAAAAAAAAAGGTTATAGAAAAGTTAAAGGACCCGATTTAGAATTGGAAAGGAAGAGAAAGTCTTATGCAAGACTTCTCGACTCGAAGGATCGCTCCTAAACTAACACCTACTGGGGGTCCACCCCACCTCAGAAAAGAGGTAAAAGGATCTCGGAACCTCTCTGTTTAGTGGTGTCCAAACAGAGGCTCCTAAATCCGGAAGGAGTTGGCTATAGTTGTTCAAGACAGAAATGAACGGGGTATTCCAACGGAAGAATGGTAGTTTTGGTCCACTAGGGATATGGACTCACCACTGATTTATGAAAGCAAAACCATCTGATCAAAATGGAGAGAGGAACTAGTCCCCAGCGGAGTCGCCAGAAGTTGTCGGCATATTTTTAGATCATGTGTTTTGAAAAGGGGGTCGCCTACAGAAATTGTCGGCGAATTTTAAATTCAATTTATATATATATATATATATATATATATATATATATATATATATATATATATATATATATATATATATATATAGTTTAAAAGATAACATTTGATTTTGAAAGTAATTTTAAGTTAAAAAGTTTTAAGAGATGAAATCAAACCGATCTCACATCCCAAATAGTTTATATAAACGAGCACCGCATCACAAACCGTGTATCTATCCGAAGAATAGACACACTACTTGACGATGGGGCTCAATTAAATAAACGAGAAGCTTTGTGACATCCGTTTGGTCTGCAAACCAATTTCATAAGCCGACAAGTTCCTCTGCTTAATATAAGTGAATTAAGCACGGTTTATATTACCTGGGTTCTTAAAGTTCCCTATAAGGACAAACCCCTATAGTTAATTACATCTTAAATGACGGAAATCATTTAAGAAAACTCTCGATAATGATTAGTGGTTTTGCTCTCAAGAATTTCAAAGTTTAAGGTTTTTAAAGGATTGAATTTTGGAAATTTCAATAGGGATTAGCTCAAATTTGGAACAGTTTATTTTAAGAGTCCAAAGGAATGAAAGGTAGGAGAAGCTGGAGATCCAAGAAGAATCTTGGCAACTTCCCAAACTATCCTATTGTTTGGCTTTAATTTGAGAGTTTATTTAATGTTGTAATCCTGTCAATTTTAATTATTTAGGACTTATATTTGTATGATATAATCACACAAATAGCCTCGAAGATGTGAGGGTTTATGTCGTACCAAACGACTACCTGGGAGTCCTAAGACCGGTTGGGGCTTAATTTACATGACATGATCATGCAAATGCCTAACAAAAAGTTGAGGAATTATGTTGCATTAGGAAAACTACCTCGAAGTCCTATGGCTTTGTTATTTAACTCTAAGAAAGGTTTCGCTGAAGTAGATCCGAGTTTTGCTGATGACGATGGTCGTGCTGCCCACCATGCTCCAAGCTCCATGTTGTTGCAGAGGTTTAGTTTTAGAAGGTGACAATCAAGAGGTGAGAGAAGTGTTTTGGTTTAGAGAAAATCTTAAAATCCAAGTGTTTTTTTAATATTTTAATTAAAACAAAACTTAAAGTTGTTTAAATAGAACAGATTAAGATCCCACGGTTCCGTCATCCCGGCATCGTTATTTTCATCGAATTCACTTAGTCCAGATGAATTTGCTAAACTCAACTGAATGAGTTCCACACTTTCATTTAGATCGTGGGAAATCCCGTTAGCAACACGTGGGTTACATCATCTGAGGTATTCCCTATCATTCAATGAGACGTTTCAATTTAGTTGTGATTGTAGTTTTATTGTTTTGTTTGTGATTAAATTTTGAGTTGTTTTATATTTTGGAATGTTGTAGCGGTGAATTTTATCTTACAATGACTTTTAATTTAGTTTTGGTTTCAATTCAGGGACTATCCTAAAGGTTTTGGTTTTCATGCAACAGTCTTGTTTATCATGCAAGAAAAAGTAAAGTACAGTGCATGTAAGTAAATTGCAATAAAATAAAAGCGTACCTGGAGGGTCTTCCCGTCATCCCAAGCTGCACTTAAAACACATGTTAATGCATTTAAATATATTTTTGCAAGAAATACCTAAGTAAAGCTAAGGGAAAGGGTTTTGGTTTTCTACCAAGTTCCTAATCCTATAACTAGTCATCTTCTATGACGTCTAGGTTCTTGGTTTGGTTTAAGGATGATTTTCTTCATCAAAGAACAACTAGATTCAATTGTTCTTCTAAAACATCCCGTTATATTGAGGAAGTGCTTAGGACGAGTCCTAAACATCTTTTCAATATTTTTGGGATTGTTTTGAATCCAAGTAAATTTAGTTGTACAGGTGAATTAATCATCCAGGGGTTTAAGTTTTGTTCCATTGCTCAGTGAACTAGGACATTTGAATATCCTATAAGTGAAGTAACACTTCACTTGCTACTTCATTTAAGAGTTATAATAATAAGAGCTTTAAAAGGGCAAATCAACTTATTAAGTATTTTAATAATTTAAACTTAATGATTTAATTTTAATTTTGACTTAATTATAAAAAATTAGTTTAAGTTTGGAATAGTGTTCAATTCTTTTATGTTTTAAGTTTACTTTAAGTGTTTGGTTTAACTCTTAATGATTTCATTTAGGTGTGTTGTTAAATGATTTTAATTCAATTTAATTTAAGTTTAATTTAAATTAATTTAATTCAATTTAGTTTGGTTTTAATTTAATTTAATTTAATTTAATTTAATTTGGTTTTAATTTAATTTAATTTAATTTTAATTTAATTTTAATTTAATTTTAATTTTAAATTTTAATTTAATTTAATTTTAATTCAACTTAATTTGATTTAATTTATTCTAATTTAATTTTAATTTTTTTTATCTTAATATATTAAATATGATTTAATTTAATTGTTAAGGTGTTAACTTGATTTAGATTTCGATTTAATATAATCTCAACATCTTAAATTTGATTTAATTTAATTTAACATTTTAAATTTTAAGTTAGGATTATCCTTTTAGTTAAAAATTAAATATTATTGAAGTGATTAATTTAGGGATTCATAAATTAAAGAATAAATATACTCTTAATAATATCCCTATTTTAATAATTCCAATTTCTATTATTCTTCCAAAATTTCAATTAATTAATTAATTAAAGTTTTATTTTAATTATATTTGAAATTATTAGTAGGTTTCTACCCTCAATCATTTAAGTTTCAATCATCCAAAATCAGTTTAAAATCAAATATTTTATCCTCCCCTTTTTTATTAATCCTAAAATTTTAATTAAGGGTTGAAATTTTTAATTACCCTTTTGCCCTTCAAGCTTAATAATTCTATAACTCATTAAACTAATCTCAAATGAACTTGAAACTTTTATGTAACCTCACTCATATGTCAATTAAGACATTAGAGGAGAAAATGTAATTTTTCTGTATTTAATTTATTTATGTAATTATTTTAAATGGAAAATAGGGGTTTTCAAGGAAAATTCAATAACATGACCAAGGAAATGTTTCTGTCCTTAAGAAAATTATGGGATGTTCTTAATGACTAGAGGACCACTTGGACCAATTTTGGTGATTTTTTTAATTATATTTTATTTATTAGAATTATTTTGAATTTTAGAGTATTAATTAATTTAAAAAAGAAATAAAAGTTGAAAAAAAGGATTTTATATTTTTGAAAAATCTCTCTAACCTCAGGGAAATTAGAGAACCAAATTTTATATTTTTCTGATTTTTCTTTGATTTATTAGAATTATTTTAGTGGAAATGTTAAAGAAAATCATTTTTTTAATTCAAAAATTGTTTTAAGGCTTTAAAATTAAATATCTTACCCTAGAGACTTAGGAAAAATATTTGGTTTGTTCCTAGGTGATTAGAATTCAAAATGTGACATTTTGGTGATTTTTAATATTTTTATGATTTTTATTATTTTTTAATTATTAAAAATATTTAAATAATGATAAAAATCAACCTTTTCAGAAAATTACAATTTTAATTTTCCTAAATTCCTCTGATATCAGAGAAGCCTCAAAACTATTTTTGTGAATTTTTGAAAAGTATTTTGTAAGTTATGAATTTTTAAAATTTAATTTTGGTTATGTGACTTAATTAATCCATTTAGTGGGGTTAAACATTTCCAACTGATTTCAAATTTTAATGTGATGTTTCTCTAATCTTAAAGATTAGTGGAGAATTGTTTTCAAGTTGTAATTAACCCCAATTAATTAATGTTCAATTTTGGGTGTTTAGGCCAATTAGGGTTGTTCCATGTGAATTAACTCAAAATCTATTTTTCCTAGGTTCCTCTAGTCATAAGGAACTTCACCAAATTTTTCTAGATTTTATTTCACAACATGCTAATTATTGAAATTAAAATACTCAAAACAGTAACATGCAATTGGAAAATCAATAACTTCTCATAAGGATGGCCTCTGACCTTGAAAAATTCAGGGAATGTTCCCAAGATCAGAGGCTTCAAAAGCCCTATGGTCTTATGCCATGGTGAATTGTTTATGAAAATGGAGAATTAAAATACCACAGAGAGTAAATAAATCATTAAAAATAAAATACTTCATGAATTGACTTGATTTCTTTCCACATTATTCTCCTCTGTTCACTGAGCAATGGGGTATTTTTATTTTGATTTTTATGATTTTTCTACACAAAGTTATGAATTTTCAAAGTTTCTGATTTTTATGATTTTTCTACACAAAGTTATGATTTTTCTACCCTATTTATCTACTTATCCATGTGGCGCCAGCGAAATATCGGTAGCTCCGAACACCACGCGTCGCCATTTGATTTGTCTCCGCTGTCTGACTCAGCATCACAAGGCGCGCTGCTCACGTTCCATCTCCCGGTTCGACTTGATCTGGGCCATCCATTTTCACGTGTATTGAATGGACGGCATCCGTCCATCGTCCCCAATCGACCTCACCCAAGAACTGTCCACACTAAAACCTTAATATCTCACTCGATTCTCAATGGATTTTTGTGTTCTTATGCTCTATGGATTCGCCTTGAAGAGACGAACACATCTATACGGTTTATGTGGCATGAAATTAATCCAAACAAAATAGAGAATGTTCAGAAGCTCGGGAAGAAGAGAGAGCTCATACCTTTACTCAGAGAAGTGTGGCTTCGATCTGAGAGTTGTGTCACCTTCGATTGAGTCCAAGTAAGCTCCAGATGAAGTCTCTGGCCTTGTGGAATTGTCTAGACTTGGATTCGACCAGACCCGATTCCGAAGCTTGGAGGCTAGAGCAAATGGGTGGCCTGGAGAGGGGGCTTCCATTGGGGAACTCCTTCTCTTAATCTTGTGCAGGTGTGGGTGAGTTTAATTTGAGTTTGGTGGAGAATTGGAAAGTGTCCCGGTTTTGGGTGGAATTTTGGCGAGAAATTGAGCTCTGTGGATGGGGATTAGGGCAAATTATCACTGGGGATCAATTGCTCTAAGTGTGGAGGATGGTCTGGAACAATGTTGGCAGAGTTTCTGTATGGTTTGGTGCAACTCTTCTCTTGCCCGAGAGGGTGTGGTGCTTAAATAGAGTTGGCTGGAGGGCCTTCCAGGGGGAGTTAAAAGCTGAAATCAGCTGCTCTTGGCAAGGGAAGAACAGCTCCATAGGCCATTGGGTCTGAGGCAGCTCAGCAAGAGAGAATTTCAATGTTGGGCTCCTCCCAAGGTCTCGGCCATGGTGTTTTCCGGCGGCTGTGGTGGCTGGCCGGCCAGGGTCAGGTCACCATCTTTACCAGTGAGGGCAGGGCTTGGCAATGGCGAAGTCAATTAGAGTTGGCCATGTGTAAAGGTGGTGAATTGAAATGGAATGGGAAAGGGGTGATTTTGGCTTGGTTTGGGTCAACCCATGGTTTTGGGCTAGGTTCACCTCCCCATGGCTTTCTTGGGCTGAAGAGAAAGCTATTTGGCTCAGCTTAATTAGTGGGGAGAAGTCACCATCCAAGTACAATTAAGCTTAAGCATGGTTTAGGGGAATCATGGGAGTGGTTAATCACTCTTAAGAGAATCATTAAAGGGTCCCTTCTTCTTGCCACTTTGGGTATGGTGAGGTGTCCAAGGCTTTCATGGGTCCCATGTGGCTCATACATGGCTTCATGGCTCCATTTGGTTTGGGAAAAGTCAAGTCAACTTTCATGGAAAAGGGTTTATGAAATTTTGAAAATTTTGGGGTTATTTGATGGGATATGGCATAATACAATTTTGGTTTGATTTTCATGATGGATTTAGCACTTAGGGAGTGATAGTAATTGAGTGAGGATGAGATGAGATTGTAATGTGGGCTTTAGGATGGGTTTGGGCTTTTAAAATTTGGTAAAGGTGGGCTTTTAAAATGGCTTAAGGGAATGGGCTTTTATGTTTCAAAACGGGCTTTTAGATGAAAACTTTTGCAAAGGGCCATGCTAAATAAATGTTGGGTTTGGTTTAGGGATGTGTCATGACTGATTTGAGACAAATTTGAGGTGATTTGGAATTGAATTGAGTCTAATTTGGGTCCCCTTGGTGGTAGGGTCAAAATAGGTCAAAATGGACTAACTTGGGCAAAGGTTGGGCTAATATTGAAATTGATGTAAAATTAATGTTGAGAAATGTCTATGGGAGTGTAACAAAGAGTTTTCAACCTTGGTTTGGTTTTAATTTTGGGAGTTGGGCTAATTTGGGTCGTGGGTCAAAATTGGGCTTTAAGCTTAAAATTGAAATTGGATTCAAATGTCAATCAAATTGGGCTTGGATTTGGTCTAGATTGATATTGGAGATATTTAATTGAAGTTTAGAATTGAATTGGACCAAAATTGAGGTCAATCGGAAAGGTTTGGTTTGACATTGGGTTCATTTGGGTTTGACTTTTGGGCAAATTGGAAGTTTTGGCAAAAGTGGGGTAAATTGACAAAATTAGCCCATAGTGTAGTTGAACAAAATGAAATTGGGAATATTTGAGATTTTCTGGAATTTTTTGGGAATTTTTGGAATTTTTGAATTTTTTGGTCAAGAGGGGCATTTTAGTAATTTGGAGGGTATTGGGGGTATTTTGGAAATTTTGGTATTTTTGGCTATAAATGATCAATTTGATTGGTGGGGAAATGTTCAAGGTTGATTTTGGAAAAGGTTTGGGTGATTTGGAAATTTTGGTGGTTTTGGGTAGTTTCAAGGGCTTTTATTAGGTTTGGTGGGTCCGGGGCCTCGGGGGTCAAAGATTGAAATTTTGAAAAAATAAAAATTGAGCAAGTGTAAATGAAATGGAATCATTTTGGTTGAGCCATGAAGCCATATTAAGCCCATAAGAGCCATGAGAGGACTCATTTGAGGCATTCACTATGTTATTCCTAACCCTCTTAGCCATGAGCTTAGGGGTTAAGGACCATCCATATGAATTACCTACATGAGTCAAGAGGTCAAGTTGGGTGAGAGTGTGGGTTTTAGGATTTGGAATGTGTGTGTGAGAGTGTAGTGTATGTGTAAGTCGGCCCTCACTGGACCGGGCCACCTGGGGTGATCCTAAGGCCAAAGAGTCCTATAGGGAACTCATCCTTTAAACCTCCACATTTGATTTCAACCCTCTAGGTGATTAGGGGTTTACAATCAAGCTTATGGAGATTGCAGGGAGTTAAGAAGTGGTTGACTTTCTAAAGGGGTAGGTTCCATCTCTAGTCCTCTAAGATAATCAAAGGAAAAGCCTAAGGCAAGATCCTAAATACTAAAGAGAGAAGAGAAGACCTCATCAAAAATGAGGTCAACAGAGGATAAGAAGAGCTCCAGTGACCATTGGCCATGGGACAGCTCAGCAAAGGAGAATTTGAATTTTTGGCTCACATGGAGCTCTCAGGGGGTGGTGTTTTCTGGCGACCCAGGTGGCTGGCTGGCAGTCATGTGTCACCATCTTGACCAGTGAGGTCAGGGCTGGAGTTTGGTGAGTTCAATTGGCTTTGGACATGTGTAAAGGGGTTTGATTTAAATGGTATGGGGAGAGAGATCATTTTGGCTTATTTTGGTTAACCCATGAAAATAGGTTGGGTGCACCTCCACAAGACTTGATTTGGGCTGAGAGAAAGCCATTTGGTTCAGCTTGATTAGTGGGGTTAAGTCACAATCCAAGTACAATTAGGCTTAAGCATGGGTTAGGGGAAATATGGGAATTTTTAATCACTCTTAAGGGAATCATTAAAGGGTTCCCTCCTTTTTCCATTTTGAGTATGATGAGGTGGAAAGATCACCCATGGCTTTCATGTGGCTTATGCATGGCTCCATGGCTCCATTTGGCTTGGGAATGGCTTAGTTTAGTTTCATGGAAGTAGGTTTTATAAATTTTGGCATTTATGGATGATTTTGGCTTGAGGCTTGATTTGGAATTATTTAAAGATGATTTTGAAACTTAGGGAAGACTTTATATGAAATGGATGATGGAAAGAAATGTCATGTGGGCTTTAGATTGAAAATTTGGGTTTTTTACATTTGGTGAAAATGGGCTTTTATGTTTCAAAATGAACCTTTTGGTTGAAAATTTGGTCAAAGTTTGAGCCAAATAAATATTTCATTTGGTTTAGGAATGGGCCATGAATGATTTGGAACAATTTTGGGGTAATTTGGAGTTGAATTAAGTTTAATTTGGGTCTTTTAATAATAGGGTGGGTCAAATTGGGCTATCTTGGCTAAAGTTGGATTAAGGTTGGGTTTGATGTAAAATTAATGTTGCAAAATGTTTATGGGAGTGTGAAAAAGAGTTTTCAATTTTGGTTGGGTCTTACTTTTGGGATTTGGGCTTGTTTGGGTTCGTGATTGGTTTAGGCCAATTTGGGGAATTTTGGTTTGGGTTAGATTTGGGTGGAGTTTGGGTCCAAATATAGGGTAAATTAAGTTATAGTTTTGTTTGTGGGGATGTTAGGAAAATTTCAAAAGAAATTTGGGGAAAATTGGGTGTCATTTGGGTTGAATTTAGGATGGATTGGGTTTGTTGGTCATTTTGGGCCTTAAGGGCTAGTTTGGGACCTTTAATCAAATTGGGTTAAATTGACAAAAATGGGGTATGTGGCAGTTGAACAAAATGAAATTGGGAATATTTAGGATTTTTTGGAATTTTTTGAGAATTTTTAGGATTTTTGGATTTTTGGGTCAAAAGGGCATTTTGGGTATTTGGAGGGTATTGGGGGTATTTTTGTAAATTTTGTTACATTTGGCCATGGATGACCAATTTGAGTGGTGGAGAATGTTTAGGATCGATTTTGAGAAATTATGGGTAATTCAGGCAATTTTGAAAGTTTGGGCAATTTCAAGGGTATTTGGTAGGTTTGGTGGGTTTAGGGCCCCGGTAGTCAAAAAATTGAAATTTGGGAAAAATGAAGATTGATTAGGTGTGAGTAAAGTGAAACTCTTTTGGTTGAGCCATGAAGCCATGTTAAGCTCACAAGAGCCATGAGATGACTCATTTTAGGCATTCAATATGTTGTTCCTAACCCTCTTAGCCAGGGGCTTAGGGGTTAAGGTCCATCCATATGAGTTACCTACATGAGTCAGGAAGCCAAGTTGGGTAAGAATGGTTTTAGGATTTGGAATGTGTTTGAGAGTGTGGTGTGTGCAAGCTGAACCTCACCAAGACCAGACCACCCAGGGTAATCCTAAGGCCAAAGAGCCTTATAGGAAACTCATCCTTTAAACCTTCACATATTGGTTTTAACCCTCCTGGAGGCATGGGGGTTTACAATCAAACATGTGTAGTTTGAAGGGAGTTAAGAAGTGTTTGAATTTCTAAGTGGTGGGTTCCATCTCTAGTCTTCTAGGATAGTCAAGGAGAAGTCTTATGGCTAGATCCTAAGAACTAAGGAGAGAAAAGAAAGAACCTCATCAAAAATGAGGTCAACACTGGTAACTTGGAATATATTGTCATCCAACTGCATACCTAATAGTTGCATTATTAATATTTATGAATAGGAAGACTAAATTCCACCACATATAAATCATCATAATTTTAAAAGACCTTTCTATACAATATCATTACTGAACTGATGTTTTATCATGTATGGAAAAAAAATACAAATCATAGGGCCAGTGTACTTTTGTGGCTCTTACCAAATTCTGCTTCCACATGGATCAGTCTTAGTCCTACAAGGGAATGGAATTGATGTTTCTAACCACTGCATACCATAGGTAAGCAGCAACAGATCTCAATAAAATTTTGAAGAATGCATCTTGAGAAGCGCCCTGTTGGTTATTAACATGTACCAGAACTTGAAGCACTGTGACCCTTGGAACTACCATAACCCCGTGAATATCTGAGCACTAGAGAAATACATAACGAAGCATTGTATCTAGTAGTATCTTGGAGTTCAAGATGTCCATGGTTGGTCTTGTAGTATTCTAGGTCATTAAGATGGAAGACAGAGATATGAGAAAACATGATAGTAGTGTACATTATATGGTGTTGTGTTTTGTTGATAGTTCTTTTTGTGATGTTTTGACACATGATGTATTTTTAACATCTTTTGTTGTCAATATATGATACCTTCTATAATGAAAAAGAAATATACTTTTTTTACAAAAAGAAATCCTCAGCAGATGACAATGCTTGTGTAAGTTCAGAAATGCCAAAATGAACATCTATAATTAAAAATGACATAAATTGAAATAAATAAAATTTTGTCAAATAAAATCAACATCACATCCCAAAATCTCAAATGAAACCTTTCACAGAGAATTCTAGAGAAACACATATCTATCACACATATTTTTCTGCTATTGGATGTATAACCTTCCTGACATGGAATCATGGCTTTCCTATAGCTCTTCCTTTGGGTTATGATATAAGTCTCCTAGAACTCCTCCCCAAAACAAACATTCGACATTTTTGAGTAGCAGTATAAAACCTCCTTAGATGGGATATGTTATCCATTCTCTTTCGCTACTGGATGTAAGACCTTCTTAACACGGAATCATGGCATTTCTATAGCTCTTCCTTTGGGTTAGGATATAAGTTAAGTAGGATTCCTTCCCAAAACTGATATTCTACAATTTTGAGTAGTAATATAAAATCGCTTTTGATGGAATATGGTATCTACTCTATTTTGCTACTAGATGTACGACCATTCTGACACAAAATCATGGCATTCCTCTAGCTCTTTCTTTGGATTAGAATATAAGTCTCCTAGCAATCATTTCCTAAAACTGAGAATGGACATCTTTGAGAAGTGGTATGAGACCTCCTTCAACGGAGTATGACATCCACTTTTTTTTAGCTATTGGATGTAAGACCTTCCTTACACGGAATTATTGCTTTCCTTCATCTTTTCTTTTTGAAATAGGATGTAAGGTTTTTGGCAATCCTTTCCCAAAACTGACAATCGACTTTTTTGATAAGTAATATAAGACCTCTTTAGATGGAATATGACATCTACTCTTTCATATTATTAGATGTAAGACTTTCCTGACATAGAATCATGGCTTTCCTATAAGTCTCCTAACATTCCCTTCCAAAGCCGACATGCCGACATACAACATCTTTAAGAGATGATATAAGACCTCCTTCAATGGAATATGACATCCACCTTCTTTTTTTACCTTTTGGATGTAAGGCCTTCCTGACAAATAATTATGACTTTCCTATACTTTATATGTTTTATATGAGTTCTTCTTAAGTCATAATACTCCTATCCCAAATATATTTTAAAATTGAATGATAAAATACCTGACATGGTATAATTTCATTCTCCTTTAAAGTCACCGACAAACTGACAATTTTATGGGTTATCTAAGACACTTCGGTCAACGCTAATATTTGCGACATACTTATTCAGTATTTCACACACAATAGGGGCCCATTTGTTGACCTCACTTTTGTGAAGGTCCTTTATGAATGACATTCATGACCCATCTTATAAAATAAGTCTACTATCATTGACTCCTTAAGACACATTAGGGGCCCCAAAACAATAAAATTAGGTCAAACCCTAATGTTCCCCCTTTTAACCTCAAAATTGACTGGCATCTTAGACAAACCTAATTTCACTCAATGGCCATCACATTGACCAATTGGTCCACCCTGAACCCATGGTCACCACATTGACTTTTTGGTTAACTTTAAGACCTAATTGGTCAAAATTGGTCAAAATAGTCAACCATGGACCCAATCGTCCCCACATTAACTGTTTGGTCGACCATGGACCCAATTGTCACTACAATGACTATTTGGTCAACCTTGGACTCAGTGGTCATCACATGGATCATTTGGTCAACCATAGGACCCAATTGGTCAACCCTGGTCAATTGGTCAACTTTAACCCATTTTTGGTCAATTCATAATCTTTTGATCAAAATTTTTAGTCTCTTAATTAAATTATTATTTAATTAATTAATAAGTGTGAAATTGGGACTCACTAATCCTAGGATTTAAGCCCTATGATATAACCAAAATACATGTGGAACCCAAACCTATAGGTGAAATTTAAGCCCACCCATGGAAACCCAAAATTTCTTGTGGAAGCCCAAACTCAAAGACATTCATGGTTTATCATTTCTAGGCCACCTATGACTCTACAAGATTTAACATGACACATTAAACCTATGAGACCCACTAAGACATACCAGACCACCATTTTTGACCTAGGTCCAATGTCATGATTAGCTAAATTATATGACACTTTACTCAAACTCCACATCACAACCTTTTAAACCTAGGTGGATGAACCAAGCAAGCTCACCCTTAAGATACCCACCCACCACATCCTCCTTCTAAAAGGAGGAAAGCCTTTCCTTAGCCTCCTTCTTCACCATGCACAATCTCATGAAGAGCACACCATAGGAAAACTTAAAACCCGATAATCCTTAGTCAAACTCTCATCCTCTGGACTCACTGAGCTTATTTGCACCTCCACCCTTCTCTTCTAATTGGATCCGAGCTCCCTTTCCTCCTCTAATGACTATTTAAGGATCTAACTTGAGAGCCCCCCATGAGAGGCGGACCATAGATACAGACCTCAAACCTTGAAACCCTCAACATCAAAGTTGTTCCCCATCATATAAGTAACCAATCCCCACTATTTCAGCCTCTGAATTCCATAACCCAAAATACAAGAAAAGTTTTTGGTTAGCACAAAACACCTCAAAACCTTAATTAAACCATCCTAACATCATTACTGGGACTCATGAAGAAGTTCCCAATCAAATTTGCCCCTTCCCGCAAGTTATAACCCATTCCAAGCAGAAACTGTGACCCTATTTCTGCAAGAATATACCCAAGCCCAATTTCACTTCAAATTGAGCTAAGGATGAACTTCGCAAGGAGCTGACAATTTTTCCTGTCAAGATTGATTGACGCCTCACCTCTATAGATCAGGTATGAGCCTCTAACAATAATTTCTTACTTAGGTTTGAACATTTGTGAAGAAAAGTATCACACAATACTGATGCACCAATAGTATGTTAGTTTTCATATATATATAAATTGTACTAAGTTTTGGTGATATTACACTTTAAAGGAAGTTATTTCTTATGTTTTGTTCAGGTATGATGATTTTAGGTGTTTGGAGCTAAAGGAAACGAAAAGGAATGAATTTGGAGCAAAAAGAGGCAAAATGAAGAAATCAATTTACTGGCACCGATGACGCCAAAATGGGTACCACCGATGCCCAGTTCCAGAGAGTTTAGAATTATTATGGTGGATCAGTGAAGACAATGCCCTGCCCTATCTAGCACCGATGGCAGCCTAAGTTGATGGAGGCCAAATTCAATGTATTTGGATTATTTTTGAAGGGTTGCTTGTGGAAACTCTTAGGAAATTCATTTATAAACTATTTCAAACAGATTTGGACGCTAAGAAGAAGAGAGAAGAGAGTGAGAGGAGTCCTTTGGGTGTGAGTAAAGTGTGTTAAGTTTTTGGAGAGTGAGTGTGTAAGTGTGTTAATGTGTGTAGAATTCTTGTTTTGTGAGGGATTCTTCTCTAAAGAGTGTAGGAGAAGGATGAAAGTGGGAGTTTGATCCTTTCCTACTATTCTAAAGAGGGAATTGAGTGTTGTTGTGAAGAGAGAAAAGGATTCAAAGGAACTGCAAAGGAGTTACTTGGGGGAAGAAATTAAGATAAGTTGTATTTACTTTTTGGGGTTTGTATAACTTTGATTTTATTTATAAAATCCATGTTTTGTCTTTCACCTTGCAATAAGATGTGGTGAAGTGGTGATGTAGATTTGATGTGTCATTTAAATATTAAGAAATTGTGATGATTTTTCACCTTGCACTTCATTTACTTTTTGATATAACCAATTAAATTGCTAAAACTTGTTGTGAAACTCAACCCGAGAGGACTAAGTGTTCTACAACAAAAGTGGAGAATCATTCAATGTCCATGAATGAATTACGTAGTTCATGGGAGTTCAATGGAAACAAATAAGATAATTTTGTTTGATGGACGTCAAATTGGAGATTTTAGGGTGACAAGTTGAAATCCTCAATTTGGTCTTAGAGTTTGGTAACTAAATCTAGGGTTAGCCTTCAGGTGAAGGAAAGTGGGAGCTCTAAAGTGACAGCTAGTATCCTCCTAGCATAACCATGAATTTAGGGACTAATCTTATTATTTGCCAATGTTCTTTACATAACTCTGAAGAGAGGGTACTCTAAAGAGGTTAAAGATTATGAATGCTCCTATTTGGCACAATATAAAATTTTATCAATCTATATCATTCACTCATCATAGTATCATTGTAAGGGGAAAGATGCATTTTCCATATTTGATCATTTCCATACAACACTTTGTCTATGTTAGTTAATTTTGTTTAGAAATTTAGAAAGTAACTTTAGTTAACTAAGCTTTTAACAATCGTTACACTAGAAAATTTAATATTTACTGAACTTGCATTGTGAATTGAGTATTGGATTTCATTGCTATACTATACTTTGAGTAGTTCCAACCTTCCTCTTGGGATCGATAACCAGGACTCCACTAGAGCCCTATATTACTTGAACAATACGTATACTTGCGTATACAAGTGGCTGCTTAATTATTAAATTGATCTTACTGTGAAACTGAACTGAAACCAAATTTTGAATATTAACGTTTATAGTAGCACCGATCAAGTACCCACATATCCATATGGATGTGTTTGTCTCATTGGGATGAAGTTGTAGAGACAAATTTTATGAAAATGCATTAAGATTTGAGAGAGATCTTAAGATTTAAATATGAGCAGTTTACCGGTTAACAGGTCCTGTGGAGGAGGACTAGATGATGTCCATTTTCGCATATTGGAAATGGACTAATATGATTAAATTGGACCGTAAATCCGTCGAAACAGACGAAACCGCAGGCCACGTGGTTGCATGCGTGTAAAGTTCCGCAAACCAATTACTATCACATGAAGTTTGACCCGTCTGATGATCTAGTTAGCCGTCGCGCTGGATTAATAAAAAATTAAAGATTTTCTAATTTATACAAATCCTGAAATTTTTAAATAATTTAAAAAATTCATAAATTTTTAAAGAAAAATCATAAAATTATATAAATATACCTCTAAATTCGATACAAGTGGATAAAATTATAAAAATAAAATAATAAATTAATAATTTATATTTAATTTTTAATTAATTATTTATTATGTGGAATAATTTAATTATTAAAAAATTAATTAGTAATAAAAAATCATGGAATTTTCAGGGATCGCTTCTCTCATCCTTGGGAATATTCCCTAAATTTTCCAATGCTAGGAAAAATCCCTAAAGTCAAATCTAACAATTTTACCAAATTTATAATTATAATAAAAAATAATTTTAAAAAAATTTGACAACTTCTAGTCTTTAACAAAATATAAAATGATGATTTAACTTTTTAGGGTAAAATTGTAAATTTTAAAATTTACATTTTTAACCCTAAAATTTTCATAGGCTTGATATTTAGACCTAAATGACGATTAGGATTAACTCAATCCTAATCCTTAGGTTTAATCCCTAGTTAGACCTAAATTAAACTTAAGCCTTAACTAAAATTAAGCTTAGTCACACCTTCAAACAATTGAGTTCAACCTAAATTGAGCCTAAGTCAAAATCAAATCTTTGGGTTTAATCCAAATGAACTTAAATCATAGCCTAAAAATTTGGCTTCAACTTACATGAACAAAATTCAGAATCAAAGCTCATTGGATTCATCCTAAATGAACCCACTTTAAATTCCTAACACTTGGGTTCAACCCACATGAACTTAATTTAAAATTAACATCCCTTAGTTTCAATTCAAATGAATTTAAATTAACCTTAAACTAAGTTAGGTCTAACCCTAATTAGGCCTAATCAATTTAATTAAGCCTTTCTAACATTAGGATTAATTAACCTTAAACCCTAATTAGGTCTCACACAAACTAGACCTAATTAATCCAATTAAGCCTTCTTTACATTAGGCTTAATTAATCTTAAACCCTAATTAGGTATAACCTTAATTAGAGCTAATTAATCTTCTTAAGCCTTTTTTACGTTAGGCTTAAAACTAATCTATAAACCTTAATTAAGTCTAATCCTAAGCCTTACTTATATTAGGCTTAAGCAGTCTTAATCAACCTAAAATCTTAATTAAGTCTAACCCTAATTAGACTTATTTACTCATTAAGCCTTACTCACATTAGGCTTAATCAATCTTAATCAACCTATAAACCTTAGTTAAGTCTAACCCTAATTAGTCTTAATTAATTATTAAGCCTTATTTACATTAGGTTTTTTAACCTAATTAGAATTAATTAATTGTTAAGCCTTACTTACATTAGGCTTAACAAACCTTTAAACCATAATTAAGTTTTACCTTAGTTAGACAATTAACCCTTAAGTCATACTTACACGAGGCTTAATCAACCATATACCTTAATTAAGTTCAATTCTAATTAAAACAAATCAAATCTTTAAAACTTAGCCAAAAAAAAATTAACTTCAAACTTACACTATAACTTAGGTTCAAACTAAATTGATCCTAACTCGACCTAAACCTTAGGTTCAACCCAGATTGAACCTAAGTCAACCTAATCCTTAGGTTTAACCCAAATTGAACCTATGTTAACCTAAATATTATGTTCAATCTAAATTGTAGCTAAGTCACCTTAATCCTTAGGTTCTACCTAAATTGAATTTTAATAACTTTAAATCTTAGGTTTAACATAAATTAAACCTAAGTAACCTCAAGCCTTGAGTTCAATTCAAATTGAACCAAAATAATCATCCCCTTTAGGAACTACATATATTGGACTTAAATCCTAACCAAATTCCTTAGGTTCAATTGACATTGAACCAAAATACCTCAAGACTTAACCAAAAAACATTAGATTCAACAAACACTAAACCTAAATATTAAGTCTAACCTACATTAGACTTAAACAAAAACCTTAGGTTCAAATGACACTAAACCTAAATCTTAGGTCACACCTAGATTAGATTTAACCAAAAACCTTAGGTTTAAATGTCACTGAAGCTAAATCTTAAGTCTAACTTACGTTAGACTTAACCAAAAACCTTAGGTTCAACTAACACTGAACCTTAACCTTTAGTTTAACTGACATTAGACTTAACCAAATTCCCTAAGTTTAACTGACATTGAAACTAAATAACTTGACTCTAACTGACATTAAACTTAACTAAATTCCTTAAATTCAACTGATATTGAACCTAAAAACCTTAAATTCTCACTAAAATTAAACTTAGCCAAATTCTTTAGATTCAACTGACATTAGACCTAAACTATAAATTCAATCGAACTCTTGGGGTTCAACTGAAATTGAACCAAAATCACCTCAAAGCCTTAGATTCAACTTAAATTGAATCACCCAACTTGAATTTCCTTAGGAATAACTAACATAGACCAAAATCATAACTCACAACTAAGAAAAGACAACTGATAGTTAGCTCATAAATCCTCCCTAAAAAGCATTAAAACATAAACTTGAACCTTAAAATATCACATGGTTTGTGAAGATATTTTAGAGTAGGTAAGTCATGGTTGCTAACAAAATATCTTCTGTTACTTGTAACTAATCAAACGACAAACTTAATGATCCGGGATGACAGAGCCATAGGATCCTAATTGGGTCATTCAGAATAAAATAAAAATAAATGACAAAATAAAAAAATTCAATCGGTTAATAAATCATAAACAACCTAAAATTTTCTAAACCTTATTAAAACTTAAATGAAACCTTAATCAGTAAAGATCATCAAACGCAACTTGAAATACAATATGTTTTGATCTAGGAAGATTTCTTGGATGATGCAATATGTGGTTGTTGATAAGAATCTTCTGGTCGTTGTTTAAACACCTTTTGGACAAAATAGATCAAGGCATCAGACGACCTTGAGATGATGGAGCCATTGACATCTTGACCAGGTTGTCTAAAAATTAAAAATTTAACTAACTAAAGTAACAATTTAAGAAATAATTTATACATTATTTTTCTTGTGAGAATAATTTATGAAATAAACATGACACTATTTTTCTTGCAGGAATGGTGTATACGTAAGACAATTTAAATTTACTTTGCATGTTATTAGAATGTGCTAACTCTATTTTGTAGGATGACGTTCTGAACATGAGACAATGAACTTAAAAAAATGATAAAATCAACAAAAAGAACATGACAACGATGATAAAACAACACATCAACAACAAAACAACAATAACAAAATTTAAAAAAATGACAAAGTAAGATAAAACGAAACTTTTTCTGTAGTACGTAACGCTTAGAAACATATTGCCCTTAGGATTAAACTTTGACGTTTCTTTCTTTGATCTTGACACTTAAAAAATTTTCTTAAAGAACAATTAGTAAAATTAATCTGGATTTTTATTAGGCAACCCTAACATTCTAAGATTTTATTATTCGCAGGAGCTTGCTCTTATAGGAGAACAAGAACTCAGAATAGGTAATAAACCTAAATCTCTGTTCATTAAGTCTTCATGTGGTTTTCTTAATACGGGAATCTAAAGAATGAGACACTCCAAAGTTTTCTTGGTAATGTCACCACAATGAACTATACTAACATTTCTATTTCTACTATTTTCTATTTTTATACGCCCTTTCTTTTCTTCTATGAGTTCTTCAATATCTAAGGATTCTTTACATTATCCAAATGAATAAGTTACTTGGAGATTAGAGAAATATAATAGATAAACAGAGTGGCGACTATTTGACAACAACAACAACACCAATAACCAACCGACAGAGAATTGACGGTGATGACAGTGACTAGTTCCGGGTGCCATTAGAGTCATAGCAAAAATACGAACAGGCAAAGAAAAAACCATAGTCACATATGAAAGATCAAAACTAGTTGTAAGATATTGGTTTAGGTGGGGGGCTCAAAGCTGAATTGTGTGTTTCCTGATCTTGAATAAGATCTACCAGCTAGTCAACTTATGGAGGGTAGTCCTTCACCTCGATCCATGTTACTAAGCATAGACCTTTATAAGTTTTCATCAAATTTCTTTAAATTTTCATTCAAATGTTATTGTTTAAATTTTTGTGCAGAGTTCACCTGAATAAGCAAAATAAATTATGTTTTATTTTTGTAAATATTTTGTAAAATAGTGTATTCCACGGGCCAATCACTTTGTTTAAGCTAGGACTACTGGCGCCTAAGAGTATCAAGGGAAACAATCCCATCAAGGGTTGGTGAATAGTATCATCGGTCCTTGTCCTCTCCCCACATTGAAGATCCTTAAGGTAGGAGATACTATTCTAAAAATTCCCACTTTATATCTCTTGTTTAGCACACATTAGCATTATCATCATCACCTTAGCCACCACGACCTCAAACTTATTCGAGTCCAATGATTCATATGTGGCAAAAACAAATATCCTCAGACGCATAAAAGGATTTGAATACCTTAGCGAAGACTCAATTGCTCAAGCATTGGGTTATTAATATAGGATAAGTAGTGTAGGGTATTTCTACTGATTTATTTAATTGACTAGTCATGGGGTATAACTTTGTGGATCCCTACACTTTGAGGATAATTTTCTTCATCAAAGCATATTTATTTTCTCTTTTTTCCATTTCTTTAAGAAAACATCTTGACTTCAATTATCCTTCAAAATATTCAAAGGATTGTAAAATTTTTGGGGCATAACATTAAACAACTTTTATAGCCTTCTGAATATTTTCGAGTTCATTTGAACTTATTATGTTGTTGAATCATTCGTCATGGATTAAGTTAGAATTTAGTTATAATATTTTAACCTATACTCAATGAACCTCTTCATATTTTAATTATCTCATGAGCAGTACAATTAAACATTCACTCGATGTTTCACTCTAAGAATTATGTGATTAGACACCTTTAAGGGTATATATGATCATTAAGGAGATCCCTACTCTTCCTTATCAAAGTTGAGCTTGTAGAGTTGTAGAAATGTTATGATTATTTTTATTACTTTTTTTCTAAAACTTATATTATGATTAAGGTTCAATCTTAGTTCACTACTAAGCTTTTAATCATTTATAGGTAGATTTAGAATCTTGAAAATATATTAAGTGAAGTGCAGTGATCGTTATTGAAAGATCAAATCATCATTTTAACCATGGAAGTAGGGATTCTAATCAATGGATTAACACCTTCCTAACACAAGCCCTTCACCCCAAGATCTCTTAACTAGATTGACTTCCAAATCACAAAATTTCAAAAAATTACAATTTTACCCTTTTTGTAAAGAAGTGATGAGTTGGTTTCTACCTTTTATCCCCTTATGTTCCATCACCTAAGAAAGCTCATTATGATCAACATTGTCGATTTACCCTTTAGTTTAACCTAATTGTGATTACGGTAGGGACTCCCATAATTACACTTTTTTCTTTAAGGCTCCTTAATTCATAATTACTTAAGTTAAACTCAAATGACTTTAAAATCTTATTGTCATCTCACTCATTGGTCAATCGAGACATTAAAGGAGAATTTATGATTTTTTTATTTTTTTAATTTTCATTATTATTTAACTTGACAATAGAGATTTTTGAAGGTAATTAAAATAATTAATTAAAATAAACCTTTCTAATTTCAGGTTTTCCAATGTTAAAGATGCTCTCTAAGTTTGGAAAAATTAGAGAACAACCCTAGTCATGTGAGGAATGAACTCTCCAAATTTCATATTACTGTGATAAATATTTAATCATTTATGATTTATGTAAGTTTCAAAGAATTTAATTAATTTAAAAATAAATAAAAAAAAATATTTTTTGATTTTTAATCCATAATATTATCTGTTTACTGAGCACAGGGGTATTTTTATTTTGTTTTTAGCATTTTATACACCAAATTATGAATTTTCAAAAATTATATAATTATTTAAATTAATAGATACAATAATTTCTTACTTATCCACGTCAACAGTAGTGGCTCGTAAAGTACATGTGGCGCTTCGATTTGATGCCGCCATCAACGTCAGCTTCTAACTCGACTCACTTTTCATAGATAATCTGTTTCTTAGTCGTCCACACAATAAACATGTGATCCAACCGCTCCTGTTCATCATCTCAAACGCGTCCAAACCCAAGAACAATTAATTTTCTACCCTAATTTCTCTCTTGATTCTTAACAAAATCACATGCAGTTTGTTCCTACACCTTCATCTAAGTTAGACGAACCTATCTATACGGTTACATGAGCATGAAATATAAGTTCACTTCACGAAGGTTGAAACAAAGAGAAAAATTGGGGATTTTGTTGCATACCTTTGTCTAAGAGGTGTAGCCTCAATTGGATAGTTGTAGAAGCTTCCTTGGAGTCCCACGAGCATGCTCGAAGGGTCACTTTCGTTTAGCATAAGTAGGAGTTCAATCAGAGGGAGGTGTGGCCTTGGTCAAAGTCTAAAATGGCCCTTCAACCTTAAAGATATTCCATATCTCTCCAATCATGTGCTTTGCTACCTTTTTGAATAAAAGCCTTTCCATGGTTAATGAGTTAGTATACTAAGTAATTGATAGCAATCTCCACTTAAAATTGAACTCCCCAACAATGGGTGAGTTAATATTGTTCTTCTTTTTAGAGGACAGAGACGGAGTACTCCTGATTCCCTAGCACTTGGTGAAAGAAGCAATGAAAAGCAGGAACTTCTAACTCCTAACATGGTGCTCCAACTTCACGAACCAAAACTTACAGGTTGTCCAGAATTGCACATAGCCACTCCGTTCCACATGAAAAAAAAACATGTTGATAAATGCATCGACAGACTAAGGAAAATTATGTCACTGGCAGAAAATAATATTGGTCATGATTCCCGCCATTGGGTTTAGCTTCACCTAAGCAAGAATGACCCTGTATCCGCTGAAGATCGACCGGAGTGGGTGGCACAAGAATAGCTAATACCCACACCAAAAAGTGGTCTCGTTGCATCACCAGGTCAATACTATGCCGCACAGTCACCCTCTTTTCATGATGCGCGACGTGCAATTCAACAAAAGAATGTAAACTAAAAGATTTCTCATAGGGGTTGACATCCAATGCAGTTAGGATGTAATGTTCGGTTGCAGCCGCCAGACCAAAAACCTGAGGAGACCTCTTTAGAGCCATGAGAACACTAGAAATCAAGTAATTGATGAATCAATGGTAAAAGGGGGAAGAAAGCGAGCTTTTTAATGCCCATTAATAAAGGTATATCTGAAGGTAATCTGCCTTGCTCAAAGATTGAGGAAGAACAACTTGTCGATCATAGATATCCTGATTTGCAAGTATAAACATTTTTATTTTATCTCAAAGAATATGATTACAATAAGATTCAGTCTAACATGAAATATGTCACCAACTGATCCTTTACTGCCTTGGCAAGAATCAGGCCTCTCCTAGGTAGGCTCATGTCTAGCCACTGAACTTAAATTGATTCACCTTGTCGGCCTTCTGAACTAACCCGGATAGAAAATATAACCTCTTGATGATTGGCGATCTCACAGTGGAGAGCCACCTCTTCTTCTCGAATTTCCCCTAGTAAATCCCTGTCTTGAGAGGCCAAGATCACCTCTACATCCTCTAGAAAACTTCTTAGGGCTCTGGGAGACAACCAATGTGAGTCTAGGATCTGATCATGGATCACACTAGACCCAATAAGGCAGCCAATTACATCCTTTTCATCGCAGATTAATGCTCCGAGAGTCATAATCTCCTTTAACATTGGACCGCTTGTCTTAACCTTAAACTACCCATCGCCATTGGCTGCATTTGTAAATAGAAAAAAACAACATAAACAAACAAAAAAAAGAAAAAGCGAGAGAGAAGATAGATAAGAAAGACAACCGCATACCCAACATCTAGTTCACCTTAGACCATATTGACCACTTGCGTCACAAGATGGGAAGCCATAGCTTGACGAGTGCTTGTTAGGGGGGAACACTAACAACATTCAATCAAATGAGCTTCACCGGGAGCCTCTATCCACCGATCGACCGGTAAAACCACCTTCCATTCACTAGCCTAGGCTAAAGTTCCCTTCGGAGCACCACCTGCGGAGTCCAACAATCACTCCACCCTTGCGCCCTCAATATGCTTTGACCTCTTGGCCTTCTTCTTCCTTGATGGCTCACCCTCAGTATAGCGCAATCTGATAGCCTGTGCGGCAATCTTCTTAGTCTTGTCAGTAGGTTTCAGTGGGGAATTTGATCCATTCTCCATAACTTGGCAATTTAGAACACAAAAGTCTAGGGAGTTTATCTACGATGTCAATAAATGAATGTAAGTGCAAGGTCAATCTTGTTATTAAAAAATTTTCCTTGTCCTTATTGCAGTTGTTACTATCAAGTAGTCAAAAAATTGAGGAACTTAATATATACATAAAATCGAGTCAGCATGTATCACAACGTCACCTCACGAACAATGAATTTGAAAGGGCTCACATGACCCACCGAGGACGGTCTGATACTGTATGTTTAGCCAGTTGGTTTACCTTATTGTAGGGACATGGCGTATCTCACAGATAGAGAAAAATCACTTCAGATGAACCTAATGGGTCTGGCCCATACAGATAGATCCATTGCCACCCAATTCACATCAAATCGAAAAAAAAAGGAAACGAGTCTTCCAACAATAGAAGGACTGGCGTGGGCTCTCGGAAAATGTATTCAAGGCAAAAATAATACGGCCACGTGATTGTTCGGCTCTGCAACTATCCGATCCAAAAAAAAGGTCAGGCAGACGCACTGGCAGGCCTCGCAAACTGGGGTACTCGATCTTACCTAGATACTTTAAAGATACATGATATAAATATGGATTGGCAGCGCTCCATAAATAAGGGGTCCTATCTCTTGAATAAAGGGAATACAATTTTACTATTCAATGCTCTCCTTCTTTCCCTCCCTCGTTATCAAGTTCTCTACCACTGATTCAATTTAATATCAAGTTAATTTTTAAAAATATTAAAATGATTTTTAAAAAATATAAAAATATAATTTTATTTTATATGAATTTGAAAATAAAATTTATTTAAAAATTAATTAGTTACAAATTTTTCCTATTTCTCTGACGCGACGATTGGATGTCTGCCTCACCCTCAATCATTGTTCCTGCGTTTACAAAATTCATGAATCTCATGCGAACTCATTATTGCGCGAAGATTTTTTTATGTTGCTATGTTAATTAAAAATCTCTAAAGATATGACACGATACAATTTTATAACACTATGCATAGCATCTTTGCATAGTGTTGCATAGTGTTATAAAAAAAGGTTCATTATTTTTTTGTTCGCACAAATGCAAAGCATCTTTGCTAAAAAATAAATAAAAAATTCTAAAATATTAAATTTGATAAATAACATTTTGCCAGTTATTTCGATCCAAAATTATCTTGCCAGTGTCAGCGTAATCTCCATGAAATAATTAGAGCTGGTAGTTTAGCGTCAAGTTCAAATTTTATTCTAAATTTATTCTTAATTTATTCAAGTTTATTGAAATTTTCAAGTTACTCTAAATAATCACAAATACTTTTTGTATGAATTAGCTGCATAACAATAATAAATTCCCTTGTGTTTATCCTTATGCTTATATCTTCACGCTGTAGCAACTTGTTTGCTTTATAACAGTAGAAAAAAAAATGATGCTTGAGCCATGTTGTGTATTATAATAGTAAGAAATTGATGGCTGACCAACGGTCCAAAAAAGATGTTTTGAAATGGAGCCTAAAGAACTGGGAAGAGGTAGAAGAAGCGGGGGAGGATTACAGAGCTCATA
Organism: Papilionanthe hookeriana x Papilionanthe teres; assembly: GCA_022702705.1. NCBI lineage: Eukaryota > Viridiplantae > Streptophyta > Magnoliopsida > Asparagales > Orchidaceae > Papilionanthe > Papilionanthe hookeriana x Papilionanthe teres. The sequence goes on from CM040423.1 coordinate 110,948,983, forward strand.
TTCATACGAATTATAATCACTGATGAGAGGAAGAGGTTGAAAAATATTCGAAATTTAGAGTTTTAGCTTAGTGATTTTAGTAGATTTAAAAAATATATAAAACCAAGAAAACTAATGAGGGTTGATTGATGAAGCGTTTTGATTTTGGTAGATCTACCAAAGTTTTACTCTAAATTATCAAAAATAAATTAAATTAACAAAAGACCAACAATGAGAGAGTTTAGAAAGTTGAAAAACCCTGACATTTTATCTAATGATAAAATTTCACCACCATCGTCCTATCATCATTGCTTTGTTGTTCTTCATTAATCATCATTATTTTATCACTATTTTTTATATATCCACTTCTAACCACTATCATCCAAGCATCATCTTTCAATAGTCACTGTCATATCAGCATCTCATATGCTGAATCATTTATTTTATCATGTGACAATTTTCTTTTCGTCAACGTACGCACCATTCAATATTTATAATGAAATTTTTCTTTCAAACACATGATACCAAGCTATTTTTCTTAGTTTTGTAATCTAGTATTGTTAAATTGAAAAGGATATGAACATATATGACTTTCTTACGTAATTGATGATTGAAAATGAGATACACCTCATGATTATGATCTTATTTGAATATTTTGCATAAAATTTTGATGCAGCATATCATTTCCTTTTCTTATAATTCTTTGTGCAGAGCAAAGACGGTAAAAGCTCATACTATCTCCATAAATAATCTTGCACATATTGTGGGAAGTATTCTAGTAATCTACAAAAAAAAAAAAAAAAAAAAAAAAAAATCCAATGAATGATAAATAATATCTTAATCAAAGAATACATAATCTAGGTAATCCAAGATGCCAAAGTTTAGCTTTAGGATATTATTTGCATATAATGGAGAAGCAACAAACTTAAATTCCTTGGCACTTGAAGGAGGTTTAAAACAAAGAACACCATCTTGGCACGATAAAGTTCTTCCAACATAAAGTTATTAATAAATTTGAGTTAATCAAATTGATGTTAGCTACTTAGAGGCCCTCATCATCACATAATAGTTTTCCATCCAGTATATTCTTATCAGCAAATTTTATATACAAAAAATTAAGTTGTTCCTTATTATAGTGATGGTCGACCCATAAGCTTCTTGCAAACTTTGGTTTTGAATCAATCTCATCTTACTAATGCTCCTTATGATATCATAAAAGCTGAGCATTTAGAGGAGAATAGACTCACTCACTATAACTTTAAAAAATCTTTATACCTAATGATGTCATTCTTTAACATTTTATATTGCTGTACTTCAAATTGCTTTCTTTGTAAGCATAAGAATCATCATCTGACACTTATTTTATACGTACATTAATCACTAAAATCATATCATGTATATTCATTAAGTATATGATTGGTTTTTTCGTGTTCATTTTTGGCGCGATATAGGGTCAGGCACACAAAGATTTCGATTTATTCTTTTATAAAATGTTTCACATCCTTACCAAACTTACCATGCTTTTCACTAATAAATTTAACAAAGTTAAAAAGATTATCAATGATTTATCTTATCCTTTAGAGATTTGCTGAAATGAGGAAGAGACTCAAAAAAAGTACTTTCCAAGATTCTTTACACATTCTTATCAAATTTAAGGAACAAATGCTAAGCTACCATGAGATATTTTCCTTAACAGTTTAAGGGCCTGTTTTGGGTGGCTTTAGGTTACTGAATAAGGTGTTGATAAGCAGCTGATCAAGATGAGCTGTTGATCGATCAACAACTACTCCAGATGAGTTGTTGATCCAAATAAGTTGGCTGGTTGTTTGATTTTCTTGTTTGGAAAACAACTGATTTGCATCTGTTTATGGATAAATGACAATTCTTCCTCTGTGCAGCAGTGCTGCTTGCAACGGAATTGTCATAGTTATATATTTAATAATTTAGAAGCAAAAATTCACTTCATAACATTACAAAAATAAATATACACCTCACTTCAAAATGAATATCAAGTTTGCTAAAAGAATAAAAAAAAATTATTAAAATTACAATTAAAAATAAAATACTATTAATTTTAAAATGCAAACGGAGTATGTCACGAGCTACGTCGTCCTCTACGGATACCAACCAACCCCGATCACTATTGTAGTGGAAACTCCGGGTTGTTTACCCACCCAAAGAAGTCGAACTTCTTTATAATGCTTCGCGGGCACCAGTAGAGCACTCGTCAAGAGGTCCCTGAAATCGTTGAGCTCATCCTCATTTATAGATTCAAGAGATAATCCAATAGTAACAAAATAAGATTAAATTCAAAAAAAAAAAAATTACAATGAGATGGAAATAAATGAAAATTGTTTTTATTATACAAGCATAAATTGATAAAAAATAAGCAAACGTGAGGCATCAAAAAACTCACTACACTAACCAACGAATCAGTCACTACAAGAAGACATTAGACATTGTAGGAAAATATGTTTTTGGTTGCCTTTAACCCACGTAAATCTAACCTCTTATCTGTCGCATTTGCATATCGTCAAAGAAGATCATCCATAAGAACCTCATAAATAAATGCATCGAAATAAAGAGAAAAACTTGGTTACCTTTATTAGGATTTCACATGTAACGCTAACCAACATCGAACAACAAACCATCCAGAAGAACCCATAAGGTCAACAGTGTCATCATAGAACTCATATGCCCACCAAAATAAATAAATAAATAAATAAAAGTTATATGTAAAAAAACACTGCAAACACACGAAAATTACAAAACAAAAAATATCCATAATACAAGTGACATAAATAAACATAGAGTTTATAAAAAAAAAAGTTAAGTTCAACTGACATAGAACAATGGCGTCCGTTATCCGCTCTGTCAATTCAGCCATTTACGTGGCACCTTTGCCAGCCTGGGTGTATCCTTTTTGTGATTCCACTTCTAGCTGTGGTGCAGATTCTCGCATGTGAAATTCAAATGCTTTTGACGGGATCTGTATGTGATCATCGTCAGCCAGATTGAAGTTTATATCTAACCTAAAATGATGACGTCAAATGTTGATGTGGAGCGCCATCGTGGCCACTACAATCTGCATTAGTTTTAGAGATGGGAAAGTCGACATATCAGCAGTATGACACATTTCTTCTTCCACGATCCAAACTTTCTTACAAAAACGAAACGTAAGGCGAAGTTCATTTTCTTAAAAATTTCCATCTTGCCTGACCCCGATTGGATCACTCAAAACCTGGAATGTGATATTTTGTATCCATTAGCGTCTTCAAGTAACCCCTCTTTAAGTGAAATCCAACATCGACCAAGTAATATTTATCTGCCTCAAAAACCATAATTAGGAATAAACTATAGAATAAAAGGAATGTGATATATAGCTTAACGAACTTGGATGTAGATGAGGGAAGTCGTCTCTTCGGTTTCTGGTTGCATGAGCAAAAATTTGAGTATCATGCGCACTGCCTTCTCAACCAGCCATCACAAAGGTAAAATACATTTTAAATTCACATACAACCATCATATTTTGTGTGGGTGACCCACACCGTCCAATGTACTCAATCTTTCAATGTTGGATAGTTGCACATCCACTTGTGTTTGTCGACCCATCCCTCAATTACGCAGTAATTTAACTTCCAAAAGTTGGCAAAAAACTTGAACCAATTTATATTTAGCGGCCAGTGTGCAATATTGAAATGTTAAAAAACTAAGAAAATAGTTTACATGCTAGGGGTACTATACAAATATAGGTATCATTTTAAGTAATGTAGGTTTTTCTTTTAAGAGCCTAATATCGATCCAATAGAGGAGCGAGGTAACAAAAAACCCTTAGGCCAATTTTAGTCTACTACTATCAGGCCTTAGTTTGGAATGCTGATAAAAGTGGTTTTTCTATCAACTACTTCTAAATGAAAATCTTAATTATAAAGATAACTTATTGATGCACCAAAAATATATACGCTTTTTACTATATGATTTTTCTCATTTTTGGTGATATTACACTTTAAAAGGAAGGTATTTTATATGTTCTTTGGTTGTAAGTACAAAAATGGTGATTGGAGCAAAAAGAAGCAAAACGGTGCAATTTAGAACAAAAACGAGCAAGAAAACAAATTTTGGCTTGACACCTTTGATAAGTCTTTCTATGTTTCATCTCTTTTACATTTCATACATATTTTTGAATGAGATTACACTTTAAAGAAATATTATTTTTATGTCTATTTTGTAGGGCTATCTGTTAGGAATGTAACGCAACTGAAACGTGGCGAATTGGAACTGTAACGGAGCTAAACGGAGCAAAATTGTGGAGCCGCGTAGGATGGGCGCTGGGGGCGCTCAAACTGGCGATGGAGGTGCCAGAAGCCTGAGACCATGAAAAATAGGGCGCCGACAGCACCCTATTCGTCAGCGGTGCCCGAGACGGCTTGGACGCGATATTAGGCGGTTTTTCGCCAAATACATCGAATATGGATGCTTTTTGGAGGGTTTCTTCTTGCACCTCTTGGGAAATTCGTCCCTACTCTATTTTAAACCGAATTTGAAGCCAAAAATGAAGAAGAGATGTTGGGAAAACTTGGAGAATGCTTAGAGATCTGAGAATAGGAGTAGAAATGTAGATTTCTACCTTTTTGGAGAGATTGGTGAGGGGATTTTGAGAGAATCTGTAAGGGAATATTCTAGCATTGCATAGATCTACGGGAGACTTTGTGGGAGAGATTTTCATCTTTCTTACAAGGGGAAAAAGCTAAGTATTTTGTTTTTCATTATCTTATGATATTGTAAACACGCATTTTGTGGATTTGCTTTGAAATGAAGTTTTCTGTAGTGTTTTCTTCGTGCTTTGTGATGTCTTTCTCTTACTCTTTCTTCTTATATGAAAATAGTGGCATGAGAAGATTATGCCATCGTTTTCATTCTACTTTTCTTTTGCAATGAGTAAGACTCATGTTTAAGATATTGGGATGCTTGCTAAAAGAAGTTTTAATTATAACTGTGATGGTTTTTACTTGCACTTCATTTACATTACAATAAGGGCCCATTGTATTATTAAAATTCATTGTAATTGCATTGTTCTGAAAGGGCAGTGTAATTCTTAATGAAGTGGAACCACATTCAATTTCCATGAAGGAATTGTGTAGTTCATGGGGATTGAGTGCAAATAAATATGGAAATATGGTTTTGATGGGCATCAAATATGAGGTTTCAGGGTGACAGGCTGAGATCCCCAATTTGGTCCTAAGATTAGTAACTAAACTCGAAGGTTAGCCTTCAGGTGAAGGGTGAGTGGGAGCTCCGTAGTGACAGTCGGTATCCTCCCAGCCTAGCCTTAGATTTAGTGACTGAACTTAGGATATTTCAATGTTCTTTACATGCTTGAAAGAGGGGGTAATCTTTGGAGGGTAAAGAATAGGATTGCTCTTATTTGGCACATACAATATTTAATGCATCACACTCCTAAACTTTATCCAATTTATTACATAAGAATAGTAGATTTCATTATCTCAAAATTCACCAAACCAATTTCCCCAAAAAGGGTTATCTTTAGAAATAATATTTGCATTTAGGAGTAGTTATTATCCTTACATATAATCATCTGCATTTAGGAGTAGTTGTTAGAAAAACCACTTATATCACCCTTCCAAACTAAGGTTGTTAGTAGTATACTAGAATTTGACTAAGAACCTCTTACCTCGCTTCTCTGTGGGATTGATAAACAGGACTCCATTATAGCCCTGTATTACTTGATACGATACGTATACTTGCATTTGAAATTGTGACTTTACAAAAATCTTTATAAATATATAAATCTGAGGTCATAAATTCTTACATATAAAAAAGTCGCATCAAGTTTTTGGCGCCGTTGTCGGGGAAGCTTCGGTAAGAACTTTAGGAGAATTTAAGTTGAAGTAATTAGGCTTAGACTTGGAAAACTGTAGTATCGTAAAAACTATTTTTGTGTGAAAAGTGTTTTTTATATGAAAAAGTGTTGTGAAAAAAAGAAAAAAAATTGTTTGTGTGAAAAATATGGTGTTAGTGAAAATGTTATGTTGTGTTGAATATATTTTTCATTTAATTTATTTAATTAATAATGTATTGTTTGTTGCGTTACGTATGCGAAACAAAGGATCTGCAGGACTTGTGCCTTATGATCCCGAGTTTGAAGAAAATAAAAAAAATAAAAATATAGAAAGGACTCGAAAAACTAGAAATGGAGATGGAAAAATTTCAAGATAATAACTTAGAAAATCATCATACTTCATTAAGGGATTATGTAAATTCTACGACAGATGAAAATTACTCAAGTATACAAAACCCTGTCGTAGAAGCTGACTCATTTGAAATAAATCCTGAGATTATCCAACTGGTGCAGAACAATCAGTTTGGGGGAACTCTTTTGGAGAATCCCTATTTACACTTATCAAATCTTTTAGAACTTTGTGATATATTTTGTTATAACGGTATATCAGACGATGCTGTTAGACTAAGGCTTTTTCCTTTCTCACTAAGGGATAAGGCTAAAATGTGGTTATACTCATTAGCACCTGGTTCTTTTAAAAATTGGGAGGAGTTAATTCAGAAATTCTTAGCTAAGTATTTTCCACCTTCAAGGACTACTAAACTTAGAAATGATATTATCTCATTTTGTCAGTATGAAGGGGAATCAATATACGAAGCCTGGGAAAGATTTAAGGACTAAGAAAGTGTCTACACCATACTCTGTCTGATTGGTTATTCATTCAAACTTTTTATATTGGGTTAGTAGGATCCCTTAGGTCTATAATTGATGTTCCTGCTGGTGGATCATTAATGTCAAAACCATTCGATGAAGCGTATGTGTTATTGAAAAAAATGGCTACAAATGAATTTCAATGGCCATCTGCTATGGTAAATCATAAAAAATGTAGCTAGTGTTCATGATAGAGATGTGATTACAATTCTTGCATCTCAGGTTGCTGCAATATCAAGGAAGTTGGACCAATTTGGAATGAACCAACCTTAATTTACTCCTGTAAGTGAGGAAAGTTCGTTAGGGCATATGATTGATTCTAACTTAACATATGATGCTTTAAATACCATAAATAACCCGTATTCTAACTTTTACAACCCAGGTTAGGAGAACCATTCTAAATTTAACTGGAATCATATTACTGATGGTGGAAACCAAAAATGGGAAAATAATCATATAAATCCTAATGGAAGTTGGAATAATCTGGGGAACACAAACTATAGACCTTCATATCCACCGGACTCTAACAATGATCAACAATTTAAGGATAAGAAGATGTTTATGGAAGAAGTGATATTGGAAATGGGAAACCAGCTGCAAAGTCAAAATGCTACGATTATAAACATAGAGAATCAACTGGGACAAATTGCTAATTCACTTAGCAATAAACCCCAAGGAACACTTCCTAGCAACATTGAGATCAACCCTAAAGAGAACACTAATGATCAAATAGAAGTTGTCCAATTAAGAAGTGGAGGAGAGACTGAGGATGTGGTTAGAAAAGAGAAAGATGTTGTGAGAGAAACAAAGGAAACTAAAAGACCTGAAAAACATGTTTCTAATGATCTGGAAAAATTAATATCTCCAACTAAAATCAATTTGGAAAAACCATCACCTCCATTTCCTCAAAGACTGCCAAGTTATGCAAAGTCTATAAAGGAGATATTAAACAAGAAAAGGAAATTTGGGGATTACGAGACAGTTGCACTAAGTGAGGAGTGCAGCGCTTTACTTCAGAAAGATTTTCCTCAGAAACTTAAAGATCCTTGTAGTTTTACAATCCCTTGTGCAATTGGAAAAAGATTATGTGGAAAAGCTTTATGTGATTTAGGAGTGAACATTAATGTGATGCCTCTATCTATATTTAGAAGCTTAGGTTTAGTCGATATTTCTCCCACTACTGTGACCCTTCTGTTAGTTGATCGATCTATCATTTATCCAAAAGGTGTTATAGAAGACGTGCTTGTTAAAGTGGATAAATTTATCTTCCCTTTGGATTTTATTGTATTAGATATGGAGGAAGATAAAGAAATTCCAATTATTTTAGGGAGACCTTTCCTTGTTACTGGACAAGCTATGATAGATGTGCAAAAAGGAGAGTTGACTATGAATATTAATGACCATGAAGTCACTTTTGATGTTTTAAAGACTATGAAATATCCAGCCGAGAGAAAAGATGATGATTGTTTTTGGATAAATGAAATTGATTATCTAAGTAAAGATCATTTCCAAGAAAGTTTTGAGTGTAAGTTAACAGATGAGATTGAAATAGACTTTCATGATGATTCGAAAATGTTATTTAAAGAAAACTGTATGTATGTTCAGAAGAGGTGTGAAATGATGGACGCTACCAAAAATAGTAATCTTTTAATTCCATCTGTTGAAAAATCTCATGAATTTAAGATAGATGTACCCCATACAATTTTAAAGCCTGTCTATTTAAGAAATTCATCTACACAACCAGTCTTTTATATCTTTAGATTCCACTCAATCACAAGAAAAACCTGAATTGAATGATGAACAAGATAAAATTATTGAACTAAGACTTGGAAGAGAATTTGAGGATATATTTCAAAAAAACTTTGAGTTGAGAAAAGAGGATAAGGATATTGGAAGACCATTGGAAGAAATTCCTAAGGAATTAGAAAAACCTATTTCCTCAACTAAGATAGATCCTCCATCATTTAATAATTATAAAGGGGAATAATTGGAAGATAACTTGAAACAGAAGAGTAACATAGAAGATATTGATCCTTAATTTGAATTATCTAGAGAGAATCTGATCCACAATTTGAGAGATATTGAAGTATCTTATACATATCCATTTCTTATAAATTTCAAGGATTATTTTAATATGTAGATTGAGAAAATTAATAGAAGAATATTGAATGTAGAAAGAAATATGAGGAATTATGATATAAATCCATCTGAAAAGGAAGAGCTGAATGAAAAATTACAATTTGAGGATTTTGTAGGAATTCCTGGATCTGTAAAGGATTGGTCGATTGATCGAGGATTACTTAATTGGAATTTTGATCCAGGACGAATCATTTGTTGGGCTAACGATGTTAAAACCAAGCGCTTTATGGGAGGCAACCCATATTTATCAGTGTGCTTTGATATAGTGTGCTTGAGAGTCATGATTGTTAGTGTTGTATTGTATTTGCTTTATAGTTGATTGATCAGTTTGATTGTTGATTGGTATTGTTTGGATTGTTAGTAGCTTGATTTGATCTTTGTGTGTCATCAGGGAGGTGATTCCTTAACTTCTTATTATGGCTAGACTTGATCTCTTGTAGTAGTTAGATTAATGAGTCCACTGTGAATTGGGTCTTATCCAGACTTGAGTTATACAAGAGAAATCATGAATTTCTAACATCTATAGTTCCATCTTAATTTTTTACTTCCTTTCTGCAACTTTATTTTCATTAGGTAGGAGTCGCGAACCTATTTGATGAATACCATGTGGATGATCTTACACTATCTTTATAACTGTTAGAGGTGCTTAATTATAGGGATTGGATGATGCTTGAAATTGGTATCCGGAAACCAATTTATCAGGGATAATCTTATCTTTGGGATTATAATCTATAAAATCGTTTGAAAGTACCTAATTTATTAGTGTAGTGACTCCGTTAGAAATTGGAAGTAAATCAATGTGATGTGATGAGTTAATGGAAGAATTGACCTCATTAATCTTATGTGTGCTTATGTTACAACTTTATTTAGGTCTTGAAGAACATTTTTATATTCCCTTGCTGATACCTGCTATGTTAGTTAAACTTTTATCTTTTGAATTTCATTCTGGCATGATTAGTTTAGATTTACTTTTTGCTATATATTGTTCCGTCCTAATGAATACTTGTAAATAGTTTTGATAGACATTTGTGGTAGATGAAACTTCTAAGTTGTTTTTCTTCCTGCTTATATTTTCTGCACTAAATGACATATATGTTAAAAATTAAGTTTAGGTGTAGGAATAAAAATAAAATTTTGATGTGAAAATACTTCATTTTAGTGTAATTTTATTACAAGCATGTTTTAGGTTAGATTTATTTTCTCCTATAGTCATTCTATCCTGATTATGCATGTATATGAATTTGATAGGATGTTGTAGTAAGTAGATTCAACCTTTACTTTTTTCTTCCTGCAGCATTTTATGGAGTTATATGCAAAATATTTTAAAATTTAAGTTTGGGGGGAAGAAAAATAATAACTCTTATTTATTCTTAATTGTTATATTTTCAAAAATAATTAGCATAACTTCTAGCAATTGATCCTCGGTTGAGATAACTAAAACCTTTTATTTTAGTTGAATATTATGGAAGGATTGGATGAAAGTTTTTAGTAATAAAGGTTAATTTTATAAGGGTAAGATATTTAGTATGAAAGAATTTGATTATAGTTAACTATTTAAAGTAAAGAAAACTGTATTTTTGAAATGTTAAGAGACTTAAAGTATTGTGTTTTAAGAAGAGATTGTGACTTTATGATGAATAATAAGGCTCATACCTAATTATAAAGTAAGGTTGTGTTTCAAGTTTGAACTTTAGAAAGAGGAGAGTGAAGTTCAAAATCATTACAGGCTATCCAGATATAGTAATCCTCATTAAAAAAAGAAAGAAAAAAAAAAGAGAAAAAGAAAAGAAAAGAAAAGAAGGATTGAAAAACAATCCCAAAAAAAAGAGAAAGAAAGAAAAATATTTATGAGGAGAAGCTTGATGAGATGCCTAATCAAAAATTGGCTTCACTTGAGTCACCCTAAAGGGAGAACTTGAATTCATTTCAGAATTTATATTTAAAGTATTGGGCTACATTCTGATAAAGTTTGTATAAACTCCTTTTTCACATAATCTTTCAAGGCACTCTTAATGTGACAAATTATAGTTTATCTTGAAATAAATAGAAGCCTAGAACCCTTAGACTTGATTGTTGAACATTCTTATATCTGTAGTGTTAACCTGAGTTACTGAATTTCTTTCTAAAAAGTCTAACCAATATATTCTTTTGAATGAAAAATTTTAGTTTCTTACAGGTGAAAAGTACATTGCCTTGAGTTATATTTTTATGTAGTAAAAGGGTTACTTGAGGACAAGTAACAGTTAAGTTTGGGGGATTCTGATGCACCAAAAATATATACACTTTTTACTATATGATTTTACTCATTTTTTGTGATATTACACTTTAAAAGGAAGGTATTTTGTATGTTTTTTGGTTTTAAGTACAAAAATGGTGATTGGAGCAAAAAGAAGCAAAAATGGTGCAATTTGGAGCAAAAACGAGCTAGAAAAAAAATTTTGACTTGACACTTTTCGATAAGTCTTTCTATATTTAATCTCTTTTACACTTATTGCATATTTTTGAATGATATTACACTTTAAAGAAAGGTTTTTTATGCCTATTTTGTAGGGCTATCTATTAGGAACGCAACGCAACTAAAACGGGGTGAATCAGAGCTGTAACGGAGCAAAACAAAGCAAAATGGTTGAGCTGCACAGGATGGGCGCTAGGGGCACCCAAACTTACGCCGGCGGCGCCAGAAGCCTGAGACCATGAAAAATAGGGCGCTGGCAGCGTCCTATTCAGCGCCGGCAGCGCCCTAGACGGCTTGGGAAATTCATGCACCTCTTGGGAAATTCATCCTAACTCTATTTTAAACCGAATTTGAAGCCAAAAATGAAGAAGAGATGTTAGGGAGAACTTGGAGAATACTGAGAGATCTGAGAATAGGAGTAGAAATGTTGATTTCTACCTTTTTGGAGAGATTGGTGAGGGGATATTGAGAGAATCTGTAAGGGAATGTTCTAGCATTGCATGGATCTGCGGGAGACTTTGTGGGAAAGAATTTCATCTTTCTTACAAGGGAAAAAAGCTAAGTATTGTGTTTTTTATTATCTTATGATATTGTAAACACTAATTTTGTGGATTTGCTTTGAAATGAAGTTTTTCGTAGTGTTTTCTTGGTGCTTTGTGATGTCTTTCTCTTACTCTTTCTTCTTCTATGAAAATAGTGGCATGAGAAGAATATGCCATTGTTTTCATTCTACTTTTCTTTTGCAATGAGTAGGACTCATATTTAGGATATTGGGATGCTTGCTAAAAGAAGTTTTAATTATAAATGAAATGGTTTTTACTTACACTTCATTTACATTATAATAAGGGCCCGTTGTATTGTTAAAATTCTTTGTAATTGCATTGTTTTGAAAGGGCAATGTAATTCTCAATAAAGTGAAACTACATTCAATGTCCATTAAGGAATTGCGTATTTCAAGGGGATTGAGTGCAAATAAATAGGGAAGTATGGTTTTGATGGGTGTCGAATTGGAGGTTTCAGGGTGACAGGCTGAGATCCCCAATTTAGTCCTAAGATTAGTAACTAAACTCGAAGGTTAGCCTTCAGGTGAAGGGTGAGTGGGAGCTCCGTAGTGACAACCGATATCCTCCCAGCCTAGCCTTAGATTTAGTGACTGAACTTAGGATATGTCAATGTTCTTTACATGCTTGAAAGTGGGGGTACTCTTTTGAGGGTAAAGAATAGGATTGCTCCTATTTGGCACATACAATATTTAAAGCATCACATTCCTAAACTTTATCCAACTCATTACATAAGAATAGTAGATTTCATTATCTCAAAATTCACCAAACTAATTTCCCCAAAAATGGTTATCTTTAGAAGTAATATTTGCATTTAGGAGTAGTTATTATCCTTACATATAATCATCTGCATTTAGGAGTAGTTGTTAGAAAAACCACTTATATCACCCTTCCAAGCTAAGGTTGTTAGAAGTAGACTAGAATTTGACTAAGAACCTCTTACCTCGCTTCTCTGTGGGATCGATAAACGGGACTCCATTAGAGCCCTGTATTACTTGATACGATACATATACTTGCGTTTGTAATTGCGACTTTACAAAAATCATTATAAATATATAAATCTGAGGTCATAAATTCTTACATATAAAAAAGTCGCATCACTTATCTGGATAAATTTATTTGGAGAATTTTGAGATGTTAAAAACTACCATTCTCATGTAATGACCTAGATAATATGTAGGAATGAAATGCTTAGAATTTAACGTAGCTAGTGACAAATTGGAATACATATTCCTTATCCCCTCTCGATGATAGCGAAGAACATGTAATCTAAAGATTGTCTCCAGCTTTTGTAGTAATGCTGAGTAGCCTTTTGCCTCTCACTTCCAGATTACCGACTATACTTTCTCTATAGGACCTACTAGGGACCCGCACGATCCAAACTCTAAACCTAATTGATTAAATAATATAGTCTGTCGCCCTAGAAATATCAATTCTACGCTCATAAAAAAAGTATCTTCCTATCTATTTGCACTCCCCATTGGACAATCACAAACAGCTCTTTCCATAGTGCAGTGTGATACTCACTAGTTGGTGAAATCATAGCTCATTTTGGTCATTATGTTACACAACAGATTTTAACATCACAAGTGATTAGTTTGCCAGGTAAATTAAGTGCCAGTGAAAATACCATCACATTAATAAAACAAGAGAATGTCTAAGAAAATTTAGATTCCTAAACATACATCTAGTTTATTGCAAAAAATAAGTAAAATGAAGATAATGACATTAGCAATGAAAGGATTGATAGAATTAAGTAATAAATTATGTGCCAATAAGGATCTTTTGACTACCTACCCTCTTTCGAGTATATAGATACGCTTAGTATTCTGTTAGTTTTATGTAACTCTCTGTCATTTAGACACATTTAAAAGAAATAGAACATTAAATTAACTTTTCTTAAAATTTGCATTGCCGCCTAAACTATTTTACTAGCCAACCCATCAATGTGAGTGCACTCAAGTTGTAAGATCACAACACTCTATGTCTTAGTTTAACTTGCAACAAATTTTATCATAACTTATTGACACTTAAGTTATGTCAATGAAGCAAAGGATATATTGCTCATCACGTGAAAATAAAAATAAATCTATCATAAAACAAATTTTCCTACATGTGCTGCTACTTCATATTAGAAGAAAAGAGTAAATAATAGTACTTAAGAAGTATCGATAAAACGCAATCAGAAACCTCATATAAATTAAAGAAAATACACTAGAATTTCTTTACAACAATTACAAGAAAAATTAAGAACACAATATTTAGTTTTTTCCCTCTAAGAGAAAGATGAAAAATCTCTCCAACAAAGCTTGTAGCAGATCCATGCGCCGCTCATACTTCCTTAATCATACCTCTCAAAATCTCTCACCAATTTCTCCAAAAAAATAGATAAATCTACATCTTCATACTCATGCCAAACTCTCTCTAAAAATCCCCTCAAAACTCCTCCTAAAACAGACACAAATTCTCCCTTATGAGAGGCGTCAATCCCCTCTATTTAAAGAGAAGCCAAATACTTATTCCAAAAGACAAACCCCTTTACTCCAAGAGACACACCCCTTCACTCTAGGAGACCAATATCTTCATCCAAAAGGTTTTTCAAGTGTCTAAATTTAATGAATAACTCCATGTGGCATGCAAGTTATCCAGAAGCTTCCAAAACATTCTATAATGGACCAGAATTGCACAAAACTAGTCCAAAAACCATCTCGAGCACTATAGCATTAGAATCAATGCTATAGCGACTATTTATAGACATTAATGGCTCTATGGCACCATTTTGGGAGATATAGTACCACCCTACAGGCAGCACACTCATTTTGCTCCGTTTTGACTTCGTTTTGCCATGTTTAAGCTCCGGTTCGCTATTAGTGTTATACTTACAAGATAAACATGAAAATAACCTTTCTTCAAATTGAAATTTCATTCAATAACATGGGATAATTATGAAAGAGATTAAACATATAAAGAAATATCAAAATGTGCTGGATCAGAATTTTCTTCCTTGCTCTATTTGGCTCTATAAAGTGCATTGTTTTTTGCTTCATTTTCTCCAAAACTCCATTTCTTGTACCTGAAAGAAAATTCAAAAATACCTTCCTTTAAAGTGTGATATCATTAAAAATGATTATAAAATTACTATTAAATGTACATTAAAAGTATGTGATTTTAAGGTGGATCAATTAATCAATCGCTCCAATAAAGTCTTGTCAAATTAGTTAATTGTTATGATTCAAACGCAACTCATTATGTAATATTTGTTACGAATAATTAACTTAAAGAATGAGACATACCATGAGTCATATGCAATATTTATTGAAGCTGTCTTGAATGTCGGTCCTCTGAATTAACTATCTTTGCCGACAAACTCACAAGAGCTTTCAAACCCAATGAGAAATACATGCGAATCTTTTTCGATGAATACTAAAATCGCTCCATGGCTCCTCTGATTGATTCATTCTATGACTAAATGTAGAGGTTTATTGTTAACATCTCTCTTGTTGTCAGTCTTGAAGAGTTGTGGAGTCCATGATGGGTGTGTAGTTCATCGATCATATAAAAAAATATGGGTTTTGTCATACAAAAACATATTGTTGAATCTTGTGGAATGTCCTTTTAGAAGATTACCGACCCATTTACCATTAATTAAGGCAACGTCATGCAAGGATTTAGATAGAATTATTTGTCATAGTATTCATATAACAAAACCATAGCTGCTGTAATTTTTTTCTAAGACTCGGTTGCTGTGTATCCAACCTAAAGAAGTGTTTTATTCAGGTAATAAGTGCACATCAGATAACATTAAAATAGAACATCTGAAAATTGCATATGGATTATAACAAGGAAAAATAATTGCACACCAACGTATTAATTTTTCATGCTAAAAAGGAAACAAAATCTAAATCAAATAACCCATGAAACAAACAGAAAAAAGCCAAAGCTACTAATGAATCACTCCATAAAATCAATTGTTCATAAAAAAATGTAATTAGTCCACCTGAAGTTTGGGGTGTACCATCATGAATATCTCTCTGTAGGTTGGGTTCTCCAGTAACTTCAAGAAATTTCGATAGATTGGCTTATCTGAAATAACTTCAGGATATGTTTTGAGAACTCAATGAAAGTTTTCTATAGAGGTGTCCTGTGAGGAAATAGGCTGAATTAAACATGCTTCCAGTAGTTTGCTATTTTACTTTCGATTTAAGAGGCTCCTTATTTTTTCCATTTCTCCACCCATGATCATTTTGACTGGCATGTGGACTTCAACTCCTTTTGGTTTAGGTTAAGTCCTTCACTGACTTACACCCAACTAAACATATGATCCAACTTATCCTCCAGGCATGACTCAATGCCACATAATTTGAATTTCTTGACGGATTGCACTGCCTACAACATAAGGGAAATTTTATTACTTAAAACAGATTATAGTGATAAAAAATAGAAAAAAAAAGTCTTGAGGGGTATGGTCGTTACCTCCAATTTCTCAGTCCACTAGCCCTTTGAAGCATCAATAGTGAGTTTGATTGGATCTTAACCCAAGACTTTCGTTCTCAGTTTAGTTCCTTCCATAACTTATAGTATTTTTTTTAACTGACCCAACTTGTTCTTGAATTCTAACCTATCGTAGTCCCTTCCTGTCATTTAATTGAATAGATTCATACTATTTTTCCACCCTGCTTTGTTAAAGTAATTGGTGGGTCTATTTTCAAACTCAATCTCATTAAGACTTAGGTTACAAAATATTACTGTGACTTCCTTATCCCACATTGCTGATGAGGCGACTTCTTTGGTCTTTACCATTATAATACTAATACAGAAAAGGAAATACAAAAATATTTTATGTCAACGAGAAAAGAGACGGTACCACTAGCCAGAAGCACAACACTGATCTGACCAGCAATTACGCAGTATTTTAGCCCCCAAAAGATGACAAAAAACTTGACCCAATTTATATTTAGTGGCTAGTGTGCAAAATTGAAATATTATAAAATTTATGAAATAGTTTACACACTTAGGACACTACGCAAGCATAGGTATCGTTTCAAGTAATATAGGATTTTTTTCTTAAGACCCAGAGTATTGATCCCATAAAGAAGCTAGGTATACATTAGGTTATTTCTAGTCTATTCTTTACATTAGGTATACAAATAGGAGCATACATATTCTTGTGATAAAGATTAGTAATATTCTTGTATTGTACCAAATAGGAGCATACCTATTCTTTACCCTCTTCCGAGTGCTATAAAGAACATTAGCTAATCCTAGGTTTAGTCCCTGAATCTAATGGTTAGACTGGGAGGACACTGGCTCTCACTCCAGAGCTCCCACTTCCCTTCGCCTGAAGGCTAACTCTCGTTTTAGTTTCCAAACACTAGGAACAAGTTAGGGATTTTTATTTGTCACCCTAAATCTCCAATTCTACGCCCAATAAACCATATTTCCCTATTTATTTGCACCAAACTCTCATGAACTATATCACTCAATCATGGACATTGAATGTAATCACTTTTGTTGTTAAATGCATAGTCCTTTTGGATGTTTCACAACATATTTTAACAATTCAATTCGCCAGATCGAAAAGTAAATGAAGTACGAAGTGAAAAATCATAACAATTTCTTAACATTTGTTGACACATCTAATCTAAACCACCACTTCACCATATATCGTTATAAGGAGAAAGAAGAATAAATCTACATAGAATTTATGAGGAAGATACGATAAAATAAAGATTCTATATAAAAAATCAATATCACACAAACAATAAGAAGTAATATAACTTATCTATATTTCTTCCCTAAGAAAATCCTTGGAGTTCCTTTGAATTTCCTTCTCTCTTCACAACAACACACAATTCTCTCTTAGAATAGTAGAAAAGAAGCAATCTCTCACTTTCCATCTACTCCTACAACTCTTTTGAGAAGAATCCCTCACAAAATAACACTTTTAAAACAACCCTAGACTCTAAACTCTCTACAAACACTTTCGCTCGACTCACACACTAATTTACTTCACTCACTCTACTTCTTCTTCCTGATTTGTGGCGCCAAAATCATGTTAAAATAGCCTAGGGGTGATTTCATTAAGAGATGCCCCAAGAATCCCTCCAAAAGTCGTCTAAATACATTGAATCTAGCCTCCACCAACATGGTCACCATCGGCACCCAATTTCATTTAACATTAAGATGTTCTCTGGAAAAAGGCTCTGTCGGCACTAGAACTTCATTTTTCTATTTTTTGCCCTTTTTCGCTCCAAATTCGTTAGCAAAACATGAAAAATACCTTCTTTTAAAGTGCAATATCACCAAAAATGAGTATAAAATATATATGAAAAATCAAACATATTTTGGGTGCATCAAAATCCCTCAAACTTAACTACTAATTATCCTCAAGTAATCCTTTTACTACATAAAAAATATGACTCTTATTAGTGAAATTTACTTAAAGAATACTATGATTTTTTATTTAAATGAATATAATAGCTAGCCTTTTAGAAAGATTTTCAGTAACTTAGGTCAAAAACTATTGGTGTAAAAACATTTAGTAATCAAGTCTAAGTGTTCTAATTTCCTATTCATTTCAAGAATAATCATAATTTGTCACATTAAGGGTGCTTTAAAGGATCATATGAAAAAGAAGCTCATGAGAACTCTATTAGTAAGGATGCTAATACTTAAATATAAATTCAGAAATGTAACTAAGCTCTTCCCTTAAGTTGATTCAAGTGAAGCCAATTTTTGATTAGGCATCTCCTCAAGCTTCTCCTCACATATATTTTATTTTTCTTTCTTTTCCCTTTTCTTTTTACAATTGATTTTCAATCCTCTCTCTTTATTTTTTCTTTTCTTGTGAGGATTACTATATCTAGATAACTTTTAATAATTTTGAACTTCACTCTCCTCTCCTTAAAGTTGAAACTTGAAACATCTCTTTATATTATAGATATATATTAGTTTTTAAATGATTCATCATAGAGTCACAATCTTTTCTCCTCACATAACCTCTAAGACTCTTAACATTTCAAAAATACAGTTTCTTACTTTAAATAGTCAATTGTAGCTTAATCCTCTTATACTAAATATCTTAGCCCCATAAAGTTAACCTTCATTACTAAAAGCTTTCATTCAAATCTACTATGATAATTAAATAAAATAAAAAAATTAGTTATCTAAAGTTAAGCTCAACTACTTGAAGTTGTGCTAAAATAATTTTGAAAATATATTTTAATTGAGAACAAATAGGAGTTATTTTTTCCTCCCCTAAACTTAAGTATTTTAGTGTATATCAGATTAATAAATGAGAGAGAAAAACAAAAGCAAACTAACTTTTTTGTGCTGGGCTTTTGATTCTTTTGAAGGATGAAGGTATTGATCCAAAATTTAACAACATACATAAAACACTTAGAGGCATTATTCACATATATATCAGAGATATGCAGGGTGAAGAAAATTTAAAACAAAACTTTAAACACTTAATACAACATACATTACAATTTTAATACAACTGACAAACCAACATAAGTTTCAATACAACTTAACTAAATTAAAAGAGTACAATCACTACACACATCAGCTACATAAAAGAAAATAACAAACACAAAATTCTATACATTAATAACAAATTAAAAAGAATACTACACTATCAATCATCTTCTCTTTCTTCTTTTGCTCCTTCCTCTTCTAGCAGGTATGGAATATAACGGGGGCAAGTAGGGAATATCACACTAGCTTCTCCCCTGATGAATATCATTTGAGCATCATGATAAGTTATATCATATTCCACTTTTCCTCTCTAATAATCATCATTGATGTTATTTCTTTCTTCCAATCCATCAATCCTGCTATGAAGCCTTGTATTATCACCTTGTTGTATCATGAGCCGCTCAATAACATCAGAAATCATAGGAGTTCCCGAGGTAGAAGGTATGTCATGACTCGTAGAGGGAATCTCACTACTTTTACATCACTATCTCCATCCTACACGAGATTCATAAATGCGAATATTATATTTACTAATAAGCTTTAAAGGATGGACCAACTCTTCACTATTATCAACCTCAACTCCTTATTGCACACATAATGTGTAGATCAGGGCAGAATGTATCAATCCTCTAGTGGTTTCTCCTTTAGCTATATTTTGAATAATATTATGAATAACAACACCAATGTTAATTATATTCATGTTTTGGATACAAAAATTCAGAATAACTTTATCTTTTGAAACTTTACTGTGATGATAAGTAGGTAGTAGACTTGCAGAAATAAAATAATTCCAGGCTTTAGATGGGACATTTAGAGTGGAAGTTGGAAAGTTTATCTTTTGTTTTTGCTTTATTTTCTACTCCCATTTTCCATGAGTAAGAAAAAAAAGTTACCTTATTTAAGGCAACATCCACAGTACCAAAAGATTTGTACTCACAAAATGGATTACCCCTTGGTAGAAAGCATTGATTCATGAAGGTGTGAATTCTACCATTTATCCTCGAACCATCACATATTCTTTCTCAGTCCATCGCAAGTTAGCATGAAACACAAGGACTACATTAGGAACTGCATCGGCAGAGAATAACAAAATGTTTCCCTGTTATGATCAGCAATTACCTGCTCCACAACTCCGCCCAAATTTTCAAATCCTCGATCTTGTATACACTTTTTACTTCAGAGGGTAGATTTAAAGTAATAATGTGCTTTAATATTCATAAATTTCTTTTCATCAAAATCCACCTTTTTGATTCCCTTAAACATCTTTGGAGCCATTTGAAAATTTCTAGAAAATTTTGAAATAAATCCCAATAAATTCCAAAATTGGCAATTTAGTAAACTCCAAAGTCAAATCGAATAAGTAAGAACATTTCACCATGGATCATCTCAAAGCTTTCTTCACAAATTGGATTTCCCCAATGTAGGAGATTTCCATGGGGAAAACAAAAAATTTTTAGTTTAAAGTAGAGTTCTTACCAAGTGAAGATGAGATCCAACCTCAAAAAGCCTCGAAATCGCTTCAAATCCAAATGCTAGCAAGCCATATGAGTGCTTTTCGGCCTTGGACGGTGGTTGAAGGTAATCACATGATGTTAAAGGCTCAAAGTCAAGACTTTGAAATGTGCAAGTTGAGTTTTAATTTTTGGGTGTCATTGGCGCCAGACTGATTTTCAGATATCCAAAATATTCTGCGATTTCGATTGTTTTAAAGTTACGACGAAATCTAATGAGCTGTTTTAAGCATCTATCTTCATAATTAAGTGATGAACTATACAAATATTTG
Source organism: Papilionanthe hookeriana x Papilionanthe teres (assembly GCA_022702705.1). Taxonomy (NCBI): domain Eukaryota; kingdom Viridiplantae; phylum Streptophyta; class Magnoliopsida; order Asparagales; family Orchidaceae; genus Papilionanthe; species Papilionanthe hookeriana x Papilionanthe teres. The sequence goes on from CM040423.1 coordinate 110,970,108, forward strand.
ACAAAAAACACAAAAAATCACTTTTATACATAAAATCTATAATTACAAACTTACACATATAAATCATTCTACCACATCAATAATTTAGCGTCGCAACCAAACCATAACACCTTAACACTGAAAACATAATATAAACTCAAATCTCAAGCATATTAAGTCTGAAATCACTCAATAAAGCAATCCAAATACTAAACACACTAGGCATATAAAATCTAAATACTAGATAAAATAGAGGATCACTACTCCTCATCAGATTCAGTGCTATCTTCTCTGATATCTCCCATGAATTGGTGGTGCACAAACAAATTGTAGAAGGGTCGATACGAGAATTCATCAATCAAATCCTCTTCAATCCAAGTTTTTTTATTCATCAAACGTATCAATCCTTATTCCATATGCCTGGTATGATCGAAAAATTTCTTCATCTTCCAATCAAGATGATCAAATAATTCAGATATATTGTCAATTGCATCAACAAGATTTCATACCTCTTTCTCCAGATTCTTGATCTTTTTCAGAATCAACTGCGCACATTCAAAAAAACAAGATTGAATAGGTAGTAAACTCTGAGATGTTTGGTTTACAGTTATGCTCAAATCATTTTCATCCCCAATTGCTGGACTGTTACAAATAATAGTTGGATCCATGGGCTTCCAAGGGAGAAGAACTTTTTCCCAACTTTCATATGGCAATTTTGATTGGCTGCAGTGAAGAAATATAGTGGAAAGATGTCCCAAACCATAATTTGATCCATGCACAATCAAACCCAAAATAGATTTCACAATTGTGGTGCCAATATATACTGACCTTCTAGTTTGAATGCAATAGTTCATTATTGCACTCTCCTTCGTCACTTTATTAATTTTCATGGTCAGGAGTTATTTTAAAGATATAAAGAAATGCCATTGTTTTAAAATAGGATTTAATAAGGTAGTAGATAAATTGACATAATCATTGTCTCTTATCACCCAATCTTCCCCTTCATCTGTCAAATATCAATAGATTTCATTCATGTTGTCTCTAGCAGGGACAAAATTGGTGAAATGATAGATTGGAACATTATCTAACATATAAAGCTCATTAATCTTTGAAGGAGTGAACGATATCCACGTACCTTGCACATAGAAGACTCCTTGGTTGACTCCATGAAGATTTGCATAAAATTCCTTCACCACAAGAATGACTATTGCCGCAGTAGTATATCAAAGCACTTCCCATTGCCTCTACATAATAATTTCTTATACTCGAGTGCTAGGAACATTCATACCTTGATTGACAAAGCCTCATTCCTTGATAGACCTCCTCTTTTTAAGAACTTTTCACAAAGTCGTCGTGCTTCAGAACTGACAAACTTTCTCTAGTTGAATACTCTAAATCTTGGAGATTCTAAGAGGTTGAAAGCCATGGAATGTAAATTTTGGAACTACCCATTCATTTTTTTGGAGTTAATGGTTTTTAAAATGAGTTTGGGGAGTTAAAGGGGTGGAACTCTGCTCAAAACCACCAAAATCCACCATTTGAAACTCCAAAAACTGCAACTCATTCGTTAGCGTCGTCAACGCTGGATTGGGCTCCGACGGTGCCCAAGCTCCAAAAATAAACATTCTTCTCTGGAAAAACTAGTCGTTGGCGCTCATTCTAGTGCCTTCAGCGCTAGAGCATAGCTTTGCTCCAGCAATATTTTTTCCCAAATAAACTTTGAATCTTCGATACAATCTTATATTTATCATAATTTAGGATATTTATGAGTGAGTAAGACTTAAATATAAGACTATCTAATAATAATATCATCTATAATCAAATCAAATAAACTAAAAATAGAGATAACTATGGTTTTCCTCCCATAAAATGCTTGGTTTAACATCATCAGCCTGACAAACGTTATTTTTATTCAGGATGACATAACATTAAAACCTCTTAGATGACTTAAATACAAAGGATTAATAGGTGAGAGCCAATTCACTTCATTTTCTACAAAAAGGTAAAGTTGTAATTAATATAATTTTTATGGTTTGGAAAATAATTAAGTTTTGATGATCCTAATGTGAGTGACATGATTTAGGAAGACAATTATTCACTAATTTAAGGCCGCAAATCAATGGTTAAATATAATCCAATTTGTCAAAATGGATCAAATACATTTCATGAAACCTTTTTAAAAATTAAACATTTACACTTAAGCCTAAAGATCTTGTACTGAATTAGGTTTGTTCTAATATCTTTTGAGGAATAGTATAAGAAAAATATAAGTGACAAACATCTTGAAACATATTGCGCCTCCGACATGTGTTGTTTTTTGCGTGTTTTATGTTCGTAAATACGAGCGCACACTAGAAGTTCTACGCAAGTATACGTATCGTTCAAGTAATACAAGGCTCTAATGGAGTCTTGTTTAATGATCTCACAAGGAAGCGATGTAAGAGGCCCTTAGTCAAATTCTAGCATACTACTATCAACACTTAGTTTAGAAAGTTGATTTAAGTGATTTTTCTAACAAGTACTCCTAAAGGTAAGTCTTATGTTTAAAACAACAAATAACTACTCCTAAAGGAAAATATTAATTCTAAAGATAACCCTTTCTGGATGAATTGGTTTGGATAATTTTGATATGTTTAAAACTACGATTCTTATGTAATGAATTGGATAATGTTTAGGAATGGGATACATTCGGGATTGTATGTGCCAAATAGGAGCAATCTTATTTTTCACCCGCTTCTGAGTGCATAAAGAACATTGGCTAATCCTAGGTTGTCCCTAAATTTGTGGTTAAGTTGGGAGGATACTGGCTCTCACACCAGAGCTCCCACTTCCCTTCGAGGGATAGCTAACTCTAGCTTTAGTTTCCAAACACTAGGACCAAATTGGGGATTTTAGTATGTCACCCTAAAATCTCCAATTGACGCCCAATAAATCATATTTCCCTATTTATTTGCACCCAACCCCCATGAACTACATCACTCATTCATGGACATTGAATGTGGTTTAATATATAAAAAAATACCTATTTCTTTATGTCTTAATTCTTATTAATTTCTAAGGATATTATGCTTTAATGAAAGGTATTTTTTATGTTTTTGGATGTAGGTGATGTAAAAAGGTCTAAAAAGGAAAAAGGAGCAAAAAGGAGCAAAAATGGAGCAAAATACAAAAAGTACATAAAAATATGGCCTGGCGCCAGAAGCTGGCACCTAGGCGCCAGAAGCTGGCGCCTAAGCGCCAGACTCGATACAAAAACTGTCAAGTTTTTGACAACGTTTTATCAGTTATTTTGACGGAGTGAGCGGTTATTGGACATTCTAGAAAACTGGCAGTTGTTCCTTGATAATAGGACATGTGATACATTGCATTTGGACGCTCCAAAACGGTTTTAATCGCAAAGAGGTGCGAGCCAAAGTGAAGAGGTGCGAAGAACTAGAAGCGGTGTCCGGCGCCTAGGCGCCAGATTCCGGCGCCTAGGCGCCAGATTCTGGCTCCTAGGCGCGAGACCGACCTTCTAGAAGATTCATTGAATGTGGACATGTTTCGAAGAGGTTCCTCAAGGCAACCCTTGAAGCCTATAAATAGGGGTCCATTTCTTCAGAAAACGTGCCCCTCCCATTGTAACCCTTTCTCTTATCCACTTTAGGATCTCTCATCCTTAGAGAGAGAAATATAGGGCCACTTTTGTTTAGTTTCGTGAGTTTATTTTCAAGTTGTTGCATCTGGAGTTCATTACACTGTGGAGTCAGTAGGAATCAGAAGATCTGTAGAAGAAATATTTGAGATAAGTATTTTATATTTTGATTCAAAGTTTATTTATCATGTTTTGCTGTTTATTTTTAATGTGTTCTGAGTAGTTAGTTTACTTTCTTCCTTCAATTATGAAAAGATAGATAAGATAATATAAAGATTAGATGAAGAATTGAAATTCAAAATATTTTCAAAACATTGTGATGACATTAATACCTGATCTTACTTTACTTTTTAAATTGGCAATTTAAATTGTTAAAACCTGTTGAAGAGTTTTAAGACCTTGAAGGAGAAGAACTCTTAACTTGTAAATATCACCTGAATCCTTGGGTAGTCGAAGGCCATATGCAGGCTATTCAAGGTGAACTGCAAATAATTAGGAAGATAAGATTTAAAGGGCGTAGAATTGATAAGTTTTTAGTGTGACAGACTAAATTCTTATAATTTGATTTATAGATTAGGAAAGGGTCACTAGTAGGGCCGACCATAGCCACCCTTGGACATCTTGAAGTGTGAGCCTAGATTAACCCATTCTACTAACAAAACATCCGGACCTAATCTGTAAATTAGCCAATGTTCTTTGCGCCTGGATCAAAGGGTAAAGAATAGGAATGCTTCTATTTGGCACAATACCATAAATCAAATTCTCAAACGAATATTAAATTATCTTTAAAATCTTAGATTAATTGAAGGGGAGAAAGTTATTTATTTTATAGTTTTCATAAATCATTTTCTTATTATTGTTTTCTTTATTTGCATCTAGTAAATTAATAGTAATTTATAAATAAATTAAAAGATAAAAATATATATTTTTTGTATTTTTATTTAGAAAATATATCACTATAATTCTTCCCTATGGGATCGATACTAGGGTCTTTGTTTCAAAGCCCTATATTACTTGAAACGATACGTATACTTGTGTAGTACCCCTAGTGTGTAAAAATATTTTCTAAATATACATCATATTGATTTTATACACTAGCCGCTTTTTATAAATTGAGTCAAAGTTTTTGGCCATCTTTTGGAAGAGAATATTAGTGCATTATTGCGGGTCGGGTCAAGTTTTTTGCGCCGTTGCCGGGGAAGAAAGAAATAGAATAGTATAAATTTTCTTATAAAAAAAATAAAAATATATTATTATAAATATATATATATATATATATATTATTTTTTGTTTTATGCAAAGATTTGGTTCTGAAGGATTAATACCTTTAGATTCTGAATTAGAAAGAATAATTAGAAAAATTAAAAAGGGAAAAAAATTCAAAAATTTCAAGAAATGACTACTTTACAAAATCCAATTGAACTTAATGATCAAAATGTTTATAAACCATTAAGGGATTATGCTATCCCTACAGTTGATGAACTTCATAGTAGTATTCAAATACCTACTGTAGATGCTAATTCTTTTGAACTAAAACCGTCTATTATTCAAATGGTGCAAAACAATCAATTTGGTGGATCACCAAATGAGGATCCAAATTTACATCTTATTAGTTTTTTAGAACTTTGTGCTACCTTTAAATATAATAATGTTTCTGATGATGTTATTAGACTTAGACTCTTTCCTTTTTCTTTAAGAGATAAAGAAAATATGTGGTTAAACTCATTAGCGACTGGTTCTATTAAAACATGGGCTGAAATGGCACAAAAATTCCTTGCTAAATATTTTCCTCCTCCTAAAACTGCTAAATTAAGAAATGATATTACTTCGTTTAGTCAATTTGACGGGGAGAAAATTTATGAAACTTGGGAAAGATTTAAAGAACTATTAAGAAAATGTCCTCATCATGCTTTACCTGATTGGTTGATTATTCAAACATTTTATAATGGATTAATTGGATCTTTAAAATCAATTATTGATGCTGCTGCTGGAGGTTCTTTAATGTCTAAATCATTTGAAGATGCTTACACTTTAATTGAAGAAATGGCTAATAACAATTTTCAATGGCCTTTCAAAAGGATTAATCCTAAAAAGATGGCAAGTATTCACGATAATGAAGCCTTTTCTATCTTAGCTTCACAAGTTGTGGCAATGTCTAAGAAATTAGATAATTTTGCAATTAATATTTCACTTAATAACTCTGCTAATATTGAAGATTCTCAAACTATTGAAACTTTACAAGCTATTGAAAGTAAAAATAATCCTTATTCAAATTATTATAATCCTGGGTGGAAAAATCATTCTAATTTTAACTGGAATAATTCACAACAACAATGGGGTAATAATCAATCTCATCCCACAGAAAATTGGAATAATCAAGTTAATTCAAATTATAAACCTCCTGAATTTAATAATCAACAGAAAAAGTTATCAATAGAAGAATTAATTTTACAAATGAATAATCAATTACAAAATCAAAATACTGCTATTCTTAATATTGAGAATCAAATGGGGCAAATTGCTACATTAATTAATAACAGACCTATAGGAACACTTCCTAGTAATGTTGAAATTAATCCAAAGGAAACTGGAAAAGAACTTGAACAAGTTAAAGCTGTGTGACTTAGAAGTGGAAAGGAATTAAAAGAAAGAATGCGAATGAAATTGAAAAAGAGATTGAGGTTGAAGAGATTGAAAAACCTAAAGAAACTCTCTCTCCTAGTCAAGATCAGACTGTTATACCTGTTAATGTGAAAGTTGCAAAACCACCACCACCTTTTCCTCAAAGACTTAAACAGCAGAAATTAGTTCATCAATTTTTTAAGTTCTTTGAAATTTTTAAGAAACTTACTATTAACATACCTTTTGCTGAAGCTTTGGAACAAATGCCAACTTACGCAAAATTTATGAAGGATATTTTAAGCAAAAAACGAAAATTTGAAGCTTTTGAAACTGCTGCATTAAATGAAGAATGCAGTGAAATAATTCAAAAGAAATTACCTGAAAAGCTTAAGGATCCTCGAAGTTTCACTATACCCTGTGCTATTGGAGAAAAATTTTGTGGAAAAGCTTTATGTGATTTAGGAGCAAGTATTAATCTCATGTCATTTTCTATCTTTCGAAGATTAGATTTAGGAGATATTAGTCCCACCACTGTAACCCTTCAGTTAGCTGATAGATCTATCACTTATCCTAAAGGAGTTATAGAGGATGTCCTTGTTAAAGTGGATAAATTTATCTTCCCTATAGATTTCATAGTACTTGATATGGAAGAAGATAAAGAGATACCTATTATTTTAGGGAGACCTTTTCTAGCTACCGGACGAGCTATGATTGACGTGCAAAAAGGAGAACTAACCATGAGAGTTAATGATCAAGAAATTAAATTCAATGTTCTTAAATCAATGAAGTACCCTGACAAAGAGAAATTTTATCGAATGGCTATAATTGATTATTTAATTGAAAAACATTATCAAGAAAAATGTAAAGTCATTTCTGAAGAAAAATTTGAATTTTTAACTGATAAAGATGAAGTAGTAGAAGAAAAAGAGACTCATTTTATTGAAGATAATTGGGAAACTTTAGACATAACTCAAAATGATATACTTTTACCATCAATTAAAAAATCCCCTGAACTGGAATTAAAAATGTTACCTTCCCATTTAAAATATGTGTTTCTTGGAAATTTGTTAACTTTACATGTTATCATTTCTTCTGAACTGAGTAAAGATCAAGAAGAAAAAATACTAGGTGTGTTAAAGAACTATAAGAAAGCTTTTGGTTGGACTATTGCTGATATAAGAGGAATAAGCACTTCCATTTGCATGCATAGAATCTTAATGGAAGAAAATTTTAAACCTACTATAGAATTGCAAAGAAGATTAAATCCTATCATGAAAGAGGTTGTTAGAAAAGAAATTATTAAGTGGTTAGATGCTGGTATTATTTATCCTATTTCGGATAGTCAATGGGTAAGTCATATTCATTGTGTTCCAAAGAAAGGAGGTGTAACTGTCATTGTTAATGATAAAAATGAACTTATTCCTTCAAGACAAGTTACTGAATGGCGAATTTGTATTGACTATAGGAAATTAAATAAAGCCACTAGAAAGGATCATTTTCCTTTACCTTTCTTGGATCAAATGCTCGATAAATTAGCTGGATACTCATATTTCTATTTTCTGGATGGATATTCTGGTTATCATTAATTACTTATTGCTCCTGAGGACCAAGAAAAGACAACATTTACAAGTCCTTATGGAACATTTGTTTTTAGAAGAATGTCTTTTGGTTTATGCAATGCACATGCAACTTTTCAAAGATGTATGATTTCAATATTTTGTGATTTGATTGACAAAGGAATTGAAATATTCATGGACGATTTTTCAGTCTTTGGAACTTCTTTTGAATCTTATTTGGAAAACATAGCCAAAGTTCTGAAAAGATGTGAAGAAACAAATTTAGTTCTTAACTGGGAAAAATGTCAATTCATGGTCACAGAAGGCATTGTACTTGGTCACAAAGTATCACAAAAAGGGATGGAAGTAAATCAAGCAAAAGTGAAAATTATTGCTGAATTGCAACCACCTACTACTGTTACTGATGTGAGAAGTTTTCTAGGTCATGCTGGATTTTATAGAAGATACATATAGGATTTTTCTAAAATTGCTAAACCTCTTTGTCATTTATTAGAAAAAGATGCAAAATTTGAATTTTAAAAAGAATGTATTAAAGCTTTTAATATTCTAAAAGAAAAATTAATAACTGCACCTATCATTGTTGCAACTAACTGGAATAAATCTTTTGAATTAATGTGTGATGCAAGTGATTTTGCAATTGGAGCTGTATTAGGACAAAAATATGAGAAAGTTTTCAAAGTTGTATATTATGCTACTAAAACTCTCACTGAAACACAAAGAAATTACACTACCACTGAGAAAGAGCTTCTAGCTATAGTATATGCCATTGATAAATTTAGACCTTATCTTCTTGGTACTAAATGCATAGTTCATACTGATCATTCTGCTATTAAATATCTATTAGCTAAGGAGTCTAAACTTAGACTTATAAGATGGGTTTTACTTCTACAAGAATTTGATTTTCAAATAGTAGATAGAAAAGGAACTGAAAACCAAATTGCTGATCATTTGTCTAGAATTAAAAATGATATTATTTCGGAAGAAAATATAAATGAGAAATTCCCCGATGAATCTTTATATGTTATTCAAGGATGCAAAACACCTTAGTATGCTGATATTGTTAATTATTTAGTTAACAATATTTTGCCTTATGACTTGGATAACAAATTTATTAAGAAATTTAAATATGATGCTAAATCTTATATTTGGGAAGAACCTTATTTATTTAAAATTGGTAAAGATTCTATGATTCGAAGATGTGTACCTTATGAGGAAACTTTTGCTATTATTCAAAAATTTCATGATTCCGATTTTGGAGGACACTTTGGCATAGATAAAACTGTATTTAAAATTTTAAATTCTAGATTTTATTGGCCTACCTTATTTAAAGATGTGAGACAATATGTGAAAACATGTGATCAATGTCAAAGGATGGGAAATATATCTAGGAAGGATGAAATGCCTTTAAACTTTATATTGGAAGTTGAAATTTTTATATATGGGGTTTAGACTTTATGGGACCATTTGTTCCATCATCTGGAAAAATTTATATTTTATTAGCAGTTGATTATGTTTCAAAGTGGATTGAAGCTGTTGCTTTACCAAACTGTGATTCCAAAAGTGTTTTTAAATTTTTAAAGAAAATGATATTTTCAAGATTTGGAATGCCTAAGGTAATTATCATTGATGGTGGAAGTCATTTCAGGAATATAAGAATTCAATCATTACTACAAAAATTTGGAATCAAATATAGAATTGCAACTGCTTATCACCCATAAACTAGTGGATTGGCTGAAGTATCAAACAGAGAAATTAAAAGAATTTTAGAGAAGACTGTTAATCCTAAAAGAACTGATTGGGTTGATAGACTTGATTCTGCATTATGGGCTTATAGAACGGCTTATAAGACACCAATCGGAATGTCACATTACCGGTTAATTTATGGTAAACATTGTCACTTACCTGTAGAACTTGAACATAAAGTTTATTGGGCGATAAAGGAGTTTAATTTTAATTTGAATAAAGCAGGAGGAAAACGATTATTGAAACTAAATGAGATGGAAGAAATAAGAAACGAATGGTATGAAAATGCTAGAATTTATAAAGAGAAAATGAAGATGTTGCATGATAAGAAAATTTCAGGAAAGATTTTTAAGCCTGGACAGAAAGTATTACTGTTTAATTCTCGTTTATAACTTTTTCCTGGAAAATTAAGATCTAAATGGATTGGACCCCATTTAGTTGAGAAAGTATACCCTTATGGAGCTGTGGATATTAAAGATCCCAAAACAGGAAAAATTTTTAAAGTAAATGGAGTAAGATTGAAGCCTTATTTGGGAGATATTAAAAAGATTTATAAAGAGGCTTATGAATTGAGTCAACCTGATTAAAGATTTACTTAAGTCGGGCTGACGACGTTAAACCAAGCGCTTTGTGGGAGGCAACCCATAATTATCTTTGTTTATGAGTGTTTTTGTGTTTTAATGTAAGGTTATGCCTCGATCTTGATTAATTTTATATTACTTTAGAAAAATTTGATGCTCATAAGTCTTTGATGACTTAGGCTGAAAATTATTTTGAAGTATGTAAGATTTAAAAATATGATCACTCTATTCTGAATATGAGTAAAAAGGATATCAAGTTAACCTTCATTATGATTGTTTACAATGTGAGTTATTGAGTCTAAATTACTCTTACCAGTATTATTTACCTATCTTGGAGAACGAAATTTTGAAATTTGACGATTAGGAGAAACGGAGTTGAACATAGTTCCAGCGCCTAGGCGCCAAAAATCAGCGCCTAAGCGTCAGAATCAACTATGTATCAATAGGTCCGGCGCCTAGACGCCAGATTCAGCACCTAAGCGCCACGTTACTGGGTCGTGCAAAAACTGAAAATTTTCAGTTTTTCACACGTTTTTCCCCCTTCAATCAACCTATCTTCTTCCTTAACCATCAAGCAATCAAAATTACGTCCCTTGCACTTCATTCTTGAGAGATTTGAGAAATTTTTGAAGATATGGAAGGAAGAAATCATGGAGAAGAAGCTAAGGACAAGGTTTCAAAAGAACCTCAACCCTACTTCAATGGTTTCATCGCTGTAAGTTTAGAGAAAATTTCTAGTCGTTTGGATAAGTTTGAAGCGGAGTTTAAAAGCATTGGAGATCACCTTCATGAGATGTTTCATCAAGTTGAACATCTAGAATGGCAAATGAAACTTCAATTTGATCATTTTGCGGCTTATCAAGATGCTCAAGTTGAAATGTATGCGAAGAACAAGTGGATTGACGAAAAGACGGCTACGGATTTCCCGAGAGCATTAGTGTTCTTTCCAAGTGGAATACACAATTTCCCTTGTGAAGATTAGAATATTCTGGTAATGAGATAATTATTATGGTTTGTTGAGTCATTGAATCGATTTAGAGAATCAATTGTGTTTGTTTATGTATTTGCTTTCATGTTCAATGTGTGTTGTTTTTGCTTAGAAATAGTTGTGTTTGAGTGTGTGTATTAGGAACTTGAACCAAATATAATACTTATATGGAATGTATTGAGTCAATATTGAAGGTTATAAATGGAATTTAGTGAGTTTAATTGAAACCTTATGTTTGATTGGTGGATTTAATTTTTAATTTATAAAAATTTTCGAAAAATGTTGTAGAAGTTAGAAACTAAAGCCCTACTCTGATATGAGTAATTGGAGGTTGAATTTATGAATTTTGGTGGAAATTTAAATTTAAAAATAATTTTCTGTGAAAGGCGAATCTGGCGCCTAGGCGCCAGAATTCGGCGGCTAAGTTCGGCCTGTACCCGAAAATTTACTTAAATAACCCCCAAAAGCCATTTTTGATGCCTAAGCTTCATCTTCTTCCCCATTTCTGCGAAAATACATCCTCTAGATCCATTTTGAGGTCAAAGCATCAAGGATTTGAGCGCGAAACCACTCGATTTCTTCATCTCAAGGTCAGATCTACACTTTAAACCATTTATTTTCGATTTTCACCATAGATTTCCCTAGGTTTTGCTAAGAACCAAAAATTTAAAAACAAATTTTCGATTTTTAGTGATTTCTTTGGATTTCTAAACTTATTTTAAGTTTTATAAACTTAAAAAGAGTTTAAATCTTTGATTCCTAAATTTGTTCTTGTTTTCTTTCACGTTTAGATGGCTCCAAAATCTAAACGCGGGAAGGCACGAGATAACTTTGATAGCAACAAATTTTTCTATCGCGGTCTGCGCATTTTCGCTTCCATGAATTTGCGACGTCCGGAAAGTTCATTTCGAACGAAGTTTCTATCATCCCGGAGAAATGATCGAAAACACTATTGTTGCACACAATTGGCAACGATTTTGTTATTTTACCGTTGTTGCCGTTATCCCGATTGTTCGAGAATTTTATGCAAATTTTCCGGATGCCGAAGATTATGAAGTCTTTGTCGGAGGAATCGGAGTAGGATTTAGTCCGTAAAAAATCAACATATTTTATGGCCTGCCACCGACTATTGAGTGCTATTATTCTGGATTATCACCATCTGAGGGAGATTTGGATATGATCATTGCTTATCTGACTGACGGTAGTGGATCCTAGAAGATCAGGAACGGAAAAAGGGTAAATTTCAAATCCTCTGAATTAAATGGTATTTCTAAAGCATGGCACTATTTTATTTCTGCAAGATTGTTACCTTCCAACCACCTGAGTGAAGTGACTAGAGATCGAGCGATCTTAAACTACTGCATTCAGGAGAGGAAGCCTATTGATGTGGAGAGTATTATTTATGATTTTGTGGATTCTACTGCGAGATCCAGCACTTCTGCTGGATTGGGATTCCCATCTCTGATCTATTCACTATGTGTTAGTAATGGAGTCACTTCTGATATTTCTGAGGAGAAGTTAAAGTCTACCAAGCAAATTGAGCAGGAGAGTGTTAGTATCTATGATCGTCTTCGAGGGAAGAGATCGACCTCTCCTTCTACTTCTGCACATACTTCAGGTAGACCTTTTACTTCTCGACCCTCTACTTCTGCTGAGCCACCATAAGATTTCTAGGAATCAATGCATGATCAGTTTTTAGAGCAGCAGGAGGAGTTATTTCAAACTCACTGCAGGATTGATACTATTGATAGGAAACTAGATCATTTATCTAATTATACCTAGAAGAAGAATAGTTATGATGCTGAGTATGATGAAGCCCTAGTCAGATTTCTGAAGGGTGAACATGATGTTAGTTTCCCTACTTTTCCTAGATTCACACCATTTGTTGATCCTAAGGACGTAGAATTTTCCTTTGGTGATGATGATGATGACGATGATGAGGCTACAACTAGTGACTAGTAGTTATAGATCTTTATCTTGAACTACTCTGTTAGTTTGTTTTGTTTGTTTTGTTTGTTTAGTTTTGTGTTTGATGTATGTTGATCGATTAGTGTTAAGATTCTGTTGTTAAAATATTCCTAGTATATTGTGTTGAGACTGAAGTTAGAATTAATTTATATGTTGTTTTTGTCTACTATATAGTAATTAGTAATTTTGCTCTGTTTAAATTCTGTTTCAAATTTAGTATCATCATAAAATTACCCTGCTTACTTTTTATACATGCTTAAATTTTATCTTAATTATTCATAAAAGCATGATAGAAGTTAATTTTTCTTTTTAAGATTGTTTTTACATACTTATTAAAAATTCTTATGATTTTCTTTCTCTCATACTTTCAAATTATCATAGTATATCAAAACTTAAGTTTGGGGGAAGGGAAAATCCATTCAAAATTAAATTTTATTTGACCTTAAAGAGCTAATATTTTCATAAAAATAAAACTTTTTAACATAACTTAAGGAATGAAGAATTTGTTTGAGATCACTTTTATTTTTGAAATTATAAACAATTTAGTGAAAATTAACAAAAATTTTACTAACTTTGATTGATTTTAAGAATAAAATTATTTAACTTAAAGAAGAATAAGATAAAGAATTTTTCTATTCATGATAGAAATAATAGAATTTTAGAAATATTAAGTAATAAAAAATTATCACTTGAAAAAGAAAAGATTGGAAATCTTTTTGAATTCTTATTTATGTTATAATAATTAAGTGGAAATGTATAAGTTTTGAAAATATAAGTTAAGGATAGTGAAGTTCAAAACCATTAATAGGCTATCCAAATATAATAATCCTCTCTCTAAAAAAAAAAAAAAAAAGAAGAGAGGAGAAGCTTGAGGAAATGTCAAATCAAAAATTGGCTTCACTTGAATTATCTTATAGGAAAAAAACTAGTTACATACTTTACTTAATTTCTATACATAAATATTTATTTAGAAAAGATTTTTCAAGAAGATCTTTTTCTTGTAAATAATCTATGAAAGCTTAATATAATAGACTTCTATTATTTTCAAAATGGATGGAAAGTTTGAAATCTTATGATTTGGTAGTTAAATATTCTTTAAATTCTTAAAATTAAACCTAGTTAGTGAAATTGGGTTAATAATTTACTAAAGACTTTATAAAATCAAAAATTATAAGGAATCTTAAATATTTATTTTTTATTCTAAAGGTTATATATTTTATATAGTAGAAAGAGTTACTTGAGGACAAGTAACATTTAAGTTTGGGGGATTTTGATCTATAAAAAATACCCATTTTTTATGTATTAATTCTTATTAATTTCTAAGGATATTATGCTTTAATGAAAGGTATTTTTTGTGTTTTTGGATGTAGGTGATGTAAAAAGGTCTAAAAAGGAAAAATGAGCAAAAAGGAGCAAAAATGGAGCAAAATACAAAAAGTATATAAAAATATGGCCTGGCGCCTAGGCGCGTAAGCTGGCACCTAAGTGCCAGACTCGATACAAAAACTGTCAAGTTTTTGACAACATTTGATCAGTTATTTTGATGGAGTGAGCGGTTATTGGACATTCTAGAAGACTGGAAGTTGTTCCTTGATAATAGGACATGTGATACATTGCATTTGGACGCTCCAAAACGGTTTTAATCGCAAAGAGGTGCGAGCCAAAGTGAAGAGGTGCGAAGAACTGGACGCGGTATCTGGCGCCTAGGCGCCAGATTCCGTCGCCTAGGCGCCAGACTGACCTTCTAGAAGATTCACTGAATGTGGACATGTTTTGAAGAGGTGCCTCAAGGCAACCCTTGAAGCCTATAAATAGGGGTCCATTTCTTCAGAAAACGTGCCCCTCCCATTGTAACCCTTTCTCTTATCTACTTTAGGATCTCTCATCCTTAGAGAGAGAAATAGAGAAAGAAATTTAGGGCCACTTTTGTTTAGTTTAGTGAGTTTATTTTCAAGTTATTGCATCTGGAGTTCATTACACTGTGGAGTCAGTAGGAATCAGAAGATTTGTAGAAGAAATATTTGAGATAAGTATTTTATATTTTGATTCAAAGTTTATTTATCATGTTTTGCTATTTATTTTCAATGTGTTCTGAGTAGTTAGTTTACTTTCTTCCTTCAATTATGAAAAGATAGATAAGATAATATAAAGATTTGATGGAGAATTGAAATTCAAAATATTTTCAAAACATTGTGATGACATTAATACCTTATCTTACTTTACTTTTTAAATTGGCCATTTAAATTGTTAAAACCTGTTGAAGAGTTTTGAGACCTTGAAGGAGAAGAACTCTTAACTTGTAAATGTCACATGAATCCTTGGGTAGTCGAAGGCCACGTGCGGGCTATTCAAGGTGAAGTGCAAATAAATAGGAAGATGAGATTTAAAGGGCATAGAATTGACAAGTTTTTAGAGTGACAGACTAAATTCTTATAATTTTATTTATAGATTAGGAAAGGGTCACTAGTAGGGCCGACCATAGCCACCCTTGGACATCTAGAAGTGTGAGCCTAGATTAACCCATTTTACTAACAATACATCCGGACCTAATCTGTAAATTAGCCAATGTTCTTTGCGCCTGGATCAAAGGGTAAAGAATAGGAATGCTTCTATTTGGCACAATACCATAAATCAAATTCTCCAACGAATATTAAATTATCTTAAAAATCTTAGATTAATTGAAGGGAAGAAAGTTATTTATTTTATAGTTTTCATAAATCATTTTCTTATTATTTTTTTCTTTATTTGCATCTAGTAAATTAATAGTAATTTATAATTAAATTAAAAGATAAAAATATATTTTTTTTATATTTATTTAGAAAATTTATCACTATAATTCTTTCCTGTGGGATCGATACTGGGGTCTTTGTTTCAAAGCCCTATATTACTTGAAACGATACGTATACTTGCGTAGTACCCCTAGTGTGTAAAAATATTTTCTAAATTTACATTATATTGATTTTATACACTAGCCGCTATTTATAAATTGAGTCAAAGTTTTTGGCCATCTTTTGGAAGCGAATATTACTGCATTATTGCGGGTCGGGTCATGGTTCCACTTTGTTAAGATTACATTGCCCTCTCGGATCTTAATGCAATTATAGCAGATTTTAACACCACAATGGGCTCTTATTGTAATGTAAAAGAAGTGCAAGTAAACACCATCATATTTATAACTTAAACTTTCTCTAGCATGCATCCCAATATCCTAAACATGAATCCTACTCATTGCAAAAGAAAAGTAAAAGGAAAATAACGACACAATCTTCTCATGCCACTATTTCCAAATAAAAAAAATATTAAGTAAAACACATCATAAAGCACGAAGAAAACACAACAAAAAATTTCATTTCATCAAAGCAAATCCACTATATAAGTGTTTATTAAATCATAAGATAATGAAGATCATAATATTAAGTTTTTTCCCCTTAAAAGAAAGATGAAAATCACTCCTAGAAAGTCTCCCACAGATCCATGTAATGGTAGAACATTCCCTTACAAATTCTCTCAAAAGTCTCTCTCTAATCTCTCTAAAAAGGTATACTATTCTAAGATCTATAAACATTCTCCATGTTTTTCCACTCACACACACCACTTGTTTTGACATAAAATCACTTTATTATAGTGTAGGGACGAATTTCCCAAGAGTTGCCTCAAGAAACATTTCAAAAAACATCCAAATTCAAAGTATATGTCCAACAACCATCCCTGGTGTTGTCAGCGCTGTTTTTGGGCGCTGTCGGCGCCTAAAATCATGGCTCTCAAGATTCTGGTGTCTTCGATGTCCTATTAGGCACCGTCGGTGCCACTGCTACTCTACACAACTCCACCATTTTGCTCCATTTGACTCTATTGTAGTTTCGTTTCGCCCCGTCTCAGTTGCGTTGCATTCCAAACATATTCATTTAGAAGATAAGCATAAAATAAATCATTTCTTTAAATTGTAATTTTATTCAAGAATATGCAAGAAATGTAAAGTAGATTAAACATGAAAAGACATATCGAAATGTACCAAGCCAAAATTTGCTTTCGTTTTTGCTCCAAATTGTACCATTTTTGCTTCTTTTTATCCAAAAGACCATTTCTTGTACCTAAGACTAAAAACATGCAATATAACATCCTTTAAAGTGAAATATCATTTAATCATAAAATGTATATGAAAAATTAAGCATTTTTAGGCATGTCAACTTCCTCAAACTTAACTGTTACTTGTCTTTAAGTAACACTATAACTTTTAGAAATCAAAGATGTTGACTTGTGGTTGTGAGTTTAAGTAGAATTTCCTATAATTTAATCTCAAAAATATTATTTTGTAACATAGGAGAAATTCTAGCAAATCAACTCAGGACTAAAGTGTAAGAATATCTCATATTCAACTTAGGAATCCTGATTTTCTATTTACTTCAAAAGTTACTGAAAATTGTCAATCTAAAGATTCATAGAAAGTATAAAAACAGAATTTAAGCACATGAACTATACCATTTTGACCAATACCTTTTAAAATAAGAATAACTTTAGGATTGTTTTTAATTCTTTTCCTTTAAAAAGATTCAAGTGAAACCACCTTTTGATTAGGCTTCTCCTCAAGCTTCTCCCCACATATTTTCTTTCCACTTTTATTTTTATTTGCTTTTTTTTTCTTTCTTTCTTTAGGGATCATTTTCAATCTTCTTTTTTCTCTATTTTATATGAGGATTACTATATCTGGATAGACCTTTAATAGTTTTGAATTTTACTATCTTCTTTCTAAAGTCCAAAACTCAAAACTTTCTCTTACTTTTTAAAAAGTGTAAGTATTAGTTTGAAAAAGATTTCAATAAAGGCTCAATTCTCCATAGTTATAATTTTAAGAATCTTAGCTTTTTAAATATTCAAATCCTTCCTACAATAAATAACAAGATCATTTTCCTAAAGTTTCCTATAAAATATCCTAACTCTAGAACAGTTTCTTCACAAATGATTTCAACTAAGTTATATTTCTAACATTCATAAAGTCTAAATTATTGTAACCTAAAGAGAACACCACATACAATAAGTCATTTTAAAAGTGATATTAAATTAAATATGGGTTACTGAGGACAAATAAAGTTAGGTTTTAAAAATTTTTCTTTCCTCCAAATGAAATGAATTTTAAAATATTTTACAATTAATTCCATAAAATGTTGTAGGAAGAAAAAGTAAAAGTTCAATCTACTAACTACTGCAACATCCTATCAAATTTATATACTTGCATAATCAGAATAGAATGACTGCAGGTGAAAGTAAAGCTAGCCTAAAACATGCTTAAAATAATATTAAACTAAAAGGAAGTATACTCACTTTAAAATTTTATTTTTCTTCCTACCCCCAAACTTGATTTTTAACATAAATATAATTTAGTACATATAATATAAGTATGAAGAAAAATAGTTCAGAAATTCTATCTACCACAAATGTATATCAAAAACATCTAAATGTATTCATCAGGACAGTACAATATGCAACAGAAAGTACATGCCAGGATGAAATTGACAAAACAACAGTCTAACTAGCATAACATGTATCACATAAGAATATAAAAATGTTCTTAAAGTCCTAAATAAAGTAACACAAACACACATAATAAATAAGGTTAATTCTTCCATTAAATTCATCGTATCTCACTAACTTACTCCAATTTCTAAAAGAATCACTAAACTAATAAATTAGGTATATTTTAAATGATTTTTTATATTATAATCCCAAAGATAAGATTATCCCTGATTTATTGGCTACTAGGCACTAATCTCAGGCATCATCTAATCCATTTAATTAAGCACCTCTAACAGTTTAAATCATAGTGTAAGATCATCCATAAGTTATTCATCAAATATGTTTATGACTCCTACCAACTGAAAAATAAAGTCAGAGAATGGAAGTAACAAAATTGAGATGGAACTATCACCATTCAAATTCATGATGTCTCTAGTAAAACTCAAGTCTGAGTGAGACCTGAGTCATAGTGGATTCATCAATCCATCTACTATAAGAGAACATAAACATGTCTCGCCAAAATAAAAAGATAATAAATCACCTCCCTCATGACATAGACAAAGATCAAATCAAACCACTAACAATCCAAACATCCACCAATAATCAATCAAATTGATCAATCTACACCAAAACAAACACAGTATAACACTAATGATCATGATTCTCAAACTTAATTAATCAAACCACACTGATAACTATGGGTTGCCAGGCCGACAAATGATTCCATCTGAATCAAAAATCCATTTAAGTAACCATTGATCAATTGCCCAATTTTTTCTAGATTTAGGGATTCCTAAGAAATCCTTAAGTTTAAATTTTTTTGTCCAGCTCTTCCTTTTTAGATTGAATCATATAATTGTTCTACATATTTCTTTCTAGATCCAATATTCTTCTAGTGATTTTCTCAATATTCATATTAATGTCATCCTTGAAACTTATAAGAAATGGATCTCTATAGGATACTTCAAGATTTCCCAAATTTTGGATTGGATTCTCTCTAGACAATTCATTTTCTGGATTAAATTCTTCTATGTTACTCTTTTGTTTAAAATTATCTTCTAATTATTTTTCTTGATACTGATTAAATGGTGGAGGTGGTCTTTCTATATATCTTTCTACTTCCTTAGAAATTTCTTCCATTAGTCTTTCAATCTCCTTATCCTCATCTCTCAGCTTAATGTTCTTTTGAAACATATTCTCAAATTTTGTTCTCAAAATTAGTTTGATAACTTTATACTGCTCATCATTCATCTGCTTAGAGTTTATCTCAGGGCCAGTTGATAAAATATTTGGGAGTAACTATTATTTGCATTAATAATCTGCCCCAATTGTTTTTCTAAATTCCTTATTTTGCCCCTTGACTTTCCAATTAACTCTGCATTCGATTAACATCCTCTTGTAATAGAAATTTCTTCTCCTCATAATGTGGGTTGAAGTTAAAATTATGAGAAAACGAGAATTAATTGTTAAAATCACCCTAACTATTCCAATTAGATGTCCAATTAAAATGATTATCTTCCCAAAATTGGTTTTCTCCTGTAAAATTTTTATTCTGGTTTAAATTTGAACAATTTTTCCAACCTAGATTGTAATAACCGGAATGAGGATTATGTATCTCAAGGCTAGTTTCAAAATAGTTAGGTTCAATCAATTATCCAAATGAATTTTTCTTAATAACAATGAGAGCTTGAGGATAACTCTTTATGTATTGATCTAACTTCCTCTCAATATCTGTAACCTGAGAAATTAAAATAGTAAGCATATCATTTTGAAAATTCACCACTCTCTTATGGTTTACTCTTTCAAAGCTACTAACATTATAATCCAAATTTGAATATTCATTATATTGTCGATCTGCCATTTCAACAGTAAATTCATGGAGTCTTTTTTGATTCATCATCCTTCTAAAAGTTCTCTCCAAATCTGAGTCATAAAATTCAAGATCTGCAGCTCCTGAAGTAAGCATACAAATTTCTTTGAATTTTCTTTAAAAATAAACATATATCAAAAGTATTTTTGGTACTTTTAGTTTTCTTTAAAAATAAACACACAATAATTAAACACTATATAATAATATTATAAATTCTAAATCTAAGACTTATAGGTTTAACTAAAATTATCATAAAGTTCTTACTGATGCTGATGCACCTCCAAAGTGTGCTATTTTTTTTGCGTGTTTTATGTTTGTAAGTACTAGTGAACACTGGAGTTTCTACGCTAGTATACGTATCGTTCAAGTAATATAGGGCTCTAGTGAAGTCACATTTGTCTATCACACAGGGAAGCGAGGTAAGAGGTCTTTAGTCAAATATGAGTCTACTACTATCAACCCTTAGTTTGGAAGGTCCATTTAAGTGGTTTCTCTAATAAGTACTCTTAAAAGTAAGTCTTATGTTTAAAACAACTAATAACTACTCCTAAAGTAAAATATTAATTGTAAATATAACCCTTTCTGGATTATTTGGAATAGAGAATTTTAAGATGGTTTAAACTATTATTCATATGTAGTGAATTGGATAAAGTTTAAGAATGTGATACCTTAGATATTATATGTGCCAAAAAGGAGCAATCATATTCTTTACCCTATTCCAATTGCATAAAAAATATTGACTAATCCTAGGTTGAGTCCCTAAATCTGTGGTTAGGCTAGGAGGATACTGGCTCTCACTCTAGAGCTACATCTTCCCTTCGCCAGAAGGCAAACTCTTGCTTTAGTTTCCAAACACTAGAACCAAATTGTGGATTTTAGTCTGTCACCCTAAATCTTCAATTGTACGCCCAATAAACCATATTTCCTTATTTATTAGCACCCAACCCCCATGAACTACATCACTCATTCATGGACATTGAATGTAGTTCCACATTGTTGAGATTTACACCGCCCTCTTCAGATCTTAATACAATTACAGTTAATTTTAACACTACAATGAGCTATTTTTGTAATGTAAATGAAGTGCAAGTAAAAAACAATCATATTTATAATTAAAACTTCTTCTAGTATTAATCTCAATATCCTAAAAATAAATCCTGCTCATCGCAAGATAAAATTATAAGAAAAATAACGACAATCTTCTCATGTCGCTATTTCTAAAGAAGAAGAAATAGTAAGAGAAACACATCACAAATCCCAAAGAAAATACAACGGAAAACTTCATTTGATCAAAGAAAATCCACTATATAAGTGTTTACAAAATAATAAGATAATGAAGAACACAATATTTAGCTTTTTACCCTTGAAGGAAAGATAAAAATCTCTCCCATAAAGTCTCCCGCTGATCCATGCAATGCTAGAACATTCCCTTACAGTTTTTCCCAAAATCCCCACTCCAATCTCTCAAGCAAGATAGAAATCTACATTCCTACTCCTATTCTAAGATCTCTAAACATTCTCCACGTTTTCCCACTCACATACACCACTTTTTCTGACATAAAATCACTATATTATGGTGTAGGGACGAATTTCCCAAAATTCGCTTCAAGAAACCTTCCAAAAAATGTCAAGATTCAACTTATATGGCCAATAACCATCCCTGGTGTCGTCACTGCTATTTTTGGGCACTGTCGGGGCCCAAAATTGTGGCTCTCGGGATTCTGGCGACCTTTCAATCATTGTCGGTACCAATGTAACTCCACCGTTTTGCTCCGTTTGACTTCGTTTTTGCTTCGTTTTACCCCGTTTCAATTGAGTTGCATTCATAACAACTTCACCTACAAGATAAGCATAAAAACAAACTTTTTTTAAGTTGTAATTTTATTGAAAAATATGCAAGAAGTGTAAAGTAGATTAATCATAAAAAGGCATATCAAAGTGTACCAAGCCAAAATTTGCTTTATTGCTTGTTTTTGCTCCGAATTGCACCATTTTTGCTTCTTTTTCTCTAAAAGTCCATCTCGTGTTCCTAAAATAAAAAAAATGCAAAATACAATCCTTTAAAGTGAAATATCATTAAAATTAAGCATAAAATGTATATAAAAAATCAAGCATTTTTTAGGCTTGTTAAAACACTACAAGCCCAATTGATATAGAAGAATAGAATCCCCTTAACTAATTAGGTTTATCCCTAGAGGTAACTATCGGTCCTTAAATTTGAAATTGAAATTTTTTTTGAAAAGTTTAAAATATAGTTTTATAAAAATAAAATTTTGATTTAATAATTATGGTTTTTGAAAATATTATTTAAAAAATATGAAATCAAACTGATCTCATATTATCAATAGTTTAAAATAATTAATCACTTCACCACAAGACATGTATCTATCCTGAAGAATAGGTGTATGACTTGGGGGTGAGGTTTGATCAAATAAACCAAAGAATTCATGACATCGGTTTGGTCTGTGAACCATTGTTGACCGATAATTTCCCTTATCTAATGTGAAGGAATCAGATAGAGTTTATATTAATATGGGGTCTTTAAGTTTCCCTTAAGGGCAAGCCCCTATAGTTAATTACATCTTAGATATATGAAGTTACTTAAGAAAACACTTGATATAGATCAGGATAATTTTATATTCATAACTTCCAAAAGGGTAAGGTTCTTCAAGGAAATGTGATAGTAAGAAATCCAATAAGTGAATGACTCAAATTTTAGAACAAATTTTGTAGGAATCCAATAGAGAAGGAAACTAGGGGAAAGATAAAGATCCAAGAAGAATCTCGATGATTTCCTGAACTATCCTATTGTTTGGCTCCAATTTGAGATATTTATTTGATGTTTCACCATGTCAATTTTATCATTTAGGACTTATATTCACCTAATTCCAATCATGTGAATAGCCTGGAAGATGGGAGGATTTATGTCATATCCGATGAAGACCTTGAAATTCTAAGACGAGTTAGGGCTTATATTTCACAACATGGTTGTGCAAAGGCCTAAAGAGATAAATGGAGGATTTATGTTGCACTAAGCAAGCTACCTCGAAGTTCTATGGCTTGTTGTTTATACTAAAGAATGGTTTTGTTGATGTAGATACGTTTTGCAGTTGAAGATGGTCGTGTTGCATACTGTGCATGCTCCAAGCTCCTCGTCGTAGCAGGTTTAGTTTAAAGAAGTGTCAATCATAAGAAAAGAGAAGTGTCGTGTTTTGGAAACATTTAAATTGAGGTGTCTTAATATTTTATTAGGGGAATATTAAAGTTGATTATAGCGACACCAGTTAGGATACCACGGTTCCATCATCCCGGCACCACTATTTTCATCAGATTCATTTAGTCCAAATGAATTTACTGAACTTAGCTTAATGAGTTCCATACTTTCATTTAGATCATGGGAAGCCCCATTAGCAACACGTAGGTTACCTCCTCCGAGATTTGCAATCATCCAATGAGATGTTTTAATTTAGTTGTAATTATAATTTTTGTTTTGTTTGTGATTAAATTTTGAGTTGTTTTATATTTTAACTGTTGTAGCGGTGAATTTTATCTTGTTTTGATTTTTATTTTAGTTTTGGTTTTGGTTTTTTGGCTATTCTAAAAGTTTTGGTTTTCATGCAGGGTGACATTGTTATATAGCATGCAAGCTTATAAGCAAGAAAAGTGAAGGAAATGCTGAAAGGATTTACAAAAGGAAGGTACTGTAATCTTAAAAAAGGGTACCTGGCGAGTTTTCTCGTTCCTCCACCTAAAACTTTAGTATCTTTTGTAATAAAAATTTATAATTTGCAGAAAAGTAAAGCCTATGGATAGATTCGTCACAAACCTAATAAATCCTCTGTTGGTGGTTCCTATTCATTTAGGAGATTCCTTCAATTAACAAAATATGATAGGTTCAATTGTTCTTCAAGGTGTCCAGAAGATTTATAAAAAGGGCCCAGGAGATGCCTAGACATTTCACAATTATTTTGAGCTTCCTTGAGTTCATTCCAAACTTATCATGATTATTAAATGATTCATCAATTTCATACCCTCATGCTTAGTGAACTAATGTTTTAATTTTCACCTTTAAATGAGGTAATTATCATTTGTTATTTCATTTAGGAGTTATGTGGGTAGAAATTCTTTATGACAAAGTTAATTTATTTAGGAAAGTTAGCCAACTAATTTTAGAATTGGGCTTGTAGTGTTTCCAATTGTTTAAAGCTTGATTATGTTTTCTTTTCTAGACTTATTTTAACAAAGTCTGATTAGACCTAGCTCCTACCAAGCTTATAAGATTTAGTGAATAAGTTTGTAATTAATTTTATGTGAGTTTAGTTTTCATCAAAACATTGGATTATCATCCATACATCAAATAGAGGTAATAATTAGTGGATTATTAAACCTCTAAAATCAACCCCTAATCTTTAGGATCATTTAGTTTGATGGTCTTCGAAATTCACCTAATTATGAAATAATTAATTTATTTTTGATGTAATTAGGAAATTAATAATTTATATTTGATGTGACAAATTGAAGTGGGTTTCTACCATTCATCCCTTGATGTTTCAATCTTCTCAACATGTTATTTTGGTTTATCAATTGCCCATTTTACCTGTTAATTAATCCTAAATATTAATTAAGGCTAACCTTAAAAGTATAACTTTGCCCCAAGAGCTTTATCACCTCATAATTCACTAAATTTAATTCAAATGTATTTGGAATTTTATCCTACCTCATTTATTGGTCAATTAACACACCAAAGGAGAAAAATATGAAATTTCAATATTTAATTTAATTTATATAATTATTTGCATGAAAAAATTGGATTTTTCAAAGAAAATTCAATACCATTACCAAAACAAAGCTTAATCCTTTAAAATTTTTACTAGAGGTAACCATAGACAAGAAGACCACTTTGACCAAATTTCATGATTTTTGGTTTTAAATTATTTATTAAAATTATTTTTATTTCAGGAGTATTAATTAATTATAAAATAAATCTTAAGTTGAAAATTAAGTTTTTTTTATTTTTCAAAAATCTTACCGAGGTCAAGGAACTTAAGGAAATAAATTTAATATTTTTTTATTTTATTTTAATTTTCAGAATTATTTTAGTAGAAAGTTAAGGAAATTCATTTTTTTAGCCTTTAAAAATAAAATTAAGCCTTTGAAAAACAATATCTTTATTTAGGAAACTAGGAAAAATATTCCAATTGTTCCATGTGCTTAGGAAGCCATTTGGAACAGTTCCATTAATTTTATTAATTTTTTATTTTTATTATTTTTTAATTTTTAAATATTTAAAATATGGTTAAAAAAGAAAATTTTAATAAAATTCCAATTTCAATTTTATAACATTCCTCTAATCACAGAAAACTTCCAAAACCAATTTGATAATTTTTTTACTTATATTTTAATTGTTATGATTATTTCAAACATTAAAATTGTCATTTTTCACTTAAAAATTCATTTAATGGCTACATGAACTCCAAATGTCTTGAAATTTCTTATGGGGGTTCTTTGACCTTTAAAATACAATAGAGAATTATTTTTAAGTCATTTACACATTTAGCTTACTCAAATTAATTTAAATTCAGTTTTAATTCAAGTTGATAATTAGGACATTTCTTTGTGATTTTGCTCAAGAAAAATTTATCCTAGAGTCCTCTAATTATAAGAAACATACCATGATTTTCTTAGATTTTTCTAACAAACATACTAATTATCAGGGTTAATTTACTAAAACAGATGCAAAAACTTGAAAAATAGAGATCTCTTCATAGTGGTCTCCTCTGACCTTGGAAAAATCAAGGAAGATCCCCCCAGGACAGAGGCTACAAACAACCCTAGGGACATGCCATGGTGAAATGTCTACATGCATGGAGAATTAATATACCCTACATAGTATTTAATTAATTAAAAATAAAAAATGCATCAAATAACTCCTAAACTATTTCTACATTGTTTTCATATGTTCACTGAGCAAGAGGGTATTTTTGTTTTATTTTTGTGACTTTTCTACACCAAGTTATGGATTTTTAAAGTTTAACTGATTTAAATAAACAAAAGAATCAAGATTTTCCTACTTAACCACGTCATCCTCGACGGCGTTGAAGTGGCCACGCGACGCTATGGGAATAAAGCGCGGTTTGGTTTAACGGTGCATTCACGGACCATCCATCCCTCCAACTCTATCAAGGCCCTCCATTCACAAACCACGCGATCCAATGACTGCTCAGCTTCATCCCCAATTGGTCTGAACCCTCAACCGTCCATACGAAAATTCTAATTTCTCAGCCTTAACTCAACCAAATCACCTCAAGTTTGATCCTATAGACTTGTTTAAGCATGACAAACAAATACATATGGCTAATCATGGTTTAAATTAATCCTAATTACATGGAGAATTCAGAGAAGCTTATGAAGAAGAAGGTATTGAAGCATCATGGTTTCAATACCTTGGATCTGAGAAGTGAAGCTTCAATCAGAGATGCTCTACACCTTCGTGGGGGTCCCACGAGCTCAGGGATGAAGCCTCTTACCTTGGTGAATTTCCTAGGTATGAAAGCGACCAGACCCGATTTGAAGCTTTGGTGGAAGTCCCTGCTAGAGTGGCCTGGTGATGGGGCTTTCAGCGGGGAATTCCTTCTCTAGTTGTGGGATGGTGTGGGTGAGTTTAATTTGACTTTGGTGGAGCTTCGAAGGATGTCCTATTTCTGGCCTGAGATTGGACTCCAAAATTAAATTTAGTCAGTGAGTTTCAGGGCAGGAATGCAATGGGGATTAAGTTCTATGTGCTTTGTGGAGGATTTGGAGTGATTTTGGTAGAGTTTTGTTAAGGTCTGGTTCAGCTAATCTTTTTGTCCGTGAAGGGTTGTGGTTTAAATAGCTATGGTTGGAGTGGCTGACAGGGCTTCAATTCAGATGCAATGAGCTGCTTAGGAGGAGTACTGAAGAGCTGTGATGGTTATTCAGAGCAGAGCTGACTAGAGGGTGGAGTTTGGGTTTGGCTAAGTGTAAAGTGGCTTTCAGTTTTGGGGTTCTCTAGTGAATGGGTCAGTTGCAAGGATAAGGGAGGGTGGTTGAGGGTCAGGTGAGCCAGTGGCCAAGCTTTAATGGTGATTAATTGGTTTGTGATGGTTTTGGGTAAGATATCTCCCAAGGTTTAACCCTTTTAAGAATGGAATCACCTAAACTAGAGGACCCTTGGTTCATGGCCTATTAGGTTGGGCTAAAGGCATCTAGGTTAGTCCCTAGCGTGCCAGCTTGTTTTGGTTAATTTTGGCTTGGTTTGGTTAATTTGACTCATAGTTTCAATTTTGGGTCACATGGATCAATGTTGGGCTATCTTGGGTTTGAGCTTGATTTGAGCCTAATTGATTGAGCAATATGGTGTGTATGATCATTATGAAGAGTTTAGAGAAGGATTAGAGTGGTTTTGAATAGGTTTGGGGGTTCAATTTGGCTTGATTTGGGCATTTGGCCAATTTGGGGCAAGTTGGGTTAGCTTGAGTTTAGGTTAGGCTAGGGTTGGGTCCAAGGCCAATTGAAGGTTCCAAATGGTCTAGGCAGATGTTACAAAGAGTTTTAAACATAAATTGGATGCCAATTTTAGGTTTAGGGCACCCAATTTTGGGGAATTTTGGGTATATGACATGTTTTGGTTAAAACTTGGGGTTTTGGACTTTATGTGGGGTTGGGTGAGGCTTGGGCTCAAATTGGGGGCCACTGAATGTTTCATTTGGTTTAAGGGAGTGTCATGAAAGGCTTAGAATTCATATTGAGGTGAAATTGATTGGCATTAGGTCAATTTGGGTGAAATGGGTCTCTTGGTTAAAATTGGGGATTTTGAGTTAATGTTGAATTTGAACTCTAATGTGGGTCAAATTGAGTTTAGATTTTGTTTAAATTGGTATTGAGGATATTGAATTTTGGTTTGGGATTGAATTTAAGCAAGATTGGGGTCAATTGGATGGATATTGGTTTGAATTTGGGAACTTTTGGGTTAAATGGGTCAAATTGGGCTAAATTGATCAAATTAGGTCATGTTGTCGTTGAAAAAAATGAAATTGGGAATATTTGGGAGGTTTTGGGAATTTTTGGGAATTTTTGGATTTTTGGGCTAAGAGGGGCATTTTGGTCATTATAGGGACTTTGTGGGTATTTTGGGAAATTTGGCAAATTTAGGGTGCTTTAGGTATTTTGAGTGGTATGGAATGTTTTGGGATTATTTTTGGAGGATTTTGGTATGTTTGTGGACTTTTGGGTATTTAAGGGTAATTTGGTATTTTAGGTGGATTTTTTGAGTAAGGAACTAAAGTATGGAATTTTGATGGAATTGGGATATTGATTGAGGATTTTAACTCAATTAGGCCATGGACTAAGGGAACTCCCTATTTGGATCCTCCATGTGTTGGTACTACCCAAACCCTAGCCTGATGCTAAAAGCTTGGGAAAACCACTAACATGAGTTTCCAAATGAGCGGGGGGATCAAATGGGATGTGCATTGTTTAGGGTTTTGAATGTGAAGTGTGTGTATGGTATGAACTCCAAACCTTCCTCAGGGTAGATCCTAGGGTCTGACCATATATAGGGAAACTTTCCCTGGGCTTCCTTTTGCTTGGCCTCTTCCTCCCAAAAGATGGAGGTTAGGCCTTAAGAATATGAAAACTCACAGTGAAGCAAAGAAGTGTTTTAATTTCTAAAAGGAGGGTTCCAAGACTAGTCTCCTAAGAAAGTCACCAGGAGAGTCCTATGGCTAGACCCTAGGCTATTTTAAAGAAAGACTAGAGCTCAAGCAAAAGTGAGGTCGACACTAGCTACTTGCCCTACTTAGGGGTTAATTAAAACATAAAAATTGAGCACAATATAAAACATTAATTTAACTTGGGTGATCTAATTAACAATGTAATAAAGGAAAAAATGAAATTAAAATGATCCGTGATTCAGAGTTACTCTCTGGACTCCTTTGCGAGATTTTGGATATTTCAAAAGAAATTTTGGAATTACTATGAATTTTTGAATAAAATCATTTATAGGACCCAATGATCACCAAAGTTAAACCAAATGAATATGAAATTTTAAGGACCCACCAAGATAGAAATCAGGATCCTAAAAACACAAATCAATAAAAGAACCCTGACACTACTTATACTACATTAATAAACCTGACATTACTTATCCTAGAATGGTATCTCCTACCCCAACAATATTCACGGAGGGGATAGAACCTATGATACTATTAACCAACTCTTAGTAAGATGTTGCCTCTAGTTTTCTTTGATTGCTGGTAGTCATAGTACGATCAAGGTGATTAACTTGTGGACTATATGATTTTAATAAAACATTTACACACATATATGTACAGCATAACAAAAAATATTTTCCTGTGACACTACTAATTTTAACTCTATGTAAACTCTATATGCTTGAATAGTAAAAGGATTTTCAACATCCTGTGAAATTCCACTTGTTAATCACCATGATCTAAACTAGAAACTACCCCTCTTACCCAAGGTTGGGATTATAAAGTAGAAAAATCAGCTATGAGCCCTCACCTCTACTAAATCCTTACATTCACCTCTGGTGATCTATATGTGACATCGTGTTTATTTTACTCGATTCATGTTTTTTAATGATATAATTTTGTTTCTTTTCTCGTACCAGATTTTTTTTGATGATTTTACTTAAAATTCCTACACATTACTACATTTATTGTACAAATTATTTTTGCAGTAGTAGCAGAGGCCTATGTATGTGTTATTTTTTTTCTTTTCATTACTACATCCTTTACAGCATACTTTATTTATATGTATTTCCTTACATATTTTTCATACGTTTAGGATTGAAAACAGTAGTCTGGTTAACTAAATGGAGCACTATAACACCTGAACAAAACACATCTTATTTATTTAATAATAATAATATTAATGGTTTAATAATAATAAAAATCAAAACATGAAATGTAAAACTCTAAATTTGGAGTTAAGTTTAGCAAAGAGTTCGAGCAAACTTCGTGACATGAAAAAGAGCATGGATCAATCCGCAAGCGCATCTACTTCAGCTGAACCTTTCCTTATTATTAAATAACAAGCCATAGAATTTCGAGATAGTTCAACTAGTGTGGTAAAAATCATTACTTCATCTTTAGGTATTTTCGCAATCATGTTGTGCAATATAAGCCCTAACTCTTTTATGATTTTGAGGTTGTCATTCGGCATGATATAAATCCTCGTATCTTCCAGGCTATTTGCATGATTTTAATATTATACAAATGTAAGCACTAAATAATAAATATGACAGGATTGAATCATCAAATAATATTATCTTCAAAGTCGAAGTCAAACAATAGGACTGAGATATGCCTTAGGATCTATGACGTCCCCTGGCATTCACTCCTTTGATTCTGAATATATTATTTACAAAGAGATCCACTAGTGGGTTACATAAATTTGGTGAGAGTGTAAGACAAATTCGGTAGTCAACAATGAAGTAGTTATGCATTAATGTCGCTACACGTGGCAACTCCACATATAAAATTTTAACTTTTGTTTTATTATAAAACTATCTTTTTTGAATATGCTTTAGAAGATCTTAATATGTTTTTTTTTCCATTAATAGGTTGAATTGGATTAATTTGATAAGGTTAAAGACTTGATCCATATTTGTCATTAAATAATTGAAATTTTGTCAGGCTCAACTTATCCTACATCAAATAGACTTCTTCATAATTGAATACTCAAGAAGAAAATTTTGGATAGGAATTCTTATCTCATTTTCTTTTTATTTCTAATATGACAAGAACCATGAAGTCAAATTTTGCTTTGTATTGGAAAAAACTGTTCTATGTTATTCTCGATTGCTTGCATTTTACATCCTACAATGAAATATTTTGTGATCAACTGTTATTATCCGCAAATCTATGGTGATATTTGTATGAATGAAAATAAGGATATTGTGAAGCATAAAGTTTTTGAGATGTACTCCTTCAATATTGTTAGTAAAATATGAAAATGTTAGTGAAGCATCCATCTCTAACTCTCAGATAGCGAATCTATCATAACTCAAGGAAGTAGCAATTCATTTGATGAATTGGTTGGTTGTATAATTTTACAGCTTTGAATGGGCTTCTACATCCATAAAAGTTCGACCTTGAGTTATAAATGAAAATAGCTTGTGTTAATAAATCGATTTGAAGTTCGATACTTTGGAAAGGTGGAAAATGTCCAACATGATATAAAAGAACTCTTTATAAGATGATGAATTATATTTTTAAAGTTCTAATCACAACCACAAAATATGAGTTAGAATTTAGTGCATGAGGACATGTGGTAGATGATTATAGAAGTTTAATTTCACTAAAAACACTATATGCTATAGTGTGCACTGTAAATTGGATTTGGTCTCCATATAA
Organism: Papilionanthe hookeriana x Papilionanthe teres; assembly: GCA_022702705.1. Classification (NCBI taxonomy): domain Eukaryota; kingdom Viridiplantae; phylum Streptophyta; class Magnoliopsida; order Asparagales; family Orchidaceae; genus Papilionanthe; species Papilionanthe hookeriana x Papilionanthe teres. Next base: position 111,001,980 of record CM040423.1, read on the forward strand.
ATCATCAAAGGAACCATTGGTAATATATATTTTCTTCTTTTCTTTCTTATTAAATGTTACTTTTATATAGATCTACACAAATTTCTAACTCTCTTTTGTAACTTTAGTTTGAGACTGTTGTTGAAGAGAAATTAGCAGTATGTGTTCATGAAATTATGAGTGATGAGTTTCAAAATTAAAAGAGTAATTTATTTGGATATTGGAAAAGATAATTACTAATTAAGAATAATAAATTTCTTCATCTTGCAACGTATTATGAAATATGAATTTAATTTCATGAACTTGAACATATATTAATTTGTAATGTAACTGTGTAAGTACTTGAATTGTTTCTTTGCTTGTGGTTGTCACCACAAGTTGTTGCATTTGGATTTATGGGTTGGCTACTTAGCTGATTTTATATTTTATATTTATCTATTTAAATTTTTTATTTTTGCATTCAATTTTCTTTCCACTGAAAGAATCATTATTTAATGGTGAATGATGATATTATGTTTAGATTCACTAGGGACATGGGATTAGCTATTTAGCTACTCTTATCTTTATGTCTCTTCTAGTTGTTTGTTAGTATTTTTTTTCTATTTTTTGCTTTTCATGTTTGTAATAATGATTAGACACTACACTTGGCTCATGTTTGGTAAAATGATTCGTTAGTTTGTGCACTTGATTTTATTTTTGATGTAGCAATGATGTTAGGCAACTGTAGTGGCTCAACTGGTTATCTAGAATCTTGTTTTTATTTTTATTTATTTATTTATATATTTTTTTATGGGTGATATGCCAAATTATTGTTATGCAATTTAGGGTGTTATCTAGAATTTGAAAACTTAAAAACTTGTAAGTTGTAACATATGCTTTAAACTATTTAATGCCACATCAACTTGCAGAAAATTTTGGATGGTGTTGACTATGTAAGCCTGGAAAATTTTTTTAGCTTTGATTTTATTTGAAGGTAAGGAATTTGGGAGCTAACGTGTTTTTTTGTTTCATATTTCTTTTATAGATGTTAACTTGGTGGCTGGAATGTATTTTCTATTTTCTAGGTTTATGATATAGATATTTGTACTGATTTCTCTAGCTGGAATTGTCTTTCTATTTTTATTATGGGTGAAATCTTATTTCATATGTATTGAGTTTACCTTTTTGGTGCTTGATAGAAAAGATTTGGAGATAATGCTAATTTTTACACTTTGCTTAAATATGTAAAAATTTTTATTGTTCAACCTTATGAGTGGAGCATTAAACAATGTTACGTGGAAAGTAAGAGAGCTTTAAAGCATCAAGTAGTATTAATCAGTGAACATACCTGTTTGCCATCAACTTACCAATTTTTCATAACTTTGCTTTTTTATTAACTTATTTATTTTGAACGTATATGTTTTCCATCAACTTACATATTTTGAACAAAAGTTTGATTTTTTTTTTTTTGTAAAATTAATATTTCGTTTGAATTACTGACTGGTTGAGTAATTGGAAATCTTCATCAGGTTTCACTTTGGTCAAACTAGCGGCATCTGGATTGCCATTGGGTTGAGTAATTGGTTTATTAAGTTGCATTTTTAAGTATTAGATGTTTTGGTAATTGGTTATTATCTGATTCAGGTTTTATTTTTATATCTTGACCTTTGGCAAGAAAGATATTTGTGGCATAATGACTTACATTGATGTGTAATGTCTTGATTATATGATACTTATTGTTTTTGATCAAATTTCCATTGGAAATCACTTATAGTGTTAGAGCTAAAATTAAAGGCTTATTTTTGTGCGTTTATAATTTTTAGGATCTCTTATCTAAAATTCTTTTTGGCAAAATAAATCCTACATTTCTATCAGATTAATATCTCTATAGCTCAAAAGAAAACATGAGTCTAGCTGTTGATAAACTATTTGATTTGTTATTGAAGTCTGAGAAATCAAAGCAGTTTAAAGTGAGTTGAGTTTGAGCATAGAAGAACTAAAGCTTGATCTGTTCAAGCAAAAGGTAAGCGCATGTTTCTAAACTCAATTATGATGGTTTCATGGCTTGTATTGATCTAAAAATTTATCTACAATATTGACATTAAGATGTTAACAGAGGAGGGAATTGATATTTGGGGAGAGGCTTGATGTCTTATATTGATTTTTTTTTATCAAGAAGACATTTGAGTCTACTTTTTATTTCTAAATTCATTTATGGTGTCGATGTGGAGACTGTGTTGGTAAATATGCATATGTCATGTCTTTCTGTTTTTGTATTTCATTATGTGATAAGACTTTAAGCACACAGCAGAAGAATTTTTTTCTTTTAAAGTTCTATACTTTTTGTCGCTTGGAAGAAATTTTTGAGGATGAAAGTCATCAAGATTCAAGAAGAAAGAGCAGACGATTCTTCAAGTTATATGTAATTTTCATATTTGAAATTTAAAATTGAAATTTTTTAATTTGTTATATATAATTTGTAATTTATGAGTTCTAAATATAAGTTTATAAATAATATTTGTTTCGCCTTAATGTAAAATTGTAATTTGATGATTTTCTTCAATGAAAAAATTATTTTATGAGTTACTATGTAGTTTGCATTTTATTTTTAATATTATTAAATATTTTTTGTTCAAATAAAGTTTTCGAGCTGGCAAATTATGATTTTTTATCCAACTCAAGTAAAGTTCGAGTCAACTAAAGAACAGAGTTTCAAGCTGACAAATGATTGTGCTTGCGCGGGTAGGGTTTTGAGCCAGCTTGAACATGCATTTGGGCTAAATCGTTCATGCTCACGAGCTAAGAAATGGGCTTCAAGCTAACTAGTTTACAATACGAAACAACTCGTAAATCTTTCAGTTATGATCAGATCGGATTGAATTTAATTGAATTGATCCATGAGGCAATTTCATTCCATTTAATTTAGTTTCAATTTTATTTTAAGTCAACCCTGTCTCAGCTAAAATTGACTCATTCACAAACATGCATGGTGTACTGCTCCACCAGGTGCTTCATTGTTTCACAACCTATGTTGAGATTCCACAATGCATGTTGTGATTCTATAAGAGATTTTACCTCAAGGAGCACATGACTACCGATGATGGTCGATGGTGAGTGGGAGGCGGCGAGCGGGAGTGGATTTTGGTTGGCTCCCACAGGAGTGGGAGGAGCTTGTCGGATCAGCGACACTGTACTTCAACTCCTTTTTTTTTTATAAAAGAGTACTATGGCTCAATTTTATTGCTCCAAAAATAAAAAAGTACAAAACCGGGAAAAATGTTCCAAACGCACACACCCTACAAAACTCCATAAAAAAATAAAAAATTAGGGCCCTTTTCCAAAAAAAGAAAAATGCAACACAATGCGACACAACACAAACCACACCACAGAAAATTAGACACAAGCACAACCTAAAAATCTAAGGAAACCACAGAATATAAGAAATCAGGAACTAAATTTGATACTACATGTTTCTTTAAGTAAGTTCCAAGCTTCGCAAACCAATCTGCCACTTTATTGCCATCCCTCATAGTGTCATTCCAAATGATATTCATTCCATAAGCAAGAAGTTGATCCTTTTAACCTGCAATAATATACTCCAATGACAGCTAAGATTAAAGTTACAAATATTCCAAAGATATAAAGAATCCATTTCTAATATAATGTTCTGCCATCCCATTCTCTTAGCAATAAGAAGAGCAAAGATTAAAGCTTCAGCCTCAGCAATTAAAGGAGATAAAGTAACAAGAGGAGCAGCAAACCAGTAAAGCACCAATCCATTCCAATCTCTACAGATTGCACCTATCCCAGCAATAGAAGGTTTCCAAGAACCGTCATTATTGAATTTAATAAAAGCAGCTGACTGTTTGGACCATAAAACATGATTATAGCATCTAGTCGAATGGTGCAACTCAATGCCAAGATTAAGAGCAATCGAGGCAATGAAATTATTGTTACAATGCTTCAAATTATAAACAGATAAACATTTCGAAATATATGAAAAAATTTGACAAATAACCTGTTTTGAATTAACAGATGTATCATTAAATTTAAGGTTATTACAAGATAACCAAATAAACCAAATGACTATAGACAAAATAACTTTAATAAAAGGATGCCCTCCCATTTTCCAGTCTCTAAAAATCTCCAAGACAGAATTATAACCTGAGAAAGAGTCAATTCAACCACAAAAGGTAAAAACAGTAGTCCAAATATCCTATGCAAACCAGCAACTACTGAAAATATGAAGAATAGATTCTTCACAATTCCTACAAAAATAACATCTAGAAACAATTCTCAGCCCTTTAAGTTTAAGAATATCATCTATAGGAACACAATTATGAATGAGTCTCCAGCTAAAGAAAGAAATAGAGAGTTTAAGCCACTTATTCCACATCCAAGAAAGATCAAAACCTGGAGGAAAACTCTCTAAAGATGCAAAGACTTAGTAATTGTTTCCCCCAACTTACCTTTGATTTTAGGAATATCAGGTTTAACAAGAAGTAAAGGAATTTTCGAAATAAATGAAGCATTTTTAGAATGAACCATGCAGTCCAACTGAGCCAAATTCCAAGAAGAAAATTCCCAGAATTCATTAACCTTAGTATTAATATTATGAGGCCCACCATAAAGGCTAGCAAGAGGACCATAAGTGGTCCAATCATCATCCCAAAATGAAATATTTCCTTGGCCAATATTCCAGAACATTAAGCTTTTAACATGCATAGAAACATTCAGCATTTCCTTCCAGATATATGAATCAGAATTAGGAGTAATAGAAAGAGGGTTTACTTCAACTCCTTTTCCCTGCAAATAAGAAATAAATCTTGACCACTTTACATCCCGAAAAAATTTCCTTGATCAAATGATATCTTTGAGTCATCGGAGTATCTATATGATATCAGAATGGAGTGATCATGGCCAAGAAGATACTCGATTCCAACATAAACTTGTCAGTTTTATAATTCATTTGACTTTTACAATTAGACACTAGAATATTTTAAAAACAATTTAACGGCTTGATTTGAGTTTGATTTAGCTCAAATTAAATAAATTTTAGTGTCATTTTGTTGGTCCGGTTGAGCTACTATACTTGAATAAAATTTGTTGAAATAAAAATTTTAAATATTTTTAAATTAATATTTGTATATTTCTTTGTCGAAAAATTATGTCGAGATTTATCCCGTCTCCAATTGTCGGATAAAAGTTTGTTTCTCGAATCACCCCTAATGTAACTCCAACCATGCTCATAATACATATTTCAAAATGATGAATAATTAAAATTGTTGAATGGATAATAATATGCATGAACGTTTGAAGTCTTCTCATTTTAAGCATGACTTAAATCAAAAAAGCATTTTCATTTCAAAAATAGCACCACATCTGACAGGACGTATCCCACTATCATTTCAAAGCGTAAGAAATTAAAGTTAAGGTCCCCACAGACTCAAACATACCATATGTCAATTTATTACATCATTAAATTTGACATTTTTACATGATTTCAATCTGTAAAACATTTTTTATTTCAAAAATACTATTGCGTTAAATGTAAAACTTTTCCATTTTTCATTTCAAGACGAAAAATAAAAGATTTTGATCAGCCAGAACAAAATTTAGCCATACTTCAACTTATATTAGAAAATAACCCATATTTTTACTGTACAGTTTGCATTACAAATTTACCCAAACCGATCACTACTACATAAAACCCCAACCCGTATATAACAGCAAAACCGTCTCCGTTAGATTACAATAAGATCTCCGACATTATATAAATAACTTAAAGCACCACACCTAACTTCCTGCTTGCGAGGTCGCACTTGACTGGGGCGAACCCGACCCGACTGTTCTCCAGATCATACTCCACCCAAATATTTTGCTGATGGTGATGGCCTATAATGTAAGCCTCCATGGGCACCAAGTCCGAATTCCCAAAAGTGAAGCACCAAACCCCCTCGTTATTTGCCCTCCTCTCCCCTTCCACTCGGTGCAGCAACCGCTCACCGGCTACCGCTACCTCTGCCCCTTGGAATCCCAATACAACAGCCGGAATCCGCCGCACTGCAGCAGCCGCGGCCAACTCCGTTGCTCTGAAGCAGGTATCGAACGCCCCCTGAAATACATATCCTTTCTCCAGAGTCAGAACACCTTTCGTCTGCCTCAAGAACTCGTCTTTTAGGATTTCATAAGCCTGACCAAGCAGAAAACTGAACTGTGTGCCGGAATCCACCATGGTCTGTCCTGCGCCGGTGTGATCAGGTAGAAGAACTGATTTAGGGATCGGAAGGGTTTTAGCTCCGACGCGTATGGTTTCCAATTGGACGGAGTAGGCGACGCGGTCGAAGTAAGGGAGCGGGAGGGAGATTTGAACTAGCGGAGTGTAGTTGAGAGGGACGATGTTGGAGGGTCCGAGGAGGAGAACGCCGGCATCGCGGTCGGAGATGCAGTAGGAGAAGCGAGAGGTTTTGGTCTGAGCGACGAAGGAGAGAGCGCCACGGTTCATTCCGAGCATGCCGGCAGCTGCGGTATCACCAGCGGCGGCTGAGTAAGCGGATGACATGCAGCCGAAGGTGGTGCGACGAGCAGGCGGGCCGCCGACGACGAAGAGGTCGGATACAAGCGTGCCCTCGGCAGTGGAGGCATCCGCGTAAGTAAGGGAGACGTGGCAGTTGTGGGTGGCTGAGTCACAGGAGCTTAGATTTGGTAGGTCTCTGGTTTGGGACTTGCAGGTTGGAGAGGAACAGGGTATGGGACTGTAAGAAGTGGACGCTCTAGGGCGAAACTGAGAAAGGGGTACGGTGTCACAAGGCAGCCATGATAGCTCGCTTCCTGTGTCGAGAACCATGGTGACGTTCTGTGGTGGGGTGCCTACGGCGATGGTGACAGTAAGGCTAACGTTTCGGTGGAACCGGAGCTTGCTGGGAGAGTGCGGGGTCGATAAAGATTGTAGCTTTTGGGTTCGAAGAGGTAAAGCCAAGCCTCCTGCATGTGTTTCATAGGATTGGAGTTGTAGGATAACAATGATCGCGGCGAGAAGTGGAAAGAACCCTGGAGCAGAGGAAGGAGAAAATGCCATTATTCGAGTGTGGAAGAAAGAAAAAGGAAGCTGAGCGCGTATAAATAGCAGAGCTGCCCTGGCGTAGATGACTTCACACTGATGTGAAATGAAATGATTAGGAAGGTTGGCCGTATTACGAGTGAAGTAAAATGGAAACGCGTCGAATCGCAGAAGACCGAAATCTCCCGTTTTTATTTTTTTAATTTTTGTGAAATATATATTATTTTGTCTCCAATAATGTGTATTTAGATTCATACTTACATTAAGTTTTTTTTTTTTTTTTTCTAAAGAAAGTTGATACTTGGGTTTTTAATTAAAAATTAATAATTAAAATATACTTGAAATTTAAATCTCTTAATTGATGGAAAGATTCTATTACCTTTCCTAAGTCATATATTTTTTTAGTATTATTCATTATTCTTTTTGTTGAAACATATATATATATATATATATATATATATATATATATATATATATATATATATATATATATATATATATATATAATAAGAGTCTTTATTTTCAAGATGGTCGGAAATATTTTTTCAAAAATTTAATATTAAAAATAATTTCTAATACATGATAAGATATAAATTTTCATCAAAAATTTTTTATGGAATATGAATCTTATTTTATTTCTTAAACAATAAATGTTTCAATCAAATTTAAAGATCTTCTGCTCAACATTCAACAAGCTTATCCTCAAAGTGATCATCTTTGATTTATTCAATTCAAGTCAAATTAAATCCCGCTAAGACAAACCCAATGATAAAAAAATTGATTATAACATAGGCTTTGGATAGTTAATTTTACATTCAAACGAACTCCACCATTGACAAATTTATAGTCAAATAAAGTGTTAATGAGAGGAATCCAAATGAGCTCAAAATCATTAAGGTTCTTAAATATTGAAAATTATTATAATTAAGGGGGCCAATATGAATCATCTGATTAAATGGTTAAGAAAATCATTCACTAACAAACAAAAATGCCACTACTATAGATGGCAAAATAAGATGCTCTTCTTTTTACTTGAGTGGAAGAGGAGAAAATGAGGAATTTCAGAACCCGTTCTAAACTGCAAAGCCCACAATAATTTCCGACCTCCGTAGTTGCCAATTACTATCAACAATCACCCGCCGACCACCATCAACCACCATGAGTCATCACTGCTTATAATTCTCGACCTCCTGCTATCGGTGATTCATGTTTACAAACATTATCTGCCAAATACAACAGTAATGTATAACGTTCACTAAAGCCAAGATGATAACTTCTAACCTTCAAAACTGTCAACCACTGCCGGCCGCTACTACTTACATCACCGATCTCTTACCACAAATTATCCCTACTTGGAAATGTTGTATCCCAAATAAGAACGTAACATATAACACCCATATTGAAGACCTGATAATCACTTTCAACAACGTTATCAAAAACTTGATCCCTAAAGTTGTTCCAAAGCAATTTGTCGATCATGTAAATAAACTGATCTTTCGAGTAATATACAAAATTAGTTTCAGCATATCAATCCGATAAGGAACTTTGTTAAATATTTCTATTATGAGAAATTCAAGTATATTAAAATCTTAAGCCTAGTTTGAAGTCTTCAATGTTACAATGAGAAAAATATTCTAAATTCCTATATTAGAAATTAGATAAAAGCATGAAAATTTGAGATAAATTTCAGAGGCGATGACGTTCATGCTCCTTCGGCATTGGTCTAGAGATTTTTTGATTTGATTCTGTGATTTTTTTACATAATTGTTGAAAACTAGGGATAAATCCTCCATAACCTATGTCTAAGTCGTAAAAATTTATATAAATCTTGTACAATTAAAGGGATTTAACCATACAATGTTTATTGACAATCTCTAGCCTCATATTTTGGCTAAAAATAATATGTATACTCCACTACGTTATTCTATGTTAACATACTTGTTCTATAAGTCAATAGTTAGAATTCCTAGGTCGTAAGAGATTTTAACATCTTAATTGGCCAAATCAGGAGTAAATTATGAGTAAAAAGTTATCACATCAACATAAAAAATTCAAATGCAAAAGAAAATATTTTGGGGAAGCACTCATAAAGGAAACAATGAGAAAACTAATATCCTTACTTCACAGGAGCATAAAAGAGAATTTGGCTATGATGTATGAGATTAGACACCACAAAACATTTCACAACAAATATTAAAGATACAATATAAGAAAATATAAAAAACTTACAATCGAGCCAATCATTCTTTGTAATGCTAAGAAATTATCTCCATACAATGCAACTCTCTGTCAATCTCATGCATATAAAGCACATAGTCTCCTAGAGATCCTCTCTATGGGAAGACGAAAGGAGAAAACCTTGTGGCACACTAGGAGTCTCCTAAAATTAGAAAAGTGTAGAACTCTAATGAGCCAAGTGATACACAAAATTCTTTCATGCATCCCTATATATCTTTAGTGAACAAAAATTACCTCAAAACCTTCCCATTACGGTTTTTTGATAGATCAGAGTGTTGTTGCACCATTTGTAGCACACAGGTGTCATGCGCTTGAGGGTTGGCATGGGTGTGACTACTTTGACATTGGACGAACTGCTCGTTTTGGTCCCCTCCTATAAAACTATCATAATAAAGAAATAAAGCACGAAAAATATTACAAATTTATATCACATCAGTTCCTCCAAACTTATTGATTACTGACCAAAGAAAAATGTATTAAGAAATTTATACCGTTTTTATATTAATTTTTTATGATTTTGCACTATAAAGAAAGATATTTTCTATGTTTTATTGCAGGTATGAAGATTTATAGATAATAGAGCAAAAAGATGAGAAAAAGAGCGAATCTGGAACAAAAAGGACGAAAAGAGACAAAAGTTGAACTTGGCCACCGACGGCGAGGAATAGGCCGCCGACGGCGTGTTTTTCCCGAGAGCATGCAAATATATTATAAAGGATCCCGCCGATGGCGAGATCGAGCCCACCGACAGTGAGCCTGAGCAGTTGGCCTATGTTCTAGATGCCCGCCGGTGGTGCCAACGAGCCCGTCGACGGCGAGAAGGTCGGTTCAAGCAAGATTCATTGAATCTAGACGTTTTTTGAAGAGGTGCTTAAGCAACCATTGGAAATATTTCTCCCACTTTAAAAAGAGATAAATTTGGCCGAAGGTGTGTCCTTTTTTAGTGTCTTATTAGTGTCTTTAATGTCTCCAAAGTGTCATTAGTGTGTGTAACTGTGTTCTAGAGAGTATAATAGTGAGTTTAGTTGAGTGTGTTGTACATGAAGGAAGAGTCAGAGGAACTTCAAGGAGTCTGCTTGAGGAGAAAAATTGAGATAAGTTGTGTTTATTATTTTGTAACTTTGATTTTATATGAAATCCAAGTTTTGTGATATTCTTCCTATACATTCTGAGTAGTCTTCTCTATCTTTCTTCTTGTTTTGAGATTTTGTGAAATGAAAAATTGAATTAGTTGTGCCTAAAATATTCAATAAAAATTATGATAATCTTTTTACTTAAATCTTAATTTACTTTCAATTTGGCCAATTGAACTGTTAAAATCTGTTGATTTCACAACTAAAGTAAAGATTAATTCCGAGATTTGGGGAGGTCAAAGTCCTTGAAAGGAGGGTGCAAATTAATAGGGAAATATTATTTATCAGACGTAGAATTAGATATTTTAGAGTGACAGACAAAAATCCTCAATTCGGTCCTATCGTTTGGGTGCTAAAGTGTAGATGTTAGCCCTCAGGCGAGGGGAACGTGGGAGCTCCGAAGTGAGAGCCGGTATCCTCCCAGCCTAGCCTCAGATTCAGTAACCAAGCATAGGATTAGTCAATAGTCTTTATGCCTGGACCAAAGGGTAAAGAATAGGAATGCTCCTATTTGACACAATATAATTCTAACATTATCCATTCACTTAATTCTCTTAATAAGGGGAGAGATACTTTTCTATATTGCAACTTCCCATTTAAGATTAGTAGTAGAATTTAGTATAATTGTTCTTTATTTACCTTTATTAGATAGTAATTTCAACTGCTGTAATTAGTTCATAATCTCTAACTTTTCTGTGGGATCGATATCTAGGACTCCAATAGAGCCCTGTATTACTTGAACGATACGTATACTTCCGTTGATAAGGGGCAACTTTGTTATTATTGATTATTAACACTTAAAAATTTATGCACCAACACCCCCGTGTCAATTACTTATGCTAAAATGGCCTCATATCAAAATTGTGATTTGTTTAAATGATCTTTGATGCACCAAAATTTACTGAGACATAAGTCGGTCATACAATGCAAGTGAAAGTATCAAATAGTGATGCAATTCAAAAGTACCATGTATGGATCACATAGGGAAAATGTAATATTTTCTTCCACAAAAAAAATTCTTGTTTACTAATTTAGTTAACCTAGCATGGCGATTATCAAACAAAGGTTTTATGTCCTAAGGTCATAGCAAAATAGAATACTTGGCAACAAAACAAAGCAGAAAGCATAAGAAAAATATATTGTGTTCCTTCTTGATAGATGAGGCTCATGCCTTTACAATTCAGGGATTGTGGTGATCGTGATATGGCCAAATGTTTCCTTTGTGATTGTTGTCTATCGAGCCAATCATTTGTGATATGCCCATGTCTAGGTCAAAAGAAGCCTATAATCCAAGAGATCAGTCTTCCTTAATCCTCATGGAATTTCACGTGGTTTTTTTTATCCTCTGGTATGATTTCATAATTCTACTGAAATATTTCCATCCTCTCGGAATTCTGTGATCAACCCTTTGTTTCCACTATGCAACAGTTAGAAATCATAGTTTAACGAAACATTTTAACTTCCTAGTTGGCCATTGACCCCATATAAATATATGCGTACTAAAATCTTCTTCCCCGACAACGGTGCCAAAAACTTGACCCGAAGTCCTCTGAAGATCAACATACTAATTAATGCTTTCAAAAATATATGTTATAAATAATAATAGCGGCTAGTGTATGTAAATATAATTTTATGGAAAATATTTTACACACTAGGGGTTCTACGCAAGTATACATATCGTATCAAGTAATATAGGGCTTTGAAACAAAGACCCCAGTATCGTTCGCACGAGGAGAGAGTTATAGATCATTAAATATTTTTATTTTAAAGTATTTCTTTTATAATCAAAAATAAAATATCCTTAATTTACTAGATGCAATAATAAATCACAAATAAAATAATTGATGTAAATAGCAATAAGAAAGCAACTTTCTCCCTTTCAATTAATTCAAGATTTTCTAAGATAATGATAATATTCGTGGAGAATATAAATTTATGGTATTGTGCCAAATAGAAGCATTCATATTCTTTACCTTTTGATTCGAGTGCAAAGAACATTGGCTAGCTCTATAAATCGAGTCCGGATGTATTGTTAGTAGAATGGGTTAATCTGCAGCTCACACTACTAGATGTCCAAGGGTGGCTATGGTCGGCTCTACTAGTGACCCTTTCCTTTTCTATAGACTAAATCATAAGATTTTAGTCTGTCACTCTAAAAACTTATCAATTCTACGCCCAATATATAACATCTTCCTATTTATTTGCACTTCACCTTGAATAACCCGCACAAGGCCTTTGACTACCCACGGATTCATGTGATATCTACAAGTTAAGAATTCATCTCCTTCTAGGTCTCAAAACTCTTCAACAGGTTTTAACAATTTAAATGGCCAATTTAAATAGTAAATTAGGAACCGGTATTAATATCATCACAATGTTTTGAAAATATATGATTTTTAATTCTCCCATGAATATTGTATTATCTTATTTATCTTTTCATAATTGAAATGAGAAAGTAAAGTAACTACTAAGAACACATTAAAATTAAATAACAAAACATGATAAATAAACTTTGAATCAAATTAAAAATACTTATCTTAGATGTTTTTCCTACTAAACTTCTGATTCCTACTGACTCCACAGCGTAATGAACTACAGATGCACCAACTCTTTCAAACACTAAATACAAACTCTAAAATAAACGCACTAATTTATGAAGGAAAGTGAAAAGATGGACCTAATATGATCTCTCCAATTCTCTTTCTAGGTTGGACTCTAGATAGGGGGGTAGATGGGTGCGTTTTTCTTTGAAGGAATACCCTCCTATTTATAGGCTTCAAGGGTTGCCTCAAGGCACCTCTTCAAAATGTGTCCACATTCAATGAATCTTCTAGAAGGTGTGTCTAGCGCCTAGGACCCGGAATCTGGCGCCTAGGTGCCGGACACCGCGTTCAGTTCTTCGCACCTCTTCACTTTGGATCGCACCTCTTCGCGATTAAAACCGTTTTGAAGCGTCCAAATACATTGTATCACATGTCCTATAAACCAGAAACAACTGCCAGTCTTCTAGAAGGTCCAATAACCGCTCACGTCGTCAAAATAACCGCTCAAAAGTCTTCAAAAACTTAACAGTCTTTTGTATCGAGCTGGCGCTTAGCCGCCGGACTCTAGCGCCTAGGCGTCATGTCAGTAATTTCGACAATTTTGCATTTTGGCTCTATTTTTGCTCCTTTTTGCTCCTTTTTCATATTTTTCTCCTTCTTGAACATTTTTGTATCACCTACATCCAAAAACACAAAAAAACCTTTCATTAAAGCATAATATCCTTAAAATTTAATAAAAAATCAAGGCATAAAAATAGTTATTTTTTTCTTGGATCAAAATTCCTCAAACTTAAACGTTACTTGTCCTCAAGTAACCCTTTTTACTATATAAAATGTATAACATTTGGAATGAAAAGGTAAATATTTAAGACTTCTTATGATTTTTGATTTTATAAAGGCTTTAGTAAATCATTAACCAAATTTCACTAACTATGTTTAATTTTAAGAATTTAAAGAATATTCTAACTACGAAATCGTAAGACTTCAAAAAATTTTCATTCACTTCGAAAATAATTTAGTTTATTATATTAAGATCACATAAATTATTCACAAGAAAAAGATCTAGATGAAATTCTTTTCTAATAAAAATACATGTATAAAAATTAAGTAATATAAGTAATGAGTTTTCTTTTTATAAGTTAATTCAAGTGAAACCAATTTTTTATTAGACATTTCCTCAAGCTTCTCCTCCTTTTTTCTCTTTTTTTTTTTTAAAGAGAGGATTACTGTATCTGGATAGCCTGTTAATGGTTTTGAACTTCCCCATCTTTAACTTATATTTTCAAACTTATACATTTTCACTTAATTATTATAACATAAATAGATTTCAAAAAGAATTTCAATCTATTCTTTTTTGAGTTATAATTTTTGATTTCTTAATACTTCTAAAATTCAATTATCTCTACTATGAATAGAAAAAAATCTTAATCTTATTCTTCTTTAAGTTGAATAATTCTATTCTTAAAATCAATCAAAGTTATTAAAATTTTTTATTAAGTCCACAAAATTATTTGTAATTTCAAAAATTTAAGTGATCTTAAATAGATTTTCATTCCTCATGTTATGTTAAAAATTTTTATTTTAAGAAAATATTAGTTCTTAAAGGACAAATAAAATTTAAATTTGAATGTATTTTCCCTTTCCCTCAAACTTAAGTTTTGTTCTATCATAAATATTTTTTTTTTAAGTATGAGAGAAAGAAAATTTTGTAAGTAGGAAAAGAAAGAAAAACATTCTAGAAAGAAAAATTTACTTCTCCACATGATTTTATGAATAATACTGAAATAATGAAGTAGGTATAAAAGTAAGCAGGCTCATTAGTAATTAAATTAAATGACTATACTACTTACAATAACAGAAATAGAACAACAATACTAACTACTAAACAATAGGCTGAAACAGAAATAAACATAAATTTATCCAAATTTCAATCTTAAACACAATACATTAAAAATACTCTAACAACAGTCTCAACACCCAACAATTCACACAAAGTACATAAACAAATCTAAACTAGCAAACAACAACAACAATCAATACTAGCAAACAAACTAATCTAACAACAGACTTAGAAAAACTCAGAGGTAAATCAGGCCACTAATCACTGTCTGTAGCCTCGTCATCGTCATCATCACCAAAAGAAAACTCAACATCCTTAGGATCAACATATGGTGAGAAACTAGGAAAGGTAGGAAACTGAACATCATGCTCTCCCTCCCTTCAGGAATCTAACGAGAGCTTCATCATACTCAGCATCGTAACTACTCTTCCTCTGGGTATACTCAGATAAATGATCAATTTTCTTATCAATAGAATCAACTCTGCAGTGAGTTTGAAATAACTCATGCTGCTGCTCTATAAACTGATCATGCATCGATTCCCAAAAACTAGATGGTGGCTCAGCAGTAGAAGTAGAAGGTCTGGAAGTGGAAGGTCTACCTGAAGTGTGTGTAGAAGTAGAAGGAGCGGTCGATCTCGTCCCTCGAAGACGATCATATATACTAACACTCTCCTGCCCAATTGGCTTGGTAGACTTTAGCTTCTCCTCAGAAATATCAGCAGTGACTCCATTGCAAACACATACAGAATAGATCAAAGTTGGGAATCCCAGTCCCACAGAAGTACTGGATCTAGCAGTAGACTCTACAGGATCATAAATAATACTGCCAACATCTATCAGCTTCCTCTCCTGAGTGCAATAGTTCAGGATAGCTCTTTCTCTGGTAACTTCACTCAGGTGGTTGGAAGGTAGATGTCTAGCAGAAATAAAATATTGCCAAGCCTTTGAAACACCATTTAGCTTAGAAGATTTGAAGTTTACCCGTTTTTCATTCTGTATCTTCCAGGCTCCAGTGCCGTCAGTCAAATAAGCAATAATCATCTCAAGATCTCCCTCAGATGGAGATAATCCAGAATAGTGGCACTCGATGGTAGGTGGCAGTCCATAAAACACATTGATCCTCTTCAGAGTAAATCCTACTCCAATACTTCTGACGAAGACTTCGTAGTCTTCCGTATCTAAAAAGTTAGCATAAAATTCGCGAACGAATGGAATAAAAGCAACAACAGTAAAATAACAGAATCGTTGCCAGTTGTGCGCAACGATTATATTCTGGATCATTTCACCCGGATTGTAAAAGCTTAGCTCCGAGATAAACTTTCTCGACGTCGCAAATTCGTGATATTGAAAATGCGCTGCCGCAGTCGTGAACTTGCTACTGTCAAAATTTTCTCGT
Organism: Papilionanthe hookeriana x Papilionanthe teres; assembly: GCA_022702705.1. NCBI lineage: Eukaryota > Viridiplantae > Streptophyta > Magnoliopsida > Asparagales > Orchidaceae > Papilionanthe > Papilionanthe hookeriana x Papilionanthe teres. The sequence goes on from CM040423.1 coordinate 111,018,148, forward strand.
CCCTTCCCTCGCTTAGATTTCGGTGCCATCTAAACGTGAAAGAAAACAAGAACAAATTTAGGAATCGAATATTTAAACTCTTTTTAAGTTTAAGAAACTTAAAATAAGTTTAAAAATCCAAATAGAATACCTAAAAATTAAAATATTTCTCAAACTTTTGGTTTTTAGCAAAACATAGGAAAAACTATGGTGAAAATCGAAAATAAATGGATTAGAGTGTAGATCTGACCTCGAGACGAAGAAATCAAGTGATTTCGCGCCCAAATACTTGATGTTTTGACCTCAAAATGGATCTAAGAGGTGTATTTTCGCGAAAATGGGAAAGGAGATGAAGTTTAGGCATCATCCATGGCTAATGGGGTTTATATGGTGTTTTTCAGGTAAGCAGGCCGAACCGGCGCTTAGGCGCCGAATTCTGGCGCCTAGGCGCCAGACTCGCCTTTCACAAAAATCACTCTAAAAATTTTATTTTCTACCAAAATTCATAAATTTAACTTCCAATTACTCATATTAGAGTAGGGCTTCAGTTTCTAACTTCCAAAACATTTTCCAAAAAATTTTTAAAAATTAAATATTAAATCCACCAATCAAACACAAGGTTTAAATCAAACTCCTCTAATTTCCATTTATAATCTTCAATATTAGCTCAATACACTTCAGATAAGTATAATATAATGATTCAAGTCCTTACACAAAATCAAACAACACAATTTGAAAATAAATACAACACACATTGAACATGAAAACAAATACACAAACAAACACAATCGATTCACTAATTCGATACAACGACTCACTAGATAAATCATGATCTCACCAAATCACTATATAATTTCCATTATCTTGGCAAGGAAAACTATTCTGCTAACTTGGGAAGAACACTAATGCTCTTGGAAAATCCGTAGCTGTTTTCTCGTTGATCCAATTGTTCTTCGCATACATCTCCACTTGAGCATCTTGATAAGCCGCTAGATGATCAAATTAAAGTTTCGCTTGCCATTACAGATGTTCAATCTGATGATACATTTCATGGAGGCGATCTCCAATACTCTTGAAATCCGCTTCAAATTTATCAAGACAACTAGAAATTTTCTCCAAACTTACAGCGATGAAACCATTGAAGTAGGGTTGAGGATCTTTTGGACCTTTGTCTCTAGCCTCTTCTCCAAGATTTCTCCTCTCCATTTCTTCAAAAATCTTCTCTAATCTCTACAAGAATGGAGTGTATGGGTCAAAATAATGATTGCATAGAGATTGGGGATGAAGATAGGTTAATTTAAAGATGAAAATCGTGTGAAAAACTGAAAGTTTTCAGTTTTTACACAACCCAGTAACAGTGGCGCTTAGGTGCCAAATCTGGCGCCTAGGCGCCGGTCCCATCGACACACAACTTATTCCAGCGCTTAAGCGCTAAATTCTGGCACCTAGGTGCCGGAACCATGTTCAACTCCGTTTCGCCTAACATTAAATTTCAAGGTTTCGTTCTCTAAAAATTGGTAAATTATAATGGTAAGATCAGAACAATATCAATAACACAATTATACATAATTTCAATGAAGGTTAACTTGATCTCCTTTTTACTCATATAAGAAATGGAGTGATCCAAAGTCCAAACTTTATATACTTCAAGATAATTTTTAATTTTCTGAAGTTATATAAAATTAGTCAAGACCGAGGCATAACCATACATTAAAAATTTAAAAACACACTAAAAATAAAATCTTTGGCTTGCTTCCCATTAAGCGCTTGGTTTAACGTCGTCAGCCCGACCTAAGTAATTCTTTAACCAGGTTGACTTAATTCATAAGCATCTTTATAAATCTTTTTAATGTCTCCCAAATAAGGCTTTAATCTTAATCCATTAACTTTAAAAATTTTTCCCATTTTGGGGTCTTTAATATCCACAGCTCCATATTGGTATACTTTTTCAATTATATATGGTCCTATCCATTTTGATCTCAAAATTTCAGGAAAAAGTCTTAAACGAGTATTAAATAGTAATACTTCTTGTCCAAGCTCAAATATTTTTCCTGAAATAATTTTATCATGTATTACCTTCATTTTCTCTTTAAAAATTTTTGCTTTATCATATGATTCATTTCTTATTTCATCCATCTCATTCGATTGCAATAATTGTTTTTCTTCTGCAGTATTCAAATCAGAATTAAAATCCTTTATCGCTCAATAAGCTTTATGTTCAAGTTCAACAGGTAAGTGACAGTATTTTCCAAAAACTAACCGGTAAGGTCACATTCCGATTGGTGTCTTATAAGCTGTTCTATAAGCCCATAATGCAGAATCAAGTCTATCAATCAGTTCTTTTAGGATTAACATTCTTCTCTAAAATTCTTTTAATTTCTCTGTTTGATACTTCAGCCATTCCACTTGTTTGTGGGTGATATAAAGTTGCAATTTTATGTTTGATTCCAAATTTTTGCAATAATGATTTGTTGACCTCATTTTTGATGAGGTCTTCTCTTCTTCTCTTTAGTACTTAGGATCTAGCCTTAGGCTTTTCCTTTGACTATCTTAGAGGACTAGAATTGGGATCCACCATCTAGAATTTCAAACCACTTCTTAACTCCCCGCAAACTCCACAAACTTGACCGTAGACCCCTAATCACCTAGAGGGTTGAAATCAAGTGTGGAAGTTTAAAGGATGAGTTCCTATAGGACTCTTTGGCCTTAGGACCGCCTCAGGTGGCACTGGTTCAGTGGAGGGGCCGACTTACACACACACTACACTCATACACTACACTTCCATACACCTCCTAAAACCACACCTATACCTAACTTGACCTCCTGACTCATGTAAGTGATTCACATGGATGGTCCTTAACCCCTAAGCCCTTGGGCTAAGAGGTTAGGAACAACATAGTGAATGCCTCAAATGAGTCCCTTCATGGCTCATATGGGCTTGATGTGGCTTCATGGCTCAACCAAAATGATTTTATTCCACTTATATTCACCCAATCTTCAATTTTCCAAATTTTCAATTTTCCAAATTTTCAATTTTTGACCCCCGGGACCCTACACCCGCCTAACCTACCAAATGCCCTTGAAACTACCCAAAATTTGCAAAATCACCTAAATTACCCAAAATTCCTTAAGACCAATCCTAAACATTTCCTCCCCACTCAAATTGATCATCCATAACCAAAAATACCAAAAATTCCAAAAATACCTCCCAATACCCTCCAAATACCCAAAATACCCCTCTTAGTCAAAAAATCCAAAAATTCAGAAAATTCCCAGAAAATTCCAGAAAATCCCAAATATTCCCAATTTCATTTTATTCAACTACACCATGGGCCAATTTTGTCAATTTACCCCACTTTTATCAAAACCCCCAATTTGACCCATTTTAACCCAAAGTAAACCCAATGTCAAACCTAACCTACCCAATTGACCTAAATTCTGGTCCAATTCAATTCTAAACTTCAATTCAACATCCCCAACACCAATCTAGACCAAATCCAAGCCCAATTTGATTGGCATTGGGATCCAATTTCACTTTTGGCCTTAAAGCCCAATTTGGACCCATGACCCAAACTTAGCCCAAACTCACCCAATTCAACTCCAATTAACCCCAAATCTTTTCTAAACCTTCCTTAACATCCCCATAAACAAAACACTAACATGATTTGCCCAAAATTTAGACCCAAACCCCACTCAAATTCAACCCAAAATCAAAAAGCCCAATTTTGACCTAAACCTAAACCTAGCCCAAATAAACCCAAACCTCAAAATCAAAACCTAACCAAAGCCAAAACCTATTTGAAACACTCCCATAAACATTTCCCAACATTAATTTTACATCAATTTCAACTCTAGCCCAACTTTGGCCCATGGTAGCCCATTTTGGCCCACCTTAGCCTCTTTACCAAAAGGCCCATATCCAACCCAATTCAAACCCAAATCACCTCAAATTTGTTTCAAACCACTCATGACACATCCCTAAACCAAACTCAACAATTATTTGGCCCAAGCCTTTACCAAAATTTCATCCCAAAATCCATTTTAAAATTCAAAAGCCCACTTTCCTAAACCATTTAAAAGCCCATCTAAAACCATTTCAATGAGCCCAAAATCTACCCTAAAGCCCACATGACATTTCCATTTGCCATCCACTTAATCAAAGCCATTCCCTAAGTTCTAATCACATCATCAAATAATTCCAAATCAAGCCTCATGCCAAATCACCCCTAAATACCAAAATTTTTCTTAAATCCATTTCCATGAAATTGACTTGACTTTTCCCAAGCCAAAGGTGAGCCATGAAGCCATGCATGAGCCACATGGAAGCCATGAGAGCCTCTTTACATGTCACCATGCCATTTTGGGCAGAAGGAGGAGACTCTTTCCTTAATTCCTAAAGGTGATTAACCACTCCCATGATTCCACTAAATCTTGCTTAAGCTTAATTGTACTTGGATGGTGACCATTCCCCATTGATTAAGCTGACCTAAATCACTTTCTATTCAGCTCTAAACAAAGCCTTGGGTGGTGCACCTAGCCCAAATGGAGGGGTTGACCAATTTGAGCCAAAATAAGCCCTCTCCCATTCCATTCTAATCCAAGCCTTTTACACATGGCATTTGCCAATTGCCTACACTAAACGCCAGCCTTGACCCACCTGAACAAGATGGTGACCAATGCCTGGCCGGCCGACCACTGTGTCACCGGAAAACACCATGGCCGAGAGCTCACATGTGAGCCAACTTTGGAATTCTCCCTCGCTGAGCTGCCCCATGCCCAGTGGCCACCATGGCCGTTATTCCCATGCCCGAGAGCGAGTGATCCAAAGCCCTAACTCTCCCCGGGAGGCCCTCCACCCTCTCCTATTTAAACACCACCCCCTCACGGCCATGAGAAGAGAGTTGCACAAACCTTGCCGAAACTCGCCAAAATTGTTCCAAACCCTTCTCCACCCTTAGAGCAGTTGATCCCCAGGTGTCGATTTGCCCTAATCCCCACCGACAAAATCCGATTTCTCAACCGAAATTCCACCCAAAACCGGGACACTTCTCCACGGTGGATCAATCCTCGAATTGATTGGTCCTACACCTTCACCGGACCAAGAGAAGGTGTCCACCAGCAAAAGCCCCATCTCCAGGCCACCCAGTTGTTCCAGACTCCAAAGGTTGTGATCAGCCTTGGTGAAAATCACACCTAGGCAATTCACCACATCCCCGAGGCTTCATCCCTAGCCTCCTGCAGCTCCAACGAACGTGCCGAGCATCTCCGATCGAGGCTTCACCTCTCGTAGCTAAGGTATGGATCATTTCTTCATCCCGAGCTTCTAAACATTCTCCATTTCAAATGAGTCAATTTCAATAAACATTAGCCGTATAGATGTGTTCGTCTCTTCAAGACGAATCCATAGAGTGTAAGAACATAAAAATCCATGGAGAATCGAGTGAGATCTTAGGGCTAGAAGGTGGACGGTTCTCGGGTTAGGAGGCTTGGGGACGATGAACGGATGCCGTTCATTTAATACACGCGCGGACGGACGGCTCGGATGGCGTCGGACGAGGAGATGATACATGAACCGCGGCCGCGTGGCGCCGAGTCGAAGGCGGCGTCAAATGGGAGCGCGCCGCGTGTGCCTTCGGAGATGCTAAGGTTGACGCGGCGCCGACTCGGATAAATAGAAAATTAGGGGTTTTCGATTTATTTAATTCCCTAAACTTCAAAAATCCATATCTTTGTGTAGAAAAATCACAAAAATAAAATAAAAATACCCTCTTGCTCGGTGAACGGAGGAGAATAATGTGGAAAAGAAATTAATTAATTTTGTCCAAGTATTTTATTTTTGATTAATTATTTACTCCCTGCATTGTTTTAATTCTCCATGCATTCATACAATTCACTATGGCATGAGACCATAGGGCTTTTGAAGTCTCTGAACTTGGGAACATTCCCTGAATTTTCCAAGGTCAGAGGCCACCTCTGTGAAAGGTTATTGATTTTTCAAATGCATGTTGCTGTTTTGAGTATTTTAATTCCAAAAATTAGCATGTTGTGAAATAAATTCTAGGAAAATTTGGTGATGTTCCTTATGACCAGAGAACCCTAGGAAAAATAGGACTTGAGTTAATTCACTCAGATTAACCCTAATTATCCTAAATACCCAAAATTAGACTTTAATTAATTAGAGTTAACCATAGATCAAATTGACTTGAAATCAATTCTCCACTGACCTTTAGGATCAGAGGAACCCACCATAAAAGTTTGAAGTCAATTGGACTTGGTTAGCCCTACTAAATGGGTTGATTAAGCCATTTAGTCATTTTAAACTTTAAAAATTCATTACTTTCAAAATACCTTTCAAAAATTCACCAAATTGGTTTTGGAGCCTCTCTGATATCAGGGGAATTTAAGAAAATTAAAATTTCAATTTTCTAAAAAAGTTGATTTTTCATCATTATTTTTATATTTTAATAATTAAAAATAATAAAAATCACAAAAATAATAAAATTCACCAAAATGTCATATTTTGAAATATAATCACTTAGGAACAAACCCCATATTTTTCTTACGTCTATTTAATGAGATATTAAATTTTAAAGCCCTAGGGTAATTTTAAAATTAAAAAAAAAATGTATTTTCTAGCATTTTCACTAAAATAATTATAATAAATCAAAGAAAAATCAGAAAATTGTAAAATTTCGTTCTCTGGAATCCTTGATATTAGAGAGAATTTTAAAAATTATAAAATTCATTTTTCAACTTATATTCTATTTTTAAATTAATTAATACTCCAAAGCTTAAAATAATTCTAATAAATAAAATATAATTCAAAAAATCACAAAAATTGGTCCAAGTGGTCCTCTGGTCATTAGGAATGTCCCATAATTTTCTTAAGGACAGAAACTTTCCCTTGGTCATATTATTAAATTTTCCTTGGAAATCCTTATTTTCCACCAAAAATAATTATATAAATAAATTAAATATAGAAAAATCACATTTTCTCCTCTAATGTCTTTATTGACATATGAGTGAAGTAACATAAAAATTTCAAGTTCATTTGAGCTCAATTTAGTGAGTTATGAAATTATTAGGCTTGAAGGGCAAAATGGTAATTAAAATCTTAACCCTTTAATTAAGACTTTAGGCTTAATGAAGTTAATAGGCAAAATATTTGATTTTAATTTGATTTGGATGATTGAAATTTAGATAATTAAGGGGTAGAAACCTACTAAACAATTTAAAACAATTTTAATAAACCTTAATTAAATAATTAGTTAAATTTGGAAGAATAATAAAATTGGAATTATTAAAATAGGGATATTATTAGGAAGAGATTTGTTCTTTAATTTAAAAATCCCTAAATTAATCATCCCAATAATATTTAATTCCTAATTAAAATGATAATCCAAGTTTAAGATTTAAAATGCTAAAAGACTTAATCATTAAATTAAATTAAAGTTAAATTATTTAAAACAAATCCCTTTAAAATTAAAAAATTAAATTAAAAATTATATTAAATTAAATTAAAAATTAAAAATTAAATAAAATTAAATTAAATTAAATCAAATTAAATTAAATTAAATTATATTAAATTAAATTAAATTAAATTAAATTAAATTAAATTAAATTAAATTAAATTAAATTAAATTAAATTGAAACTAAATTAAATCAAATTAAATCAAATTAAATTAAGCTAAATCATATTACATTAAATTGACTTAAGTGAAATTAAATTAAATTAAACCACATTAAACTAAATTAAACTAAGTTAAATTAAATTAAATTAAATTAAAAATAACATCACCTAAGACAAAGAAATTCAAAATAAATCTAAAACAATTTGAACACTATTCCAAACTTAAATCCATTAACTAAAATTAAATCACAACCTACTTGAATATCCTCGAAAGCTCATGATGTCATAACTCTTAAAAGGAGTGTTAAAAGAAGTGTTACCTCACTTATAGGATATTCAAATGTCCTAGTTCACTGAGCAAGACAACAAAACTTAAACTCTCGGACGATTTATTCATTTGCGTAATTAAATTCATTTGAACTTAAAACAATCCTAGAAATATTGAAAAGATGTTTAAGATTCGTCTTGAGCACTTCCTCAATATGATAGGATATTTATAAGGACAATTGAACTTAGTTGTTCTTTGATGAAGAAAATCGTCCCCAAACTAAAATACAAGAACCTAGACGTCATAGGAAATGACTAGCTATAAGATTAGGAACTTGGTAGAAAACCATAACCCTTCCCTTAGCTTTACCTAGGAACTTACTTTAAATGCTTAAATATTCCAACGGTGTTTTAAGTGCAGCTTGGGATGACGGGAAGGCCCTCCAGGTACGCTTTTATTTTATTGCAATTTACTTTACTGCAATTTATTTAATCGCATCGCACTTACCTTTCTTGCATGATAAACAACAGTTGCATGAAAACCTACACCTTTAGGACGAAACCAAAGCTGAAACCCATAACTAAATTAAAAGACACTACAAGATAAAATTCATCGCCACAACATTCAAAATATAAAATAACTCAAAATTTAATCACAAACAAAACAACAAAACTACAACTACAACTAAATTAAAACGTCTCATTGAATGATCGGGAATACCTCGGATGATGTAACCCACGTGTTGCTAACGGAATTTCCCACGGTCTAAATGAAAGTGCGGAACTCATTTAGTTGAGTTTAGCAAATTCATCTGGACTAAGTGAATTCGATGAAAATAACGATGCAGGGATGACGGAACCGTGGGATCTTAATCGGTTCTGTTTAATCAACTTTAAGACTCGTTTTAATTAAAATATTAAAGACACATGGAAATTAAGACTTTCTCTAAAACCAAACACTTCTCTCATCTCCTGATTTATGACTTCTAGAACTAAACCTCTGCAACAACAAGGAGCTCGGAGCATGGTGGACAGCACGGCCATCGTCATCGACAAAACCCGAGTCTACTTCAACGAAAACTTTTCTTAGAATTAAATAACCAAGCCGTAGGACTTCGAGGTAGCTTGCCTAGTGCAACATAAATCCTCAACTCTTCGTTAGGCATTTGCATGATCATATCATGTAAATTAAGCCCTAACCGGTCTTAGGAATCCGAGGTAGTCGTCCGATACGACATAAACCCTCACATCTTCGAGGCTATTTGTATGATTTTATCATACAAATATAAGTCCTAACTAATTAAAATTGGCAAGATCAAAATTTTAAATAAACATTAGGACTTTCCTAAATTCAAACCAAACAATAGGATAGTTTGGGAAGTCGCCAAGATTCTTCTTGGATCCTCAGCTTCTCCTACTTTTCTTCCATTGGACTTCTGAAAATAACCGTTCCAAACTTGATCCATTCCCTATTGAAATTCTAAAATTCAATCCCTCGAAAACTTAGACTTTGCGATTCTTGAGAGCGAAACTACCGATTATTATCGAGAGTTTTCTTAGGTGATTTCCGTCACTTAAGATGTAATTAACTATAGGGGCTTGCCCTTATAGGGAACTTTAAGAACCTGAGTAATATAAACCCCGCTTAATTCATTTATATTAAGCGAGGGAACTTGTCGGCTTATAAAATTGGTTCGCGGACCAAACGGATGTCACAAATCTCCTAGTTTATTTAATCGAGCCCCATCATCGAGCGATGTATCTATTCTTCGGGATAGATATACGGTTGTGGTGCGGTGCTCGTTTATATAAACTATTTGAGATGTGAGATCAGTTTGACTTCATATCTTAAAATTTTTTAAAATTATTTTCAAAATCAAAACACTACTTTCCAAATTATATATATATGTAAATTAAATTTAAAATTCGCCGACAACTTCTGTAGGCGACCCTTTCGCAAAACACATAACCTAAAAATATGCCGACATGATCGAATTCTTATATTTCTAAAATGACTTCCACCATCCGTGACAATTACCTTAGGCATTCCAAATCTTGAAAAAATCATCTTCTTTAAAAATTTAGATACACTTTTGGAGTCACGATTAGGCAAAGCTACGACTTCAATCCACTTTGAAACATAATCAATCGCTAATAAAATATAAATTTTTCCAGATGATGGTACAAATGGTCCCATAAAGTCTAAACCCCATATATCAAAAATTTCAACTTCCAATATATAGTTTAAAGGCATTTCATCTTTCTTGGACATATTTCAATTCTTTGACATCGATCACATGTTTTAACATAATGTCTCACATCTCTGAATAAAGTAGGCCAATAAAATCCTGAATTTAAAATTTTAAATGCAGTTTTATCTACTCTAAAGTGTCCTCCAAAATCAGAATCATGACATTTTTTAATAATAGCAAAAGTTTCTTCATATGGTACGCATCTTCAAATTATAGAATCTCTTCCTAATTTAAATAAATGTGGATCTTCCCAAATATAATATTTAGCATCATTTTTAAATTTTTTAATAAATTTTTCATCCAATCCATAAGGTAGAATATTGCTAACTAAATAGTTAACTTTATCCGCATACTAAGGTGTTTGGTATCCTTGAATAACATATAAATGTTCACCAGAAAATTTCTCATTTATGTTTTCTTCAGTAATAACATCATTCTTAATTCTAGATAAATGATCGGCAATTTGGTTGTCCGTTCCTTTTATATCCACTATTTGAAAATCAAATTCTTGTAGAAGTATAAACCATCTTATTAGTCTATGTTTAGCATCCTTTTTTGACATTAGATATTTAATAGCGGAATGATCAGTATGAACTATGCATTTAGTACCAAGAAGATAAGGTCTAAATTTATCAAAGGCATATACTATAACTAGAAGGTCTTTCTTAGTAGTAGTGTAATTTCTTTGAGTTTCAGTAAGAGTTTTACTAGCATAATATATAACTTTGAAAATTTTCACATATTTTTGTCCCAATACAGCTCCAATTGCAAAATCACTTGCATCACACATTAATTCAAAAGATTTATTCCAATTAGGTGCAAAAATGATAGGTGCAGTAATTAATTTTTCTTTTAAAATATTAAAAGCATTAACACAGTCTTTGTTAAATTCAAATTTAGCATCTTTTTCCAATAAATGACTAAGAGGTTTAGCAATTTTAGAAAAATCTTTTATATATCTTCTATAAAATCCAACATGACCTAAAAAATTCTCACATCGATAATGTACGGTAGGTGGTTGTAATTCAGCAATAATTTTCACTTTTGCTTGATCTACTTCCATCCCTTTTGTGAAATCTTGTGACCAAGTACGATGCCTTCGTGACCATGAATTGACATTTTTCCCGGTTAAGAACTAAGTTTGTTTCTTCACATCTTTTCGTAATTTTGGAAATATTTTCCAAACAAGATTCAAAAAAAGTTCCAAAAGCCGAAAAATCGTCCATGAATATTTCAATTCCTTTGTTAATCAGATCACAAAATATTGACATCATACATCTTTCTAAAGTTACAGGTGCATTACATAAACCAAAAGGCATTCTTCTAAAGGCAAATGTTCCATAAGAACTTGTAAATGTTGTTTTCTCTTGGTCCTCAGGAGCTACACGTAATTGATGATAACCAGAATATCCATCCAGAAAATAGAAATATGAGTGCCCAGCTAATTTATCAAGCATTTGATCCGAGAAAGGTAAAGGAAAATGATCCTTTCTAGTGGCGTCATTTAATTTCCTATAATCAATGCAAATTCGCCATCCAGTAACTTGTCTTGTAGGAATTAGTTCATTTTTATCATTGACAATGACAGTTACTCCTCCTTTCTTTGGAACACAATGAATAGGACTCACCCATTAGCTATCTGAAATAGGATAAATAATACCAGCATCTAACCATTTAACAATTTCTTTTTTAACAACCTCTTTCATGATAGGATTTAATCTTCTTTTCGGTTCAATAGTAGGTTTAAAATTTTCATCCATTAAAATTCTATGCATACAAATGGACGGGCTTATTCCTCTTATGTCAGCAATTATCCAACCAAATGCTTTCTTATTAGTATTTAACACTCCTATCAATTTTTCTTCTTGATCTTTACTTAGCTCAGAAGAAATAATAACAGGTAAAGTTAATGAATTTCACAGAAATGCATACTTTAAATGTGAAGGTAACATTTTTAATTCCAGTTCAGAGGCTTTTTTAATTGAGGGTAAAAGTATATCATTTTGAGTTATGTCCAAAGTTTCCCAATTATCTTTAATATAATGAGTTTCTTCTTCTTTTAGTTCTTCATCTTCATCGGTTAATAATTCAAATTTTTCTTCAGAAATTACTTTACATTTTCTTGATAATGTTTCTCAATTAAATAATCAATTATATCCATTCGATAACATTTTTCTTTGTCATGGTACTTCATTGATTTAAGGACATTAAATTTAATCTCTTGATCATTAACTCTTATTGTTAATTCTCCTTTTTGCACATCAATCATAGCTCGTCCGGTCGCTAGAAAAGGTCTCCCTAAAATAATAGGTATTTCTTTATCTTCTTCCATATCAAGTACAATGAAATCTACAGGGAAGATAAATTTATCTACTTTAACAAGAACATCCTCTATACCTCCTTTAGGGTAAGTGATAGATCTATCAGCTAACTGAAGGGTTACAGTGGTGGGAGTAATATCTCATAAATTCAACCTTCGAAAAATAGAAAATGGCATGAGATTAATACTTGTTCCTAAATCGCATAAAGCTTTTCCACAAAAATTTTCTCTAATAGCACAAGGTATAGTAAAACTTCCAGGATCGTTCTTTTGAATTATTGCACTACATTCTTTACTTAATGCAACAGTTTCAAAAGCTTCAAATCTTCGTTTCTTACTTAAAATATCCTTCATAAATTTTGCATAAGTTGGCATCTGTTCCAAAGCTTCAGCAAAAGGTATGTTTATAGTAAGTTTCTTAAAAATTTCAAAGAACTTAGAAAACTGATGATCAAGCTTCTGCTGTTTAAGTCTTTGAGGGAAAGGTGGTGGTGGTTTTTCAACTTCCATATTAATAGAAATATCAGTTTGATCTTTATTAGGAGAAGAAGTATCTTTAGATTTTTCAATCTCTTCAACCTCAATCTCATTTTCAATTTCATTCTGTATTCTATCTTTTAATTCATTTCCACTTCTAAGTTGTACAGCTTTAACATGATCATGTTCTCTTCCTGTTTCTTTTGGATTGATTTCAACATTACTAGGAAGTGTTCCTGGGGTCTATAATTAATTAAATTAGCAATTTGTCCCATTTGATTCCTAATATTACGAATAAAAATGTTTTGATTTTGTAATTAATTACTTAGTTGTAAAATTAATTCTTCTATAGATAACTTTTTTCGTTGATTGTTAAATCCGAGTGGTTTATAGTATGAATTAACTTGATTATTCCAATTTCCAGTGAGATGAGATTGATTATTACCCCATTGTTCTGAATTATTCCAGTTAAAATTAGGATGATTTTTCCATCTAGGATTATAATAATTTGAATAAGGATTATTTTTACTAGCAATAGCTTAAAAAGTTTCAACAGTTTGAGAATCTTCAATATTAGCAGAGTTATTATGTGATATATTAATAGCAAAACTATCTAATTTCTTAGACATTGCTACTACTTGTGAAGCTAAAATAGAAAAGGCTTCATTATCATGAATACTTGCCATTCTTTTAGGATTAATCCTTTCAGAAGGCCATTGAAAATTATTGTTAGCCATTTCTTCAATTAAAGTGTAAGCTTCTTCAAATGATTTAGACATTAAAGAACCTCCAACAGTAGCATCAATAATTGATTTTAAAGATCCAATTAATCCATTATAAAATGTTTGAATAATTAACCAATCAAGTAAAGCATGATGATGACATTTTCTTAATAGTTCTTTAAATCTTTCCCAAGTTTCATAAATTGTCTCCCAGTCAAATTGACTAAATGAAGTAATATCATTTCTTAATTTAGCGAGTTTTAGAAGGAGGAAAATATTTAGCAAGAAATTTTTGTGCCATTTCGGCCCATGTTTTAATAGAACCCGTTACTAATGAGTTCAACCACATCTTTGCTTTATCTCTTAAACAAAAAGGAAAGAGTCTAAGCTCTAATAGCATCATCAGAAACATTGTTATATTTAAAGGTAGCACAAAGTTCTAAAAACTAGCAAGGTGTAAATTTGGATCCTCATTTGTCTGTTCCACTAAATTGATTGTTTTGAACCATTTGAATAATAGACGGTTTAGGCTCAAAAGAATTAGCATCTACAGTGGGTATTTGAATACTACTATGAAGTTCATCAATCGTAGGGTTAGCATAATCCCTTAATGGTTTATAAACATTTTGATCATTAATTTCGATTGGATTTTGTAAATTGTTATGTAAATTAGTCATTTCTTGAAATTTTTGAATTTGTTTTACTTTTTTAATTCTTCTAACAGTTCTTTCTAGTTCAGAATCTAATGGTAATAATCCTTCAAATCCAGAACTACGCATAAAAAGTCAATTAGCAAGAATTAAAATAAATATTATTATTATATATATGTGTTTTTTGTTTTTTATAATAAATAAAAATAAAAAAAATAAAAATACCTAAAATGTAAAAGTTTGCCTATGCTCTCCCCGGCAACGGCGCCAAAAACTTGACCAGAAATAAATATATGCGTACTAAAATCTTCTTCCCTGGCAACGGTGCCAAAAACTTGACCTGATGTCCTCTGAAGATCAACGTACTAATTAATGCTTTCAAAATTATATGTTATAAATAATAATAGCGACTGGTGTATGTAAATATAATTTTATGTAAACTATTTTACACATTAGGGGTTCTACACAAGTATACGTATCATATAAAGTAATAAAGGGCTTTGAAACAAAGACCCCAGTATCGTTCCCACAAGGAGAGAGTTATAGATCTTTAAATATTTTTATTTTAAAGTATTTCTTTTATAATCAAAGATAAAATATCCTTAATTTACTAGATGCAATAATAAAGCAAAAATAAAATAATTGATGTAAATAGCAATAAGAAAGCAACTTTCTCCCTTTCATTTAATCCAAGATTTTCTAAGATAATGATAATATTCGTGGAGAATATAAATTTATTTTATTGTGCCAAATAGAAGCATTTATATTCTTTACCCTTTGATCCAGGTGCAAAGAACATTGGCTAGCCTATAGATCAGGTCTGGATGTATTGTTAGTAGAATGGGTTAATCTAGCTCACACTACTAGATGTCCAAGGGTGGCTATGGTCGGCCCTACTAGTGACCCTTTCCTTTTCTATAAACCAAATCATAAGATTTTAGTCTGTCACTCGAAAAACTTATCAATTCTACTCCCAATATATAACATCTTCCTATTTATTTGCACTTAACCTTGAATAACCCGCACAAGGCCTTCGACTACCCAAGGATTCATGTGATATCTACAAGTTAAGAATTCATCTCCTTCTAGGTCTCAAAACTCTTCAACAGGTTTTAACAATTTAAATGGCCAATTTAAATAGTAAATTAAGAACTAGTATTAATATCATCACAATGTTTGGAAAATATATGATTTTTACTTCTCCGACGAATTTTGTATTATCTTATTTATCTTTTCATAATTGAAAGGAGAAAGTAAAGTAACTACTCGAACACATTGAAATTAAATAACAAAACATAATAAATAAACATTGAATCAAAATAAAAATACTTATCTTAGATGTTTCTCCTACTGAACTTCTGATTCCTACTGACTCCACAGCGTAATGAACTACAAATGCACCAACTCTTTCAAACTCTAAATACAAACACTAAAATAAATGCACTAATTTATGAAGGAAAGTAAAAAGGTGGCCCTAATATGATCTCTCTAATTCTCTCTTTAGGTTGGACTTTAGATAGGGGGGTAGATGGGGCGTTTTTCTCTGAAGGAATACCCTCCTATTTATAGGCTTCAAGAGTTGCCTCAAGGCACCTCTTCAAAATGTGTGCACATTCAATGAATCTTCTAGAAGGTGTGTCTGGCGCCTAGGCACCGGAATCTGGCGCCTAGGCGCCGGACACCGCGTCCAGTTCTTCGCACCTCTTCGCGATTAAAACCATTTTGAAGCGTCCAAATACATTGTATCACATGTCCTATAAACCAGGAACAACTGCCAGTCTTCTAGAAGGTCCAATAACCGCTCACGCTGTTAAAATAACCGCCCAAAAGTTGTCAAAAACTTAACAGTTTTCTGTATCGAGCTGGTGCTTAGATGCCGGACTCTGGCGCCTAGCGCCAAGCCAGTAATTTCAATAATTTTGCATTTTGACTCTATTTTTGCTCCTTTTTGCTCCTTTTTGCTCCTTTTTTATATTTTTCTCCTTCTTGAACATTTTTTGTATCACCTACATCCAAAAACACAAAAATACCTTTCATTAAAGCATAATATCCTAAAAATTTAATAAAAATCAAGGCATAAAAATAGGTATTTTTTTCTTGGATCAGCCATACAAGGAAGAAATGAAGGTCGGAGGTTAACAAACAATTTAGGCCATGAAAAACTCAACATAAGTAATAGAAAAACATCATAGAACCAAATTGAATCCACTACTCCCTACATCACCGAGACACAAATAAAGCTTGGTAATTATTACAGAGAAAACCATAGCAAAAAGTACTACAAAAAATTTGCTTGCAAGCAACCTAAATATGAAAAACTTATAATAAATTATTTCACCAATAAAGTCAGCACATTTATCTCTCATTCAAGATCTCTTACAAATCACAAAGTAAAGATAAACTCTTCCTTGAAGGTTTCAACCTAAGGAGGAAGACAAACCTCAAAAGATCCATCTAAACCTCTTCCAAACTCTCTTATTTAAGCTTCCAAGCCTTATCAGATGTTGAACTCTTTGTTAAAAGCACTAATATTTGATGTTATAGTAAAAATCATGATTTGGTCCATTAAATTTCTTCCTGAAGTGTTTCCCACTTGTCGACGTGGTCACACCCATTTCTAGCATGGTCACGCTGTTCTTCTGCCATGGTTGGTATGGTCACACCAAATTTTGGCATGGTCGTACCACCCTACTGCAGTATATGGCATGTTTAAGCCATTCCTGATAATGTCACGCTGATCTTGCTTAGTCATTGGCATGTTGATGCCTCCTTTAAGTGTGGTCACGCCTCTTTGGATTACTTTTCCACTGGATTTTCTTGTTCCATCTTGTTCGTATATATTTCCAACATCTTGCATAATATGAACAAAATGCCTTTTTCATGCATAAATTGTTGATAATTAATTGAAATTAAGGTGTAAATGAAAAATGATGCAAAATTGATGCATGTCAAACCTCCAAACTTACCCTATTACTTGCCCTTAAGAAATTGCATGGCTCAGTTTTGGATTTTTAATAGAGTTAGTGCTTGAGCAAAGTTTATAACCTTTCAAACTGTAATATGAAATTTGAGTAAAACTATGAAATGTTATTAGACTTGATTATCATTAATGGAAATTAGCTCAATTCCACACTTATACATCTCATTATCCCCCCTTTTTCATCGTTCTTGAATTTACTTACATTTTTGTTGTGCCCACCACAAGCTTCTTCTAATGGGTATTTCACATTATTGTTTTTTTTCATTTCTTTTTTGTCTGAGAATTATTATATCTTATGGGCAACATTTTTTTCTAGCTTTTCTTTTAAATATGAAGACCGGTTATGTTTCTTAATTAACCAAACTGAACACCTGATTATTTGAATGTTCCACCTCTAATTTATCCTTTTATGTTAAGGCTTAAGTTCATATTAAGTTGGTTACAATAAATTGAAAAGAGCAAAGATATTTTTAGTTGGTTACACAATATCTAAATTTTCATTTTTAAATAATTTATGGATATTTCCTAGGTGAAGTACGAAGTTGTCAAGTTATAGCTTCCCCTCCTTACAAAAGTTAATCTTTTTATAAACACCATTTAGTTTCTTTTCCTAAATTGTTATAAGTACTTTAAAAAAAATAAAAAATTCTAGCAGGAGTTACAAACTGAAGTATAAATCATTTATTGAATTATGTAACTACTCATCAGGTTCATAAAAAAGTAAACTATCACCACTCAAACTTATTTTTTTCAATACATGCATTATATAAAAGTAATAATAAGGATAAAAAAAAGTAAGTATAAGGAAAGTAAAGATAGGCTACATCACATGAATCTTAGAAAGTAAACATTTTAGAAAATACGGTACAAACTCAGCAATTAAAAATACCACAAAATGTAACAAACAAAGTAGTGCAATAGTGCAAATCCTAATATATATATATATATATGAAATTAAACACGTACAGACATGTGCTTGGGCACCCAACAGGGACAACAACACACAATTAAGGAACAAACACAAACTACTATAGCAGACAACAATGCAATAGCCTATCTGGAGGAACTGGCAATGTAGAGTCAGCAATGACAACAACACACAAGAATATGGGACATAAAACTCAACAATACAATAGTCTCCCATGTCGCTGCCCTGACCACTCATAATCGTCTCTTCTAACACAATGGATGCAAACACTCATCCGCGTGTAAGCCCTCATTGAGTGCAGACACACTACTATACCAAACTTATAGTTGCCTCCTTCACTTCCTCTGTTTAAGAGTACATAGGAATTCTAA
The DNA here is from genome assembly GCA_022702705.1 of Papilionanthe hookeriana x Papilionanthe teres. Lineage (NCBI taxonomy): Eukaryota > Viridiplantae > Streptophyta > Magnoliopsida > Asparagales > Orchidaceae > Papilionanthe > Papilionanthe hookeriana x Papilionanthe teres. Next base: position 111,036,724 of record CM040423.1, read on the forward strand.
TGAAGAATATGATAGCCAGCTCTGATGTGTACAACATGCACACCTATGGGCTCCTTCCATAGTATCTTGCTTAGGATGTTGGAAGGGAATTCACGTGAAGCCTCGGGTAACCTGGAGGCACCACCTCTCAGCGTCATCTTCCTTTTAAGTCCGAGTGCAGGACAACCACAGGGATTTCTTATACTTACCAAGGAATGAAGGATGGTCATATGGGTGATGAAATGATCAGTTCCAAATCTCTTAAATTTGACTAATTGGGCATAAAAGTTGTCAGCATCGAGAAGGTGGGGTTTTAGGAAGATATTTTTAATTTAATATATATATATATATATATATATATAATTTCGGAAAATATCATTTTTAATTTTGAAAATATGAAATCAAACTGATCTCATAAATGCAATTATTTAAATAATCAAACACTTCGCCGCAAGCCATGTATTAATCCCGAAGAATGGATACATTGCTTGATGGTGAGGCTTGATCAAATAAACTAAAGAATCCATGACATCCATTGGTCTGCGAACTATTATTGTTGACCAAAGATACACCTAAAATATAGTATTTTTATACACATTTTTATACATATTTTTGATGATATTCCACTTTAACAAAATGTATTTTGTGAGTTTTTCTTACAAATATGATTAAATGGACGATTGTGATGAAAAGAGTGAATAATGATCAAATTTGGGGCAAAAATGAAGATAGCGAAGCGCCAGAACCAGCGCTTATGCGCCAAGGCTCCGCGGCTATGCACCCAGATCTGTAGCTTACCCGCCAGCAGGCTCGCAGCTAAGCACTGGTACCCTACGCATACGCGCGATAGTCAATAAAGAGGTGTTATTTTAATTTAGGCACAATTTTAAAGAGGTTTTCGAAGCACCACCTGGTGAGAACGTGGGTAACTTCCTATTGGTGCCAAATTCAATTCAAAATACTCTTGAATGGATGCATCTCTTGAAAGATTCATTGAATCTGGACACAATTTAAAGATATACGAAGACACATTTTGGAGAAGTATAAAAAGAGGACTTGAAGATAAGAAAAATGGTTGTTGTTGGAGGGTGTGGTTTGTTATTAAGAGTATGGTTTATGTTAGAGAGTAATTTTAGAACACACCTCTCCACTTCAACATCTTTACTTCATTTTATATAATATTTATTAAGAGTAGAATTGAGATTTAGAGTCCACAGAGTTGGGTGCCAACCTCTAAGGAGTATTTTAAGGGAAAACAAAGTTTTTTAAAGAAACTTTAAGAGTCTTATGGAGATGAATTACAGATAAGTCTTTATCATTGTATTACATTTAGTTTTTAATTAAGACTTCCTGTGTTTTCACTACGATTTCTACTTTTAAACCAAGTTGTGATTGGATTTTCTTCATGAATTCTAAGTATTTTTCTTTATCTTTTACCTTAAGTGATGAACTAATTAAGTTAGAGAAGTATGTTGTGTGAATTATAGGATTTAAATTTTAGAGGAAATTGTGATGATTTAAAACCTTATACTTTATTTACTTCTTGATTTGGCCAATTAAGGTGTTAAAATTTGTTGTGAGAACATGTAAGATCCAGTGCGGTATTGTCTTAGTCAACAATTTTAAAGAGTCACATGAGATAATATGGGTGAGAATGTAATCCATATAGTTGAGTGATAATAAATAGGGAGATATACTTTGATGGTTGTAGAATTAGATGATATTATAGTGATAGGCTAAAGCCTCTAATTTGATTTATTGTTTTATATTTTGATATGATATGTTAGCCCCCGGTGGAGGGAATCGAGGAAACTCTGGAGTAAGAGCTAGTATCTTTCCGGCCTAACCTGTTTTCAAGATTTTTAAAATAGTTAATTAACCTATGTTCTTTATAACATCTCTAGTAAGGGTAAAGAATATAATTGCTCCTATTTAGCACAACACATTTTAGATACTTCCACAACAAATATACATCATAAGTTATTAATGATTCATAAAAAGAAAAAAGATATTTCATTTAAATAAGTTTTTATCTTATAAAAATTTAGTTAAAGTAGTTTCTTTATTTTAAATTATAAAATTAAGAAAAAGAATCAAATTATATTTTCTAAAATATTATATTTAGTTTGAGTAAAATCTTTTCTAAAAGTAAAAAGTTAATTTTTCATTTCTAAATCAAAAATTATTTTCTTTAATAATCACTTTTCCTGTGGGTCTGATATCCCGGGGCTTAATCAGAGAGTCCAATATTACTTGATAAACGATACGTATACTTGCGTAGTGTCCACATTATAAAATCATTAAAAAGGAGTATTAATATATATATATATATATATATATATATATATATATATATATATATATATATATATATATATATATATATATATATATATATATAATAACTCATCATGTTGGCGGCTGAAGACAGAGAAGATCTAATAGGGTTTTAATGGAGTGCTGGCTGGCAGCTGGGGCTTGGACTGGGGTGTTGGCTGGAGCTGGTGGGTGGAAGATTTGTTTTTACTTCCTTTATTGCTGTTGTGAGCTGATTTCGTGGCTCTTGGATCTGCTTTGTTCTTCCCTGGCTCTTTCTTTTTTGAGTTTTGGGAGTTACTGTTCCATTGCCTGGTGGAGCAGTGTTGGTTTTGTTTGGCTTTCTATTTTCTCTGGGTGGCTGGTGCCCTTTAGGCCTTCCTGGATTTGCCGAGTTGTTTTGGGTACTACTGTTTCTTTGCTTGGTTTACTGTGGACGGCTTGGGCTTCCTAGACTTTCTGGGTGAGCTGCTGCCTACAGGTTTCCTCCTTGGCTTTTCTTCTGCCCTTAGGGTGTGGGCTTGCTATTGTCTTCATTCTAGTTGGTTTTTGTCATGGCACATCATTTTCCAGTTGATTCTAGTACAAATGCTATGTGGGCCAAGGCCTCATATGCAGGTGTGGTGGGCAAAGGAAAAACTCCTCACAAGACTTTTGATCACGTGGTCTTCCCCAAGGCCTTGCATGATACTGCTGCAGGGAAGGGAAACAACCCTTTTATTAATGCAGTGGGAGTTAAGGAGGGTCAGCCTGCTGTCCTTTTTTCTAAAAATGACATGAAGACTCTATCAGATGCCATTATGTTCAATTTGATTGGAAAATTCCAAATGGGGCTTCCTAAGATGGAATATGTGAGAAAATTTTTTGAGGAACTCAACTTGGTGGGCTCTTGGAAGTTGGGCTTACTTGATGGGAGACATTTGCTCATTAGGTTATCCAATGAGGAAGACTATGCCAAACTATTTGGCAAGCAATCCATTTTGATAGCTGGAACATATATGAAAATACTTAAATGGACACCTGATTTTGATCCATTAAATGAGCTCCCAAACATACCTATGTGGTTTAAATTTCCCAATTTGCCAATACAGCTTTACCATCAAAATTCATTGTACAATATCAGCCAAGTATTGGGCACCCCTCCTAAGACTGACACACACACTTATGATATGGCCAGACCTGCAGCAGCTAGGGTGTTAGTGGAGAGGGACATTACCCTCTCTGATGTCCATAGAATATGGGTTAGAACTGATGAGGACTTCCCTGAGGAGGGCTTCTGGCAGGATATTGAGGTGGAGTTCAAACCTTTGTATTCCCAACATTGTAGGATATTTGGGCATTTACAAGAAAGCTGCAACAGATTACATCCACCTTCTAGAAGGAGATCAGTTGGTATTAATAAGAAGACTGGGTAAATTGCTAAAAGTACTGCTGTGGGGCAGACAAATCCTCCTATGTCAGCTGGGCCTGATAAAGAAATGTCTATATCAGTTAATACTTTACCAATAGAAGTGCATGATGTTGCTGTTCCCATGATGCCAGAGGGGGTTACTGCAATTCCTATGCTGCCTACTGGAGAATTGGCTCCAGCTTTGCCAGGTGTAGATTTGGTCCAGTCAGATGCTGAGCAGGAGCTGCCTATAGAGAATATTGAAGAGCCTGTTTTCACTAGCCCAGTGGCTCAGAAGAAGGTTGATCAAGGTTCTACAGTTGAACTGGATTTTTCAAATGCAAATATTGGTAAGATGGCTACTGGTCTTACCAATGAATGTCAAACTCAGAAAAGCAATAAGAGAAGGAAGAACAAGACAAAATTACAAGGACTGTTGGATATCCACCCTCATGGTGATCCCCCAGACAGTCCCCATTTCAATTCTCTCCCCAAAACAAGGGGGAAAGGAAAATATATATCTCAATGATCAACTTAATGTGTTGGAATATAAGAGGGGTTGCACATCCCTCTTCTCTTAGTAGAATTAAGCATTTAGTTCATTTTCATAAACTGTGGTGCTTTGCTCTTTTGGAGCCCTTGGTTAAAAAGAACATTAACCTCATCACTAAATCTTTCCCTAATTTCTCTTATCATATTATTGTAACCAATAAAATTTGGGTGTTTGCTAGAAAAGAGATGCAATGGTCTGTGCTTCTTGATCATAATCAGTTCATTCATTTGCAATTTTCAATTGGTGATCAGATTGGCTTTGTAACTTTCATTTATGCTAGCAGTAATTATAGGCAACAACAGCTATTATGGAATGATTTGCTGCATATTGGCATCAGAAGAACTCTTTCTGGATACTGGGGGTTGATTTTAATTGTCTCACTGCTGCTTCTGAGAAGAGAGGAGGCAGTCCACCCTCTACCTCTTACATGTCTTCTTTTAATCAATTCATAACAGATGCTGCACTTTTTGATTTGAGCTTTCAGGGCCCTTCTTTCACCTGAAGGAGAGGTAGTACCTGGGAAAGATTGGATAGGTTGCTGGGGAATTTTCTTTGGCTTCAGACCTTTCCATATACCAACATCACCCACCTCTCTATGGCTGGATCTGATCACAGGCCTATTCTTTGTTCCATAAGGAATGTGGAAGGAGGGAAAGGGGGAAACTTCAGATTTTAGAACATGTAGCTGATCCATCCAGACTTCTTAACTGAATTGAAAAAATGCTGGAAGCCCCTTCTGGGGCAATGACCCTGGGGCAATCTCTGGACTATGCACAAGCAGACTGCTAAGCATTCCACTCACTGGAATTGGACAAAGTTTGGGGATATCCATGCCAAAATCCATAAATCTGAAGAAAAGGTTGCTCTGCTGGAAACTGGCCTTTTAAGGGGGACTTAGACTGAATTGGAACTACACATGGCAGATGAAGAGCTAATGGCACAAGTCAAATACCAGGAAGCCTTTTGTCATCAAAAAGCTGCATCTTATAAATTCATTGAAGGAGATAGAAACACCAAATATTTCCATGCTTATATCAACTTTAACAGGAAATGTAATCTGATTCTCTATATAACTAAATCAGATTGAAACTGATGCCATTGCTGAGGATGTTGTACATCATTTTCAAAAGCTCTTTACTCAGGTTCCAATCCAAACAACACCAATTCAGTTTCTGCTCTTTCAGGATACTATTACTTATGTGAAGGGACTCTATTTAACTCAAATTCCATTGGAAGCTGAAATTAAACTTGCATTAGACTCCATTGATGGTACTAAGGCTGCTGGACCTGATGGGTTCTCAGCCTCTTTTTACAAGGAAGGTTGGTCCATTATTGGCAAGGATGTAGTGTTGGCAGTGCAGGCCTTTTTTCAGGGGTTAGATCCTCCCAAGTATTTTACTTCCTCCACTATTGTATTAATACCTAAGAACAAGCTTAGACATTCTTGGGGAGACTTTACACCCATCAGTCTAACTACTGTGCTTTCCAAGATACTAAGCAAGATTCTAGTCACCAGGCTCCAGCCCCATCTACAATTATAGAACAAAGCTAACCAGGCAGCCTTTGTGAAGAGGAGAAACATCTTTGATAACATCTTGCTAGCTCAAGAATTGCTACTAGATTTGGATAGGAAGTGTAGGGGACACAACATGATCTTCAAATCAGACATTATGAAGGCTTATGATACCATAAGCTGGGAGTTCATTCTTAATTGTCTATTTGCTAGAGGCTTCCCTCCTGAGTTTGTGCAGCTGATTGAGAGGTGGCTTCATTGTAATGCACATTCATTATTGGTTAATGGAAAGAGCCATGGATTCTTCAGTGCCACTAGAGGGATTAAGTAGGGAGATCCCCTCTCCCCTACCCTCTTTATTCTGGCCTTTGACTATCTTTCTAGACTCCTGGATGATCTTATGATTAAATCTCCCCAGCTTCAATATCACCATAAGTCCAATTTATTGGTTAGTCATCTGTCCTATGCAGATGACATTATTATTTTCTCCAGAGCTTCCAAGGCTGCTATTAAAGGTATATCTAAAGTATTCCAACAGTTCACCTCAGTTTCAGGATTGGAATTAAATCTTCAAAAATGCCAATTCTTTGTCAGTACTCATGTTAGCCATCTTGTGAAGCCCTGGATTATTGATCACGCTGGCTTCAAATCTTCTCACCTTTTCATTAGCTATCTGGGGGTGCAACTTTTGAAAGGCAGAACCAAAAAAATCTAATTTCAGGAGGTGATTGATAAGATCAGGGCCCAAATCCAGTCTTTGGTCTAACTCCTTCCTTTCTAATGGAGGCAGAATTACTCTATTATAAAGCATTCTTCTTGCACTACCTTCTTATGCTTTATAGATGTTTTCTATGAAGAAAAGCACCCAACAACATCTTGGTAGGATTTTTAATAAATTCTTATGAGCTAGACAACATAAGCAAATCCATTGGATGCCATGGCAGAAGCTTTGTAAACCACTTTAGTCAGGGGGTCTGGGTTTCAAAAGCTTTGATCATATGAGTTTTATCAATCTTTGTAAGATTTGGATCAGATTCAGGGCTCAAGATAACCTTTGGGCTAAGTTTCTAATGGGTAAATATTACAAGCAAGAGCACCCAGCAGTGGTACAACCCAAGCTGGGAGACTCTATGCTTTAGGCTAAACTTCTGAAGATCAGGGAGAAGGCTAAGCTGCTTTTCATCTGGGAGCTAGGTGAAGGCCATATCAACTTCTGGTTGGATCAGTGGATTTAGGGCGGAGAAAAACTTTCTCCCACCCACACTGATATTTCTTTGAAAAGCTGTGTTAAAGACTTTTGGCAGGATAATCAGTGGAACTGCAATGCTCTTAGCAAAATTCTGAATTATGAAAAATTACATCAGGTTCTACATTATGCTCTCAAAACTGATAAAAAAGATAAGTTGATTACTAAAAATAAACATTCTCAGAAGCTAGCAACTTTCATTTATCACAAGCACTTCAATTAGAATAATGTTCAATGGGGTGCTGAATTTTGGGGGAAGATGCTTACCCCATCTATGTCATTCTTTTGTTGGAGAACCAGGCACAAACTATTACCTACATATGACATATTAAAGATGAAAGGCTTAAGAGGGCCTTCTTTTTGTCTTCTCTGCCAATGCGAGGAAGAGTCATTGGATCATCTGTTCTTTACCTTCCATTTCTCCCAGAAGGTGTGGATGGAGCTGCTTTGTAGAATGAGAATTGATACACTGAATTTGAGCTGGCTATACTTTTCTTATAGCATGATGGATTGGCAACAGGTAGACCTCTTGGTAGTTCCTTGCTTGGTGACTTGGTTTATTTGGATGTGTAGGAATCAAGCTAAGTATGAGGAGAAGCCTCCGTCTTGTTTACTGGTGGCTGCCCACTGTTTGGTCTACATTGAGAAGCTCATTAAGTATCATCATCTAAGGGACATATGTTTTTTTAGATTACCTGATAAAGTCCCTTTGCAGCATCCTATATTGGTCAAGTGGTCTCCTCCCCCTAACCCATGGATTAAGGAAAATACTGATGGGGGCTACAGCAAGATGAAGCCTGGCTTTGATGGTCTTTTTAGAGATCACTTGGGGAGATGCCTGCTGTTTTTTCAATCTCCTATCTGGGCTCTAAATGCCTTGGAAGTTGAGATTATTGCAATTTGCTGGGCAATCAGAATTGCCTTTCAATGCAAGGTGAGGAAGCTGTTGGTGGAGTCTGATTTTTCAAGCTAAAATGATAAAATCCATCAAGAATTCAGACCTTTAAGTGATTATGCTAACCCTACAGTAGATGAATTTCACGGTAGTATTCAAAATCCTAATGTAGTGGCTAATTCATTTGAACTTAAACCTACAATTATCTAAATGAAATCTAATAATCAGTTTGGGGGAGCACCAACTGAAGATCAAATTTTGCATCTTGCCAATATTTTAGAATTATGCACTACATTTAAATATGATGGTATTTCAGATGATGCTATTAGTCTTAGAATTTTTCCTTTTTCATTTAGAGATAAAGCTAAGATATGGTTAAATTACTTATCGCCTGGATCTTTCAGAACTTGGGGTGATTTAGCCGAAAAATTTCTTGCTAAATATTTTCCACTATCAAAGTCTGGTAAGCTTAGAAATGACATTACATCTTTTTGCCAGTTGGAAGGGAAATCTATTTATGAAACATGGGAACATTTTAAAGATCTCCTAAGAAAGTGTCCACATCATTCAATATCGGATTGGTTAATAATTCAAACTTTTTATCATGGATTAGTTGGATCTCTTAGATCTATTTTTGATGCTGCTGCTTGTGGTACACTGATGTCTAAACAGTTTAATAATGCTTATGCTATAATTAAAGAAATGACTATAAATAATTATCAATGGCCTACTGAGAGGGTAAATCCTAGAAAGGTAGCCAATATTCATGAATCTGATGCTTTTGCAATGCTAGTAAATCAAGTGGTTGCAATATCAAGGAAGATAGACCAATTTGGAATGAATTTTTTGCAACAAATTTCAATGATTGAATAAAATTCATTAGGCTAAATGGTAGATTCTCAAACATCTTTAGAAACATTGAATTCCATATAAAAGCCTAAAAAACCCATATTCCAATTATTATAACCCAAGTTGGAAGAAACATCCAAAATTTAACCAGAATACCAATTATCAGGGTGGTTGTACTCAACAATGAGGGAACAATCAAGTAAACCCATTGGGGAATTGGAATAACCAAGGGAATAGTAATTATAAATTTACTTATCCTCCAGGTTTTAATGATGCTTCACAACTTAAGGAGAAGAAGTTGTCTATAAAAGAAGCGGTGTTACAAATGGGAAATCAATTGCAAAGTCAAGGAGCTACAATTAAAAATATTGAGAATCAATTGGGACAAATAGCCAATTAATTAAGTAATAGATCCCAAGGAATGCTTCCTAGTAATAATGAGATAAATCCAAGAGACAAAAATAAAGAGCAAGTTAAAGCTATTCAATTGAGAAGACGAAGAGAGCTGGAAGGTAGAGTGCAAAAAGAGACTGAAGTAGAGAAAGAAGAGATTGAAGAACCAAAAGAGGATGCTCAAAAGGGTTTTTAAGGACCTATTTCTCCACCTAAAATTGATTTATAAAAGCCATCACCACCATTTTCTCAGAGACTTCGACAACAAAAGTTGGATAGGAAATTTTCAAAGTTTTTGGAGATTCTTAAGAAACCTAGAATTAATATTTTATTTGCTGAAGCCTTAGAAGAAATTTCAAGCTATGTGAAGTTTATGACGGATATTCTAAACAGAAAAAGGAAGTTTGAAGATAACAAGACTGTCGCACTTAGTAAAGAATGCAGTGCAATAATTCAGAAGAAGCTTCCTGAAATGCTAAAAGATCCTGTTAGCTTCACAATTCAATGTGCAATTGGAGACAGATTTTATCAAAAATCTTTATGTATTTTAGGTGCAAGCATTAACCTTATGCCATTATCTATATTTAAAAGATGGGGATTAGGAGAAATAACCCATACTATTGTAACTCTGCAGTTAGCAGATTTTTCGATCACATATCCTAGAGGAGTTATAGAAGTTGTTTTAGTAAATATGGATCAATTTATCTTTCCTTTAGATTTCATTGTTCTTGATATGGAGGAAGATAAACAAATACCTATTATTTTTGGGGAGACCTTTCCTAGCTACAGGAAGAGCAATGACAGATGTGCAAAAAGGGGAATCAACTATGTGAGTCAATGATTAAACTGTTACATTTAAAATTTCAAAATCAATGAAACAATATTGCCAGAGGTAAAGATGATGAATGTTTCAGGATGAATGTTATAAGATATTTGTGTAAATGCCATTTCAAAACAACATATGAAGAGAAACCTGAAAATAAAAAGTTGGAACACGAGCAAGAAGAGGAAGCACATTATTTGGATGATCTTATTGAGGAAGACTTAAATTATATTCAAGAAAGTTTTGAAGTTTTGGACGTGACAAAGAAAGATGAATCCTTTTGTCCATCAATTGAAAAACCTCCTCAACTTGAATTGAAGTTACTTCCTAAACTTTTAAAATAAACACTTTTAGGTGATTCCTTAACTTTGCCTATTATAATTTTCTCAAAATTAACTACAGAAGAAGAAGAAACTTTGCTTGAAATTCTAAAGAAATATAAGAATGTCTTTGGATGGACCATAACTGATATTAAAGGATAGTCCTTCAATTTGTATACGTAGATTCCTTATGGAAGAAAACTACAAACCAGTGCTGATCCTCAAAGGAGATTAAATCTTATTATGAAATAAATTGTCAAGAAAGAAATTTTAAATTGGTTAGATGCTGAAATTATCTACTTTATTTCAGGTAGTGCATGGGCTAGTCCTATTCACTATGTTCCTAAGAAAGGAGGAGCAAATGTAACTGTTAATGAGAAGAATTACTTAATACCAACAAGGCAACTTACATGATGGGGAATATGCAATGATTATAAAAAATTAAATCTTGGCACCAGGATAGATCATTTCCACTTCTGTTTCTTGATCAAATGTTCGATAGACTAGCTGGGCATAAATACTTTTGTTTATGTTGGTTATCACCAAAACAAATTGCTCTAAGGATCAAGAGAAAACAACGTTTACTAGTCCTTATGGTACATTTGCTTTTAGAAGAATGCCCTTTGGTTTATGTAATGCCCCTGCTACATTTCAAACATCTATGATGGTAATTTCTGTGATGTAATTAAAAAAGGAATTGAAGTATTTATGAACAATTTTTCAGTGTTTGGAATTTCGAATCATGTTTAGAAAATTTATCCAACGTTCTAAATGTTGTAAAGAAACAAATCTAGTCCTTAATTGAGAAAAATGCCAATTTATAGTAGGAGGATGAATTGTTTTGGGACATGAAATTTCAAAAAAGGAATGGAAGTAGACCCTACAAAAATTTAAGTGATCGTTAATTTACCTTACCGAACAAATGTAAGGGAGATTAGGAGTTTTTTTGGACATGCTGGATTCTACAGGCATTATATTAAAGACTTTTCAAAAATTGCTAAGCTTCTATACCAATTATTGGAAAAAGATGTCGTTTTTAATTTTAATGAGGACTACTTGAAAGCTTTTGAATTATTGAAAGAAAAATTAATCACTGCACTGGTTATTGTTTCACCAGATTGGAAAAAAACTTTTCAATTAATGTGTGATGCAAGTGATTATGCTATTGGAACTGTTTTAGGACAAAAGCATGACAAAATTTTCAAAACAATCTACTATGCTAGTAGAACTTTGAATGAAGCTCAAATCAATTATACCACAACTGAAAATAAGTTACTAGCTATAGTATATGCCTTTGATAAATTTAGATCGTATTTAATCAGGACTAAATGTGTGGTGCATACTGACCATTCTGCTATTAAATATTTAATGAAAAAGTAGGATGCAAAACCAAGATCGATAAGATGGATTCTTCTTTTACAAAAGTTTAATTTTTAGATATTAGATAGGAAGGGTGCTGATAATCAAATTGCTGATCATCTGTCCAGGCTTCATAATGAAAATCTCTCTTTTTTGATGAAGTAATTGATGAACAATTTTCTGATGAAAAATTATTCACTATTAATGAGTGGCGTGTTTCATGGTATGCGACATAGTGAACTATTATTATTAGTGACAAATTACCCTATGGATTGACATACCAACAGAGCAAGAAATTTTTATCTGAAGCTAAGTTTTATTTTTGGGACGACCCATTTTTCTATAAACAATAAAAGGATCTTATTATTCGAAAATGTGTGTCTTTATAAGAAATTTATGAAATTATTCAAAAATGTCATGATTCTGATTTTAAGGGATATTTTGGCATTGATAAAACTGTATATAAAATTCTACAATCTGGATTTTATTTTCCTACAATTTTTAAAGATGTTAATGCTTATATTAAAAATTTTGATCGATTTCAGCATGTACGCAATATTTCTAAAAGAAATGAGATGCCCCTATATTACATGTTGGAAGTTGAAATATTTAACGTTTAGGGATTAGATATCATGGGACCATTTATACCATCTTTCAGAAATTTATACATTTTATTAGCAGTAGACTATGTATCTAAATGGATAGAAGATATTGCTTTACCTCGATGTGATGCTTGAAGTGTTGCAAAGTTTTTAAGAAAGAATATATTTTGTAGATTTGGAATGCCAAGAGTAATCATAACTGATGGGGGAAGTCATTTTAAAAATGCAATTATGGAGAAATTAGTAAGGAAATATCATATCATCTATAAAATTGCTACTGCTTATCATCCTTAGACAGGTGGTTTGGTTGAGTTATGCAATCGTGAGATTAAAATAATTTTGGAAAAATCTCTTAATCCAAACAAAAAGGATTGGTCAATCAAACTAGATTTTGCTTTGTGGGCTTATAGGACTGCTTACAAGACTCTTATAGGAATGTCCCCATATAGACTAATGTCAGCATTCGGAGCCATGTCAGAGATTTTCTCGTGTTAATGTAGATGTAATGGAGTTGCCACTCTGCTTATCTATAATATTGCCATAATCTTCAAGAAATCTTAATTCTTTTGGATCATGTAAAGGAACCTTAGATAATATGAAGTTTGAAGAAAGTAAGGGCTAACAAAATAGAAAACAATATAATAAGAAATGTCAGTGATAATTCTTATACAAGGAGATTCTATATTGTCTTATTTTGGAAATTTTATATAAGGATGATCACATATGAAATTTTGATAGCTAGAGATTTCTAGGTGTAATACCTATCTTGAGTTCTTAAATCTCTTATAGGAGCAAGCACCTATAGTTAATTACATCTTAGAAAATTTAAATTATCTAAGAAAACTTCTGATTAATGTTAACCACTTATGTTATAAGAAGTTTCAAGAACGAGGAAAGAAACATCAACATTCAACCTTAGGGGTAATATGTCACACTACCCTAAGATTTTGATTTTTGTTAATGTCAAATGTCAAATTTTATTATGTTGTTTTCCATTTTATTTATATTATTTGTTTTGTTAATGTCATTTTTTTGTTTGTTTTATGTTTTGTTTGATGGCTATCCTAAAAGTTTAGGTTTTATTTTTGTCATTTGGTTATTATTTTGTTTTAATGTCATTTTTTATTTTGCTAATGTCATTGTTTTGATGTCATTTGTTGTTGTTTTTGTCATGTCGTTTTGTGTTTGTTTTATCTCATGCCTTTTTGTTGAAAATTTAGGTTTTGTGGCTATCCTAAAAGTTCTAGTTTATTTTTGTCATATTATTTTGTTTTAGGTCAGTGCTCCGTCTTTGAAATGTCATCCTGCAAAATAGCATTAGCACACCCTATAACATGCAAAGAAAATCTAAAACGAAACTAATGTCGTCGTTTCATATACCTAAAATATGCAGTATTTTTACATACATTTTTATACCTATTTTTTTTTATACTGTACTTTAATGGAAGGTATTTTTTTGTTTTTGTTGCGGGTATGATTAAAATGAGTGACTATGATGAAAGGAGCAATAAAAGATCAAATTTGGAGCAAAATTTGAAAGGTATACAAAATTGGCCTTTGGCGGCTAGCGCCAGACCCTTGGAGCATAGGCACCACAGTTAAAGTGACGAATTTTATTTAATTTTGGCGCAAATTTGAAGTGGTTTTTGAAGCATCCTTTAGTTTAAACTTCATTAACTTCCTATCAGCGCCAAAACTCATTTAAAATTTGAACGGATGGATGCATTCTTGATGGATACATTGAATCTGGACATATTTTGAAGAGATACCAAGGCACATTTTGGAAAATTTTAGAAAGAAGACTTGAAGATCAGAAAAATGGTTGTTGTTGGAGTGTGTGATTAGTGTTAAGAGTCAAGTTTATGTTAGAGGGTTATTGAGAGCACACCTTTCCACTTTACTAATTTTATTATCAACTGTATCTAGTTTCTATTTAAGAGTAGAATAGAGATTCAGAGTCTACGGAGTTGGGCGCCAACCTCTATTGTGCGTTGTAAAGGGAAAACAAAGTTTCAAAGGAACTTTAAGAGTCTTGTGGAGAGGATTTTCAGATAAGTGTTTAACTTTGTTCTACATTTGGTTTTAAAGTAAGACTTGTTGTGTTTTCACTATGATTTCTACTTTCAAATCAAGTGGTGATTGTGTTTTCTCCATGGATTCTGAGTAGTTTTCTTTATTTTTTTCCTTTTAAATGATGAAGTAATTAAATTATGGAAGGAATATGTGATGAAGTATAAGATTTCAATGTTGGAAGAAGTAGTGATGATTCACTACCTTGGACTTCATTTAACTCTTGATTTGGCCAATTAAGATGTTAATATTTATTGGGAGATTATGTAAGATCCATTGCGGTGTTGTCTCAATCAACAATTTGAAAGAATCACATGAAATAATATGGATGAGAATTCTAGTCCATATGGTTGGGTGCAAATAAATAGGAAGATATGCTTATAAAGGGGAGTAAAATTATAGGACTTTAGAGTGATAAGCTAAACCCCCAAAATTTGGTTTGATGTGAAAATTTTTGTTATGAGATGTTAGCCTCCAGGTGGAGGGAATCGAGGGAACTCTAGAGTGACAACTAATATCTTCCCTGCCTAACACATCTACAAGATTTCAAAGCATCAAATTAACCAATGTTCTTTATAGAACCAAGTAAGGGTAAAGAATATAATTGCTTCTATTTGACACAACACATTTTAGATACTTTCACAACGAAATTCCATAATTATTAATGATTCATTTAAAGAGGAAAAATATGTTTTATTCTCATTTGCTTTCATACTATTTTATAGTTGTGTTAACTTTAGTTGATTGCTTTAGTTTTTATTCAGAAAATACCAAAAACAAATTTAAAAAACTTTATATCTTAAAACATACTTTACAAAAACCATTTAAAAAAGTAAAAAGTTATTTTTCTTATTTTATTAAAATTTTAGACATTTCCCTGTGGGTTTGATAACTCGGGGCTTAATCAAAATATCCTATATTACTTGATAAAAGATACGTATACTTGCGTAGTATCTCATATTATAAATAATTAAATTATAATTTCTTACCTAAATCGTAAGCATAAATATTCGGAGGAGTCATGTTTTTGGCACCGTTGCAAAGAAAGAGATAATATAAATTGAAAAACGTAAGGATAAATATTCGAGGATCAAGTTTTTGGCACCGTTATCAGGGAATTTAATTAAAATATCATTTAAAGAAAATTTAAGAAAACTTAGAAATGATATCACATCTTTTTGTCAGTTTGAAGGAGAATCTATATATGAAGCAGGGAAATGTTTTAAAGATCTCTTAAGAAAGTGTCCACATTATTCAATACGAGATTGGTTAATAATTCAGGCATTTTAGAATAGAATAGTTGGATCTCTTAGATCTATTATCGATGCTGCTGCTGGTGGTTTATTGATGTCTAAACAGTTTGCTGATGCTTATGCTTTAATTGAAGAAATGGATAATAATAGTTTTCAATGGCCTTCTGAAAGTTAAATCCTAAAAAGGTAGCCAACATTCATGAAAATGATGCTTTTGCGATGCTAGCAAATATAGTTGCTGCAATTTTAGAAGATTGACTAATTTGGGATGAATTTTTCTCAGCCAACTTCCATGATTGAAGAAAATTCATTAGGCCAAATAGTTGATTCTCAAAGTTCACCAGAAACCTTGAATTCTATAAGTAATCCCAATAACTCATATTCCAATTATTCTAACACAGGTTAGGAAAACCATCCAAAGTTTAACAGGAATACCAAAAATCAGGGTGGTAGTAATCAACAATGGGGGAACAACCAAGTAAACCCATTGGAAAACTGGAATAACCAAGGGAATTATAATTATAGACCAACCTATCATCCAGGTTTTAACAATACTTCACAATTTAAGGAGAAGTTATCTATTGAAATAGTGTGGTTACAAATGGGGAATCAATTACAATGTCAAGGAGCTACAATCAGAAATATTGAGAATCAATTGAGACAGATTGACAATTCATTAAGTAATAGATCCCAAGGAACACTTCCTAGTAATACTGAAAATAAATCCAAAAGACAAGACTAAAGAGCAAGTACAAGCTATTCAGTTGAGAAGTGGAAGAGAGTTGGAAGGTAGAGTTTAAAAGAGACTGAAGTAGAGAAAGAAGAAATTGAAAACCAAAAGAGGACACTCCGAAGTTTTGGGAAGACCTATTTCTCCACCTACGGTTGATTTATAAAAGCTACCACGTCCATTTTCTCAGAGACTTCGACAACAAAAATTGAATAAGCAATTTTCAAAATTCTTGAAGATATTTAAGAAGTTTACAATCAACATTCCATTTGCTAAAGCCTTAGAACAAATGCCAAGCTATGTGAAATTTATGAAGGATAGTCTCAACAAAAAGAGCAAGTTTGAACATAATGAGGCTGTTGCCCTTAGTGAAGAGTGCAGTGCAATGTTGACCTCACGTTTGGGTGAGGTCTAGTCTTTCTTTATAAAAACCTAGGATCTAGCCATAGAACTCTCCTGGTGACTTTCTTAGAAGACTTGTCATGGAACCCTCCCCATAGAAATTCAAACTTTTCTTACTTCACTGGGAGTTTTCATATGCTTAAGGCCTAACCTCCAATTTTGGGAGGAAGAGACCAAGCATAAGGAAGCCCAAAGGAAGTCTCCTATAGGTAATCAAGCCATAAGATCTACCTTGGGAGTTCTAGAGCTTACACCACACTCACACTACACACTCACAACCCTAAACAAAGCACACCACCTTTTGATCCCTTAACTCTTTGGAAACTCATGCAAGTGGTTTTCCCAAGCCTTTAGCCTCAGGCTAGAAATTGGCTAGTACCAACACATAGAGGACCAAATGAGGGTGACCCTTGGTCCATGGCTCAACCTAAACAATTCGATACTTCTCACTTTCAACCAACGTCATTTTTCCTAAACATTCCAAATTTCTAACCCTTTGCCCCAAAATGCCCAAAATTTTCAAAATTCCCAAAATACTTAAAATGCCTCCAAAACAATAAAATCCCCCAAATTTCCAAATTTACCCAAATCACCCATTTTTCTCCAAATATCATTCCAAAATACCCCCTACCACTCAAATTAACCAAAATTACCTAAAATTGCCAAATTTCCCAAAAATCCCCAAAATGACCAAAATACCCCTCAGCCTAAAATTCAAAAATTTCCAAAAGTTCCCATAAATTACTAGACCAAATATCACCATTTTCATTTCTCTCAACTAACACATGACCCAATTTGGCCAATTTAGCCCAATTTAACCAAAAGACCTGGTTTGACCCATTTAACTCAAAAGTGCCTAAATTATACCCAATGTCTACCCAATTGATCCAAATCTTGCCCAATTTCAATTCCAAAATTTAATTCAACATCTCTAATACCCATCTAGACCAAATTCAAGCCCAAATTGTCCCACATTTAAATTCAATTCCACTTGAAATCTAAAATTCCCAATTTTACCTAAATGATCCAAAATCCCCAAATTGATCCAGTCATCCAATTCCCCCAAATTTCAAACCTAAACCCTCCATAACACTCCTATAAATCACATGAAACATTCAACTTCCCCCAATTTGGACCTTAGCCACATTCAAACCCATTTGAACCAAAATCCCCAAATCTAGACCAATTTGAACCCTTCTCCAAAATCTTTCAAATTGATTGACCCAAAATTCAAATTGCCACCCAATTTATGTTGAGAACTCTTGATCACACTCGCCTAAACCATTTGGGACCATCAACTAGGTCTATACCCCATTCTAGCCCAACATAGACCCAAGTTTAGCCCAACATGCCTAAATTGACAAAAATCCCAAATTCCACTAAATTGAACCCTTGATTGAACTTAAAACCACTCCAAGTCTTCATTAAAAATCTTCATTACAATCATCTATGCCAAGTTGCTTAATCATTTGGGTGTAACCCAAGCTCAAATCCAAACTAGCCCAACATTGACCCATGTGACCCAAAATTGAACCCATGACCTAATTCAACCAAATTGAACCAAATGTGACCAAACCAAATCCTCCACAACCACAATGTTGACCCTAGGGACTGGGCTAAACTCACCTAGCCCACTCTAGTGGAGCCATGGACCAAAGGTCCCCCAAATTAGGGGAACTCATCCCTTAAATGGTTAAATCCAAGAGTTGTTTGCTATAATGCCTTAATCATTAAAACCCATTGCACTCATGACCTGCCCACTGGTCCACCTGACCCACTGGCCACCTCCCCTGGCCTGGTCGGCCGACCTAGTGGCCAGAAAATGCCATAATCGAGAGCCACCTCCCCCTTGGCTAAACCCAAATTCCACCCCATGGCCAGCTCAGCCCAAAATTACCACCAGAGCTCTTCTTCTCTTCACCTAAGCAGCAATTTGCACCCAAAGCCATGCCCTGAGCTCCACCAGGTAGCCATGGTTATAAAATCATTCCCTCACAGCTAAAATCCAGTGTTGAACTCTTTTTTATAATAGGTCAACCTTTTGACCTAAAAATTCAACTTTGGTCAAAATGGTTAATCCTGACCCATTGACCAACCTTGTTGATCCAATAGGTTAAACTTTTGACCTAAAAAGTCAACTTTGGTCAAAATGGTCAATCCTGACCAATTGACCAACCTTGTTGACCCAATAGGTCAACCTTTTGACCTAAAAAGTCAACTTTGGTCAAAATGGTCAATCCTGACCCAATGACAAACCCTGTTGACCCAATAGGTCAACCTTTTGACCTAAAAAGTTAACTTTGGTCAAAATGGTCAATCTTGATCCATTGACCAACCCTATTGACCCAATAGGTCAACCTTTTGACCTAAAAAGTCATCTTTGGTCAAAATGGACAATCCTGACCCAATGACAAACCCTGTTGACCCAAGAGGTCAATCTTTTGACCTAAAAAGTCAACTTTGGTCAAAATGGTCAATCCTGACCAAATGAACAACCCTGTTGACCTAATAGGTTAACCTTTTGACCTAAAAAGTCAACTTTGGTCAAAATGGTTAATCTTGACCTAATGACTAACCCTGTTCACCTAATAGGTCAACCTCTTGACCTAAAAGGTCTACTTTGTTCAAAATGGTCAATCCTGACCCATTGACCAACCCTATTGACCCAATAAGTCAACCCTTAGACCTAAAAAGTCAATTTTGGTCCAAATGACCAATTTTTTACCAAATAACCAATCATTGACCCAATGATCTGTTTAAGACCCCAAAATTAATCAAATAATTAATTTTAAAATTATTTTGATTAATTAAATTAAATTGACTAATAATTTAATTTTCAATATTTTAATTAATTAAATGACATGATTAATTAAAATAAAAATTAAATTAAAAGTCATGAAATGACAAAATGCACTAAAATAAAATAAAAATGACAAGAATTAATCAAATAATTAATTTCAAAATTATTTTGATTAATTAAATAGCTAATGATTTAATTTTTAAAATTTTAATTAATGACATAATTAATTAAAATTGAAAATTAAATTAAAAGCCATAAAATGATAAAATGAACAAATTAATTAAAAATAATGGAATTAATCAAGTAAGTAATTCCAAAATTATTTTTTAGTAATTAATTGACGAGTAATTTAATTTTCATATTTTAATTAATGACATAATTAATTAAGATGAAAATTAAATTAAAAAAAGTCATGAAATGAGACAAAATTCAATTTTAATGACATGAAAATTAATCAAATAATTAATTTGGAATTATTTCCAATTAATAATTGATTAATAAATCAATTTACAACATTTAATTAAAGACATAATTAATTAAAATGGAAATTAAATTAAGAAGGGTATTAAATGGAATTGTAAACCTATGACATTATGGTTTTCTAAAAATTCCATATCTCTTTTATGACATCATACATGACCTCATATGGGTTAGACACAACCCATATAACCCATTAAAAATGAAATAACCCATGGATGACCCATCATGAACCGTGCTTAACCAAGGTAAAATTCCTTCATCATTATGGAAAAATGATGTGTCACCTCCTCGTGCAACCCTAAGAGAACCTTTGGTGACTCATCTAACACCTACCATCTTCACCAATAGAAGGAGGGAAGAACTTAGATCACCATTACTTCATGTGAAGATCTCATAAATAAAAAATTAGAAAATTAAAGAAAATAAAAGGACATGTGTCATCTCCCCATGAACCCTTAAATAAGGTGTTGGATAGTGAAGATCTTAGTCCATTGAGTCACCATTAACCTCTCCCTAAGCCAATGGAATGGGAACAAAGAGATTAAAGGCTATCATGACAACTTGGAATCCATAATTTCCATGAAATGTGAACTTGCTTAATTGGCATAATTCTCATGGGATATGGAGAGGAGATGGTTGGATTACATGGGGAGGCTGTTACTGGACTCTACTCCACAGCTCTAACCATCCCATAGTCAATCCTAAGCTAACTTTGGTTGAATCATAGCCAACCATGGCTATAAAAGGACCTCTTACTTGAAATTACAAGGAGGAGAGAAAAAAATCCATAAAAACCTATATTCTGCCCAACTCCCTTAGTTCCCATCACAAAAAGTCTTGCTAAGGACCTCAGCAACCTATTCCAACCAAGATCAAGCCATAGGATCAGCCCAATCAAGCCAATTTGGTCAAAACCCATGTTCAGCCCAAACCTAGCCACTTTTCCAAAATTGCTCACTAAGGCAGTGATACACCTAAAATATATAGTATTTTTTATGCACAATTTTATACCTTTTTTAATTATATTACATTTTAATGGAAGTTATTTTGTGTTTTTCTTGAAGGTATGATGAAAATGGACGGTCATGATGAAAGGAGCAAAATTGGATCAAATTTGGAGCAAAAAAAGATGAAAAATGAAAATTTGGCACTGGCGGCTAAGGGCCGCTGGGCCGACGCTTAGCCGCCACAGTTAAAAATTGAAATTCAAATGAATTTGGCGCCAATTTCAAAGGGGATGGGATGCAACTCTTGGTGGTAACTTCCATAACTTCCTATGGGCGGCAAGTTTGAATGAAGGAGTGCATTCTTTGGTGGATACATTGAATCTGGACACATTTTGAAGAGACACCAAGGCACCTTTTGGTTTACTATTTAAAGAGAGTCTTAGGAAAGATTAAGGAGTTCTTCCTTTGCTTTTTGAAGAGAGTTTTCATTAGGAGTAGGAGTAGAGAGTAGAAAAAGGAGCTCTTCCTTTACCTTTTGAAGGGTTCTTTCACTTGCAAGTTTATACATTATTTTACTTTTATTTTGCGAGAGTTTTTATTAAGAGTAGAAGTAGAGAGTAGAAAAGAGAAAAGGGTCGGAGTGAAGTCTTCTTCTTCCCACTTCTTTTATTTCTTTTAAGTTTAGTTTTTATTGAAGTCTGAAGTTTATTATGAGTCATCAGAGTTGGGAGATCCACTCTGAGGAGTAGTTTAGTAAAGAATTAAAGTTTCAGAGGAACTTCTTGAGTCTTGTGGAGAGAATTTTCAGATAAGTGTTTACTTTTGTTCTTACATTTAGTTTTTTAATTAATACTTATTTTTGTTTGTTGTTTTTATTATGGCTTTTAATTTCAAATCAATGTATTTTTGTATTTTCCCAATGCATTTTGAGTAGTTTACTTTATCTTTTTCTTTCTTAAATGGAGCAGTAATTAATTTATAAAGAATTGTTGTGGAAAGTATAAGGTTTTAAAAGTTGGAAGAAGTTGCGAAGATTGATTCTGAAAACTTTCTTTACTTCTTAATTTGGCCTGTTAAGTTGTAGAATTTCTTGAGATTATGTAAGATCCAATGCGGTATTGTCTCATAAAAGTTAGTAAGAATCAAATGCAATTTTATGGGTGAGAATTGTAGTCCATATAATTGAAAATAATTTTAAAAGATATTTTTATGGAAGGGACAACAATTAGAGGATTTTAGAGGGACAGGCTAAAACCCCCCTAATTTGGCTTGAAGTTTTAAGTTTTGTTATGAGAAGTTAGCTCCCAGTTGGTGGGAATCGAGGGAACTCTAGAGTCAGAGACTGGTATCTTCCCAGCCTAACCATGTTCAAAATGATAAAAATTTCCAATTAACCTATGTTTTTTATAGAACTAAGTAAGGGTAAAGAACACATTTGCTTCTATCTGTCACAATAAATTTAAATACTTCCTCAACAATACTTTAATAATTATTACTACTTCATAAAAGGAAAGAAAAAGATATTCTAGTTAATAGTGTTTTACATACAGTGTTATTTGTTATTATAATTTTAATTTATTGCTTAACAGTTTATTAAGGAAATTTCAAAAGACAAATCAACTTTCAAAACTTTTCAAAATCAAGACATACTTTCAAAAGCCATAAAAAAGTCAAAAAAAATAATTTTCTGATTCCTTTAAAGATTATTACATTTTCCCTGTGGGTTCGATATCTCGGGGCTTAATCAGAAAGTCCTATATTACTTGATAAGCGATACGTATACTTGCGTAGTATGCCATATTATAAAATCATAATTTTCATATCTAAATCATCAGCACATATATTCGGTGTGGAGTCAAGTTTTTGGCGCACATATATTCCTCGCGGCCCAAGTTTTTGGCGCAGTTACCGGGGAAAATAATTAAATTGCATTTTAAAGAGAATTAAGAAAATTTAATTTTTTTTACTTTTCCTTGTTTTTTTGTTAGTGTGTTGTATTTTATTTTGTTTTATTGTTGTATGCATAGTTCAGGTTCTGAGCCTTACGATTCTGAATTAGAAAGAACTATCACAAAAATAAAAAATAAAAATAAAAATACAGAAAAAAATAAAAAATATTAAAGAAATGGAAAATCATCAAAATCAAAATGTAGGCATCCATCAAGAATTAAGACCTTTAAAAGATTATGTTAACCCTACAGTAGATGAATTTCGTGGTAGTATTCAAAACCCTGTTGTAGCTACTAATTCTTTTGAGCTTAAACCTACTATTATCCAAATGGTGTCTAATAATCAGTTTGGGGGAGCAACAACTGAAGATCCTAATTTGCATCTTGCTAATTTTCTAGAGTTGTGTGCTATTAGACTTAGACTTTTAATTTTCAAGACCTGCTATTAAAAATTATAGATAACTTCTCCTAATTTGCATCTTTTAAATATGATTGTATTTCGGATGATGCTATTAGACTTAGACTTTTTCCTTTCTCACTAAGGGATAAAGCTAAAATATGGTTACATTCATTATCACCTGGATCAATAAGAACTTGGGGTGAACTGTCACAAAAGTTCCTTGCTATATATTTTCCACCATCTAAGACTGCTAAGTTGAGAAATGATATAACATCTTTTTGTCAGTTTGAAGGGGAATCAATATATGTAGCATGGGAAAGATTTAAAGATCTCCTCAGGAAATGTCCACATCATGTCATACCAGATTGGTTAATAATTTAAACTTTTTATAATGGATTAGTTGGATCTCTTTGATCAATCAGCGATGCTACTGCTGGTGGATCACTAAAGTCTAAACAATTTTCTGATGCTTATGCTTTAATTGAAGAAATGGCTTCTAATAATTTTTAATGGCCTTCTAAAAGGTTATATCCTAAAAAGGTAGCCAGTGTTTATGAGAATGATGATTTTATAATGTTAGCAAATCAAGTTGCTGCTGTATCAAGGAAGATAGACCAATTTGGGATGAATTTTTCTCAGCCAAATCTCATGATTGAAGAAAATTCATTAGGCCAAATGGTTGATTCTTATTCTTCACTAGAAACTGTGAATGCCATAAGTAAACCTAACAACCCATATTCCAATTATTATAACCCAGGTTTGAAGAATCATCCAAATTTTAACTGGAATAACAATAATCAGAGTGGTGTTAATCAAAAATGGGGGAACCACCAAGTAAACCCATTGGGGAATTGGAACAACCAAGGTAATAATAATAATAGATTAACTTATCCTTCATGTTATGACAATGATTTACAAAATAAGGAGAAGAAGTTGTCTATGGAAGAAGTAGTATCACATATGGGAAATCAATTACAAATTCAAGGAGCAACCATCCAAATATTGAAAATCAATTGGGACAAATTGTAAATGCCTTAAGTAATAGATCCCAAGGAATGCTTCCAAGTAATACTGAAGTGAATCCAAGAGAAAAGAATAAAGAACAAGTAAAAGTAATTCAACTGAGAAGTGGAAAAGAATTGGAAGGTAGAGTTCAAAAAGAAACTGAAGTAGAGAAAGAAGAGATTGAAAGACCTAAAGAGGACGCTCTGAAAGGTTTTGAATGACCTATTTCTCCACCTAAGGTTGATTTAGAAAAACCACCACCTCCATTTCCTCAGAGACTTCGTCAACAAAAGTTGGATAAGCAATTTTTAAACTTCCTGGAGATATTAAAGAAGCTTACCATTAATATTCCATTTGCTAAAGCCCTAGAACAAATGCCAAGCTATGCAAAATTTATGAAGGATATTATTAATAAAAAGAGGAAGTTTGAAGAAAATAAGTCTGTTGCACTTAGTGAGGAGTGCAGTGAGATAATTCAGAAAAAGCTTCCTGAAAAACTTAAAGATCCTGGAAGTTTCATAATTTCATGTGCAATCGGAGAAAGATTCTATGCAAAAGCTTTATGTGATTTGTGTGCAAGCATTAACCTTATGCCTCTATCAATATTCAAAAGACTGAGACTAGGATAAATAACCTCAACTATTGTAACTCTGCAATTAGCAGATCGTTCGATCACATATCCTAAAGGAGTTATTGAAGATGTTTTTGTAAAAGTGGATCAATTTATTTTTCCTGTGGATTTCATTATATTAGATATGGAGGAAGATAAAGAGATACCCATAATTTTTGGGAGACCTTTTTTAGCTACAGGCAGAGCCATGATAGATGTGCAAAAAGGAGAATTAACGATGAAGGTTAATGATCAGACTGTTACATTTAATATTTCAAAATCGATGAAATATTCTGCTAGAGGTAAAAAAGATGAGTGTTATAGGATGGATGCTATTAAATATTTAAGTGAATGTCATTTCAAATCAACTTATGAAGAGAAAGCTGAAAGAGAAGAATTGGAATATAAGCAAGAAGAGGAGTTATTTGATTATGAAGATTTTTCAAGAGGAAGACTTAAAGTATGTTCCTGAAAGTTTTGAATTGTTGGATATGACTGAAAAAGATGAATCTTATGGTCCATCAAGTGAAAAACCTCCAAAACTTGAGCTAAAAATGCTTCCTGATCATTTGAAATATGTTTTTCTAGGTGAATACTCAACCTTGCCTGTTATAATTTCTTCTCAATTAACTGAAAAAGAAGAAGAGAGTTTGCTTGAAATTTTGAAGAAGCACAAGAAAGCCTTTGAATGGACAATTGCTGATGTTAAATGAATTAGTCCTTCAATTTGTATGCACAGAATTCTTATGGAATATAATTGCAAACTGCGGGCTGATCCTCAAAGGAGATAAATCCTATTATGAAAGATGTTGTTAAGAAAGAAATTTTAAAATTGTTGGATGCTGGAATTATCTACCATATTTTAGATAGTGCATGGGTTAGTCCTATTCACTGTGTTCCTAAGAAAGGAGGAGTAACTGTGACTGTTAATGAGAAAAATGAAATTATACCAACAAGACAAGTTACTAGGTGGCAAATATGCATTGCTTATAGAAAATTAAACCTTGCCACAAGGAAAGATCATTTTCCACTCCCATTTCTAGATCAAATGTTGGATAGACTGACTGGGCATAAATACTTTTGTTTTCTGGATGGATATATTAGTTACCACCAAATTCAAATTGCTCCTGAGGATCAAGAGAAAACTACGTTTACCAGTCCTTATGGTATGTTTGCTTTTAGAAGAATGCCTTTTGGTTTATGTATTGCCCCTGCTACATTTCAGAGATATATGATGAATATTTTTTGTGATTTAATTAAAAAAGGGGTTGATGTTTTTATGGATGACTTTTCAGTGTTTGGAGTTTCATTTGAATCATGTTTAGAACATCTATCTAAAGTTCTAAAACGCTATGAAGAAACTAATTTGGTCCTTAATTGGGAAAAATGCCAATTTATGGTAGCAGGAGGAATTGTTTTGGGACATCGGATTTCAGAAAAAGTTTTGGAGGTAGATCCTACAAAAATTCAAGTTATATCTAATTTACCTTGCCCAACCAATGTAAGGGGAATTAGAAGTTTTTTAGGACATGCTGGATTTTACAAGTGTTACATCAAAGACTTTTCAAAGATTACAAAACCTTTATGTCGTTTGCTGGAAAAGGATGCAATATTTAATTTTGATGATGATTGCCTCAAACCCTTTGAAACATTAAAAGAAAAATTAATCACTACACCTGTAATAATTTCACCAAATTGGGAAAAACCTTTTGAATTAATGTGTGATACTAGTGATTATGCTATTGGTGCTGTTTTAGGTAAGAAATATGATAAAATTTTCAAAGTAATTTATTATGCTAGTAAAACTCTTAATGAAGCTCAGATTAATTATACCACTACTGAGAAAGAGTTATTAGCTATAGTATTTGCCTTTGATAAAATTCGATCATATTTAGTTGGAACTAAATGTGTGGTGCATACTAATCATTTTGCTATTAAATACTTAATGAAGAAAAATGATGCAAAACAGAGACTGATAAGATGGACTCTTCTTTTGCAAGAGTTTGATTTTAAGATAGTAGATAGGAAGGGTTTTGATAATCAAATTGCTGATCATTTGTCCAGGCTTGAAATTGAAAAATTTCTCTGTGATATTGAAGAAATTAATGAACAATTTCCTGATGAAAAACTGTTCACTGTTAAAGAATTGTGTGTTCTGTGGTATGCAGACATAGTAAACTTTATTGTTAGTAATATTATACCCTATGGTTTGACATACCAAGAAAAGAAGAAATTTCTGTCTGATGCTAAGACTTATTTTTGGGATGACCTATTTTTATATAAACAAGGAAAGGATCTTATAATTCAAAGATGTGTACCTTTGTAAGAGACTTATGAAATTATTCAAAAATTTCATGATTCTGATTATGGGGGGGCATTTTGGAAGTGATAAAACTGCATATAGAATATTACAATCAGGATTTTATTGGCCTACAATTTTTAAGGATGTGAATGTTTATATTAAAAAATGTGATAGATGTCAGCGTGTAGGAAATATTTCTAGAAGAAATGAGATGCCCCTCAATTATGTGTCGGAAGTTGAAATATTTGATGTTTGGGGACTAGATTTTATGGGACTATTTACACTATCTTTCGGAAATGTATATATTTTAATAGCAGTAGACTATGTTTCCAAATGGATTGAAGCTATTGCTTTACCTCGATGTGATGCTCAAAGTGTTGTAAAGTTTTTATAAAAGAATATATTTTCCAGATTTGGAATACCAATAGTAATCATAACTGATGGGGGAAGTCATTTTAGAAATGCGATTATTGGGAAGTTAGCAAAGAAATATCATATTAATCATCGCATTGCTACTGCTTATCATCCGCAAAAAAGTGGTTTTGTTGAATTATCCAATCGTGAAATTAAAAGAATATTGGAAAAAACTGTTAATCAAAATAGAAAGGATTGGTCAATCAAACTGGATTATGTTTTGTGGGCCTATAGAACTGCTTACATAACACATATAGGAATGTCCCCATATAGGCTGATTTTTAGAAAAGCTTGTCATTTACCTTTTGAACTTGAGCATAAAGCATATTGGTCTATTAAAGAGTTCAATTATAATTTGAAAGATGCTGCTGAAAGGAGATTATTGCAATTGAATGAGCTTAAAGAAATAAGGAATGAATCTTATGAAAATGCTAAGATTTATAAAGAAAAGATGAAGATATGGCATGATCAGAAGATTCTTACTAAAAATCTTGTACCAGGACAAAAAGTTATACTGTATAATGCTAGATTGAGAAAATTTTCTGGAAAACTTAAGTCCATGTGGATGGGTCCATTTATTGTGATAAAAGTTTATTCTTATGGAGTTGTAGATATTCAAGATCCTAAGACTGGAAAAATATTTAAAGTTAACAGACATAGAATTAAACCATATTTTTCAGTCAATAAATCTAAATCTGATAATAATTTGATGTTGGATCACTCAGAATGAGTTCTGGGTATGTTAGGCTGAAGAAGTTAAAACAAGCGCTTTGTGAGAGGCAACCCATAATTATCGGTGTGCTTTGCTTTATGTTTGTTTTGTGTGCTTAGTTTGCTTTGTTTGGTTTGCTTTTATGTTTTTAGTGGTCTTAATTTGGAGTTTTTAAACTATAGTAGATTTTATTTGACCTTAATTGATGATTTAGAGAAGTCAGAATGAAAATTTGGACACTAAGCAAACCAGTGCTAAATTGAGCACTTGCGGCTAAGCGCCACCTGGTTGGCGCTTAGGCGCTGCAGTTATAAAAAATGTGAAAAATAATGTTCTAGAAACCTAGATCGTGGGGGAGAAGTTTTGGAAGTTATTTTGGAGTTTTAAAATGACTTGGGGCAGATTTAGCACTTCCTAAATCTATAAAAAGGACCTAATTTAAGTGAAACACTTGCCCCATGTCTTATTTTCATTTTTGAGTCTTAGGAAGAGAGTTTTGAGTGCATCATGTCTTCCTGGGAGAATGAGATGAGGAAGAAGCAAGATTCTGACAAAAGTAAGTTCATTAGTGATAGTGCTAAAGAATTATTCAATGGTTATCTCGCTGTTAGTATTCAAGGAATTGCAGAAATGATTGCAAATATTGAAGCCCGAGTGACTTCAATGGAAGCAAAGATCAATGAAACTAACTTGCAATTGGAGCACATGGGATGGCAACTCAAGATGCAATTCAGTCATTCAAGGTACGTGGAAGAAGCATATAAGGCGATGTTTGTGATGAACAAATGGATAGAAGAAGAAGATGTAAGAATGAAAAATTATCGCCCGTTCTATCATATTTATATTCCAGAAGGGTCAAATGAGCCTAATAATGGTCCTGGATATAATCCGTCAAATGAAGAATGGAATTAAGAGTGCTTTGTTCTTATTTTTTTAGTGTTCTTATGTGTTATGTTTAGTGTTCTTGTGTGTTATGTTTAGTGTTCTTGTGTGTTATGTTTGGTGTGTTTAGTGTTTATATTTAAGTATTAACTAAGCCTGATGATGTGATAGTTACATCCTAGAGATGTATACTTATCAGTTTGAGATTAAAGTCACTTGTATTTAGAGAATTTGATCCTTTATGTGTGGATAGAAATTCTAGAGTTGTATCAAGTGTTATGTTTGTTTTAATATAAGTTTGTGTTTTTGTGAAAGTTGTGTGGAATCAATGGATATTAAATTTTGATTTGGAATATTGGAAGATTTATGTGGGGAGAAATAATTATTCTGGAGTAATTAAGGGTGATTAACCAAGTGATTTAGTGCATATACCTTAATTGTAAAAATTTAGGTATTGGCGGCTAAGCACCAAAGTGCCGGCGCTTAAATGCCAAATTTGGTGGCTAAGCGCCGAGAGTTCGCGCTTAGGCGCCAGTTCACGAAACTTGGTTCCCAATAGTTTAAAACCCAAAAATTGCCATTTTTAAACCACCCCCCATCGTCTTCAACCTCTAGTCTATCGCAAAAGAGAGTCTAGGGCATCATATTGTGGATCATTTAAGAGCCGATCTCAACAAAAATTGTCAGATTTGGATTCCTTAAGGTAAGAGCACTACTCCTAAGTAAAATTTTTTAATTTTCACCATATATTTTGAGTACACTTTGGAAAATTTAAAATCACTATTAATGGTGAAAATTTGAGGAAAAACTTGAGAAATTGCTTGAATTTAGTGAAAATATCTGTTGGAAGATATTTTAGCAAGTTTAGTTTGATTTTGGAATTTATAGTGAATTTTTTCATGAATTTTTAGAGATGGCTCCAA
Organism: Papilionanthe hookeriana x Papilionanthe teres; assembly: GCA_022702705.1. Taxonomy (NCBI): domain Eukaryota; kingdom Viridiplantae; phylum Streptophyta; class Magnoliopsida; order Asparagales; family Orchidaceae; genus Papilionanthe; species Papilionanthe hookeriana x Papilionanthe teres. The sequence goes on from CM040423.1 coordinate 111,066,841, forward strand.
AGTCAAAGCGTGCACGAGAAAAGACAAGATTTTATTCTGATAAATTTGTTAGTATGAAGGCTGAGGAACGATACATCGATGCATTGCAGTCACGTAAGTTGATTCCTGAGCGTGTGTTTAGTAAACCAGGAGAGGTGATTGAAGAAATGATTACTAGAAGGAACTGGGAGAATTACTGTTGCTTCTCCGCTGTTGTTGTTGTTCTGTGGTTAGAGAATTTTATGTAAATTTGTCTGCTGCAGAAGAGAATCAAGTGATGGTTAGGAGGCATGAGGTCAACTTTTCTTCTGGGGCAATCAATACTTTTTATGGACTACCTCCTGAAATGTTCTGTTTTTATTCTAACTATCATCCTTGGAAGGAGAATTAGATGAGATCATGGAATTTCTGATTGATGGAAGAGGATTATGGAAAATTACAAATGATAGAAGAGTGATCTTTCCTGCTTCCAAATTTAATGCCATTTCTAAGGCGTGGCATTATTTTATCTCATCTAAGTTTTTACCTTTGAGTCATACTAGTGAAGTAACGAGAGAAAGAGCTGTGTTGAACCATTGTATTCAGCAAGGGAAGCCTATTGACATTGGAGGTATAATTTATAATTATGTTTTGAACTGTGCTAGATCAACTACTACTGCAGGTATGAGATTTCCTTCCTTGATTCATTCATTATGTGAACGATCTAGAGTGAAGTTTGAAACCTGGGAAGAGGTACTTCAACCATTGAGACCAATTACCAGTGTAAACGTTGGTGCTTACAATGTACATTCAGAATTTGGCTGGAGAGGAGGATTTGGTAGGTCTTCTACTGCTTTTGCTTCTGCTGCATCTACTTCTCATGCTTCTACTTCACGTGCTTCATCATCTACTGATTCACAGACTGGTTTATTAAGAAAAATTTTGAAAAAAGTGAGTCTAACTCGTAGCATATGAATGATATGGATGACAAGATGGATAATGTGGAAAGATATATTGTGAAACATGATGAGTATGAGGAGAGTTATCAGCAATATTTGGATAGACTGATTAGAGGTGAACAGAGTGCTGAGATGCTCCCTCATCTATTCTACATACCTTATGTGTCATCTAGGGATTAGAACGAGCAGGATGATGATGATGATGAGGATGATGAGTAGATTAGTGTTATTTGTTTTTGTTGTGGTGTTGTTATTGATGTACTGATGTTTGTTTTGTTTAATATTTAGTTTGATCATTGTGTTGTGATGTGAACCTTGATAGTATACAAACTGTAGTTTGTATTATTTTTCTGTTATGCATATTCAGATGTGTTGTTGTTGTTGTTGTATTGATGTTTTATATGTTGCTTTGTGGTAGTGATGTGTATTAGTAAATGTTTTAATGTGTATGTTATGTCAGAGTTTTTAGTAGTGTGTATTTTAATTCAAAAACTGTTAGGAGATTATAATCCACTATTGGAAACTTCTACTTAAGAAACTACATGTTTAAAAATTTTCAAATTCCACTATCATTTGTTATCTGTATCAGTGTGTTATTTAAGTTGGTGTGTAATTGCTTTGAAAACCTCCACTACGGTAGAAGTCTTTTTGAAATTTTTACTTTTCTTTGTATATAAAAATGTTTGATTTCATTTTACTCCTGTTATTTAAATTGTTATACTTGCATATTAGGATATTAAAAATTCCTGCAAGCATGATAAGTCAGTTTTTATTTCTCACCCATGTATCATTTCTTATGCTTAAATGTTTTATCTTAACTAAAAATTAAAGTTTTAGGGGGATTTTAAAAACAAAGATTTTCAGAAACCTAAAATTTTATTTGATTCTCAAGAATACTTAAAATAAATCTAATTTTTGATTGAGAACAATTATGTACATGAAGCTATATTAGGGGAACAAAAATTTTGAATATAGAAATGAATAAAAGAATTTAGTTAAAATTTATAGTAATCATGAAAAACTTAAAGTTAAAATTTTCTTAATAAAGAGATGTTAAATAAAGTTAAACTATCTTTAGTAAGAAGTTTGGTATTTTTGGATAAATAGAAGATTTGACTTTTATTCTTCAAAGCTTAAATTTCTTTTATTGAAGAGTAATTTTCAAATATCATTATTATGATTTTTAAGTGAAAGATGTATATCTGACCTTTATTTTAAATGGAATGGTGGAATTCAATGCCTATCCAGATATAGTAATCCTTGCCTTATAAAAAAGAAGAAAAGAAAAAGAAAAGAAAAAAGTGAAAAATAGTATATGAAAAGGGAGGAGAAGCTTGAGGATTTAAGGGTCTAATCAAAAATTGGTTTCATACCTAAAGTTTAAGATATAAGTTCAGAGAAAATCTAAAGCTTAAGGTTAAAATATAGTAAGTAAAATTATTTTTAAATAAAGATTTTTAAGTGAGAAAAATAAGTGTTTGAGTCCTATATTTTGAAGAATCTACAAATATTTCTGAATCAGATAGAAACTTATATTTATCATTTTCCTTTACTTAAGAACTTTCTAAACTTTAAGTTGGTTTTAATTACTGAAATTTTTTCTAAATTGGACTATTCCATTTCTAGAACAAAATTTTGTTATCTTCCTATGAAACTCATTACATAATTTTCATGCTAAAAGGTTCTATGAGATTAATTATCACTTGAGGACAAGTAACATTTTAAGTTTGGGGGATTTTGATACACCTAAAATATATAGTATTTTTATGCACATTTTTATACCTATTTTTAATGATATTGCACTTTAATGAAAGTTATTTTGTGTTTTTCTTACAAGTATGATGAAAATGGATGGTCATGATGAAAGAAGCAAAACTTGATCAAATTTGGAGCAAAAAAAGATGAAAAATGAAAATTTGGCACTGGCGGCTAAGCGTCCAATGCTTAGCTGCCATAGTTAAAAATCGAAATTCAAATGAATTTGGCGCCAATTTCAAAGAGGATGGGATGCAACTCTTGGTGGTAACTTCCATAACTTCCTTTGGGCAGCAGTTTTGAATGAAGGGGTGCATTCTTTGGTGGATATATTGAAATTGGACACATTTTGAAGAGACACCAAGGCACCTTTTTGTTTACTATTTAAAGAGAGTTTTAGGAAAGATTAAGGAGCTCTTCCTTTGCAATATGAACAGATTTTTCATTAGGAGTAGGAGTAGAGAGTAGAAAAAGGAGCTCTTCCTTTTCCTTTTGAAGGGTTCTTTCACTTGCAAGTTTATACATTATTTTACTTTTATTTGGCGAGAGTTTTTATTAAGAGTAGGAGTAGAGAGTAGAAAAAAGAAAAGGGTCGGAGTGAAGTCTTCTTCTTCCCACATCTTTTCTTTCTTTTAATTTAGTTTTTATTGAAGTCTGAAGTTTATTCTGAGTCATCGGAGTTGGGAGATCCACTCTGAGGAGTCGTTTAGTGAAGAATTAAAGTTTCAGAGGAACTTCCTGAGTCTTGTAGAGAGAATTTTCAGATAAGTGTTTACTTTTGTTTTTACATTTAGTTTTTTAATTAATACTTGTTTTTGTTTGTTGTTTTTCTTATGGTTTTTAATTTCAAATCAATGTGTTTTTGTATTTTCTCAATGCATTCTGAGTAGTTTACTTTATCTTTCTTAAATGAAGAAGTAATTAATTTATAGAGAATTGTTGTGGAAAGTATAAGTTTTTAAAAGTTGGAAGAAATTGTGAAGTTTGATTCTAAAAACTTTGTTTACTTCTTAATTTGGCCTGTTAAGTTGTAGAATTTCTTGAGATTATGTAAGATCCAATAAAGTATTGTCTCATAAAAGTTAGTAAGAATCACATGCAATTATATGGGTGAGAATTGTAGTCCATATAATTGAATATAATATTAGAATATATTTTTATGGAAAGGAGTAAAATTGGAGGATTTTAGAGTGACAGGCTAAAACCCCCTATTTTGGTTTGAAGTTTTGAGTTTTGTTATGAGAAGTTAGCCCCCAGTTAGTGGGAATTGAGGGAACTCTAGAGTCAGGGACTGGTATCTTCCCTGCCTAACCATGTTCAAAATGATAAAATTTTCAAATTAACCTATGTTTTTTATAGAACCAAGTAAGGGTAAAGAACACATTTACTTCTATCTGTCACAACAAATTTAAATACTTCCACAACAATACTTTCATAATTATTACTACTTCATAATAGGAAAGAAAAAGATATTCTAGTTAATAGTGTTTTACAAACAGTGTTATTAGTTATTATAATTTTAGTTTTGTGCTTAACATTTTACTAAGGAAATTTCAAAAGACAAATCAACATTCAAAACGTTTCAAAATCAAGACATACTTTCAAAAGCCATAAAAAAAGTCAAAAAAATAATTTTCTGATTCTTTTAAAGATTATTACATTTTCCCTGTAGGTTCGATTCTCGGGGCTTAATCGGAAAGTCCTATATTACTTGATAAATGATACATATACTTGTGTAGTATCCCATATTATAAAATCATAATTTTCATATCTAAATCATCAGCACATATATTCGGTGTGGAGTCAAGTGTTTGGCGCACATATATTTATCGGGGATCAGCTAGCTGCAAATCTAAATTGATGTGATAAAGATCTTCTTTGGGAGTCCTAGAAGCTGACCATCAAGTCTGATCAAGCTCAACATTATTGTGGCCAAGGTATGGATTTATTTTGTATAAAATCATTCATATAATAGAAAAATTATGGGTTAAACTAGCCCCAAAAATTATCATCACCATATAGATATAATATATATGTCGAGATGATTATATCGATTCATAAATCACTCAATTTCATTGAGAAATGAGTGAGATATTGAGCTTTGAAGTTGGACGGTTCGAATTTTTTTTGAATTTCTGGGAATTATCCTCCGTTATCCGTTCCCGTGTTTTGGAATGGACGGAGCTGATTTGAAGTTCTCGTGTTCGATGTTTGGATTGGCAAAATAGATCCTCCCGCCTTCGATGCGTACGAGGACACGCGACAGCTCTTTGATTTTTCAGGCTAAGGTTAATCCAAATTAACCTTAAAAACTTCGAAAATTCATATCTTTTTGTACAGAGCTTCGAAAAATAAAATAAAAATACCTCTGGAAAGCTCTTGAAGAGAAGAAAATTATTAAATCAAAATCATAATCTTTTTCTTAGTATTTAATTTTTAAATAATTAAATATTCTCTCGAGTATTTTAATTATTAAAAATTATTTACAAATCAGAAAAATATGAAAATTTTAGGGAAGAACCTTTAAGTCCTTAGACACATCTCCTGATTTTTCTAAGGCTAGGATAGCTCTCTAGGATGTGATTTTCTAATTTTCATGATATTTTATAATTATTTCAAAAAATAATTATAAAAATTGAAAAATTGAAAAATTAAAATTCAAAATAGCTAGGAATTTTAGGATGACAGACAACAATCCTAAAACAACAATTCTTAAGCTATTAAATAAATCTAAAAAGACATTTTAAATAAATGTTACCATTTATTAATTATAAATTAATATTTTAAAACCTTTTCTTCACTCATTTAATCCATTTCATAATGGACTAAGCCAATGATAAATCCAAATCCAATTGAACTCAAATCAAACAATAATTACGTTTAAAAACAACATAAGCCTAATTAAACTCATTAAAAATTTAATTCTTAACTAAATTAGACTTAATCAGACCTAAACCCTAATTAGGTCTAATTTATTAGACCTAATTAAACCATTAAGTTTTAATTAAATTAGACTGAATTAAACTTAAACCCTAATTTGGTCTAACCACTTTAGACCTAATTAAACCATTAAGTCTTAACTAAATTAGACTTAATCAGACCTAAACCCTAATTAGGTCTAACCTATTAGACCTAATTAAACCATTAAGTCTTAACTAAATCCAACTTAAACTATATTTAAGTCTACCACATTAGACTTAATTATTCTATTAAACCTTAAACAACTAAGGTTTAATCAAACTTAAACTATAATTAAGTCTACCACATTAGACTTAATTAATCTATTAAACCTTAACCAATTAAGGTTTAATCAAACTGAAAACTAAAATAAACTTAACTTAGGTTCAACCCAACTTGAACCCAAGTTCAACCCTTAACTAGGTTCAACCCAACTTGAATCCAATTTCAACCCTTAACTTAGGTTCAACCCAACTTGAACCCAAGTTCAACCTTTAACTTAGGTTCAATCCAACTTGAACCCAAGTTCAACCTTTAACTTAGGTTCAACCCAACTTGAACCCAAGTTAAACCTTTAACTTAGGTTCAACCCAATTTAAGCCCAAGTTCAACCTTTAACTTAGATTAAACCCAATTTAAGCCCAAGTTCAACCTTTAAACTTAAACTTAAACCTTAACTTGAGTTCAACCCATACTGAACTCAAGTCAATCTTAAGTCTAGGTTCAACCTAACTTGAACCTAAGTTAACTCAAACTAAAAACTTAGCTTTAGTTCAACCCATATTTAACTTAAGTTAACCCTAAGTCTAGGTTCAATTTAACTTGAACCTAACTTAACTCAAACATAAATAAAACTTGAGTTCAACCCATAATGAACTTAGGTCAACCTTAAGTCTAGGTTCAATCTATCTTGAACTTAACTTAACTCAAACCCAAATCAAACTAATCCCAACCCATGTTGAACATAAGTTTAGGTTCAACCTAACTTGAACCTAACTTAAACCAAAACCATAATTAAGTCTACCACATTAGACTTAATTAAACTATTAAACCTTAACTAACGAAGGTTTAATCCAACCATAAACCATAATTAAGTCTATCACATTTGACTTAATTAAATCATTAAACCTTAACTAACTAAGGTTTTATCCAACCATAAACCATAATTAAGTCTATCACATTAGAATTAATTAAATAATTAAACCTTAACTAACTAAGTTTCAATTAAACATAAACCATAATCCAAGTCTATCACATTAAACTTAATCAACTAAGGTTTAATTAAATTGAGTCTAACTTACTAGAATTAATTAATGAAACCTAAATAAATCTTGGTTAAATTAAATTAAGACTTAATTAAAACTTAAACCTTACCTAAAAAGGACTTAGATGGTTTGTAATTCTAATTAAGTCTAAACTATTTAGACTTAATTAACCTTTAAGTACCATTTAAACAAGGCTTAAAACTTAATTAGGTTTATTCTAATTAAACCTAACTTTTAACTTAAGTTCAAGCAAACATAAACTCAAGTTAATTAGATTCAAATGAATCTAACATAAGTTCAAATGGACATAAACTCAAGTTAATTCAATTTACATTGAATCTAATTTCAAATTTTAACTTAAGTTCAAACAAACATGAACTCAAGTTAATATTAAATCTAACTTAAGTTCAAACAGCCATGAACTCGAGTTAATTCAATCTACACTTAAACAGACATGAACTCGAGATAATTGAACCTATCTAACGCAAGTTCAAACAAACATGAACTTAAGTTAATTGGATTCAATTTATTTTCAATCCAATTTTCTAAATGAACTTGAACTCAAAACTTAAGTCAAAACTTAAGCTTGACCTATACAAACATAAATTTGACATTTCAACAAAAATTAACATAATCGACATATATTTGACATTTCAAACAAAAATTGACATAATCGACATAAATTTGATATTTTAAACAAAAATTGACATAATCGACATAAATTTGACATAAATCGACATAATCGACGTAAATTTGACATTTCAAAGAAAAATCGACATAATCAATATAAATTTGACATTTCAAACATAAATCGATATAATCGACATAAATTTAACATTTCAAACAAAAATCAACATAATCGACATAAATTTGACATTTCAAAAAAAAAATCGACATAATCGTCATAAATTTGACATTTCAAACAAAAATTGACATAATAGACCTATGTTTGACATAAATCGACATAATCGACATAAATTTGACATTTCAAACATAAACGACATAATCGACATAAATTTGACATTTCAAACAAAAAATCAACAAAATCGACTTAAATTTGACATTTCAAACATAAATCAACATAAATGACATAAATTTGACATTTCAAACATAAATCAACATAAATGACATAAGTTTGACATTTAAAACAAAAATCGACATAACCGTCATAAATCCAACATTTCAAATGAAACTCAATAAAATTTAATATTAATTCAACATTTCGAATATAATTCGACATTAAATCAACATTTCAAACCAAATTCAACAAACACATCAAATGATATTAATTGACATTTCAAACTAAACTCAACATAATTCGACATGATTTGACTTAAATCAACATTCAAGACATGTTAAATCAACATTTAAAATCAAACTTGGACATCCTACAAATTCTGACATGTTTTCTTTGCAGGATGAAGACAAGTTTCATTTAGATTTCCTTTGCATGTTATAGGGTGTGCTAATTTAATTTTGCAGGACGACATTCTGGAAATGAAACGAACAACAACTACAACAAAACAACGACATCGACAAAACAAAACACAACAACGACAAAACCAAAACAAAACCAAAACAAAACCAAAACTTTCAGGATAGCCACAAAAATGACATACATTAAAAATGACAATGACAAACAACAAAACAAAACTGACATGAAAAAATGACATTTAGGATTGATAGTGGGTACATCTTTCCTTGAAAACAAAAATATCCAGAATACAAGTGATCAACATTATTCAGAAGTTTTCTTAGAAAATTAGAAATTGTCTAAGATGTAATTAACTATAGCATCTTGCTTCTATAGGAGAATTAAAAGAACCCATGATAGATATCACATCTAAAAATCTCCGGTTAACACTTTGTGATTTTTCTTATAGAAACTCTAGGATATGGCATTCTAGAATCTTCTTTTATAAGGATTATCTTAAACATCCTTTTTCTCTGTTTTTCATTAGCCCTAAATTTCTTGATTCCTTTATAGGAATTATAGAAGTAAGATTAGGGCAATATTAAATAGAGCGGCAACTCCTTGACATTGACATGACATCAAAAATTGACGGCGACGAACGAATGATAATGACACATTCCTGTCGCCATCAAGAGAGTTTTGGCGACTCCGCTGGGGAGATTCTTTCTTCTCATCTTTTGTATATCACTTATTTTCATTTGACATTTCTTTCTTTGACAAATAAGAACTACATCTTTTTCAAAATCCCAGTTTATAAATAAGTCAATAATGTTCGTTTTTCTTGAAATTTCAAAAAAGTTGCAATGGATTCTCCGAATTCAATCTTTTCTTATTTTCAAGACTTCAATATTCCAATGGAGGAAGATCTTTCCTTTTATCAGAATGATGATGGATTGTTTAGTGAAACAGTATTTACATTAGATAATCCATACCAAACTGATATAAAATCTTTTAAATAATTTGATCTGCAACCTATGAAGGCTTTCTGAATTTTATAAAAGACCTACCTGAGTATATACCTGAAGAGCCTTATAATCTTGAAGAAATGAAAAGAAAAATTGACAGCAAAGGAAAACAAATCTACGAGGAGGATGATATTCCACCACCATCCACATATGAAGTTTGATCTTGTTCCAAAAATATTCATAAAAACAAAGCTCGTCTGCTTAAAAGAAAGAAAAGGTGGAATGAAAATGATAAATTTGAAACACCTGAATTTGAGCAAAATGTTTTTGGAAACCCTTCCTTTTCAGAAGAAAATCGGTATATTCCAATTTTTGTTGAATATACTGATAATTTCTTTCAACCTAAGAGTTCTCCCTCAATTCATGTTATACATTCACTGTTTAAAAGATTAACACGAAAAGATAAATGTTCAATTTCCCGATTGTTGGACAAAATGGATGTGCAGTCTCTAAAACAATGAAAATGAGAATTCTAGAAATAGAAAACTCGATTTATGAAGAAACTGGTTATCTATTTCCAACAGATGATCAATGTACTCGAGTGCCGGTAAAGTTCCGACTAGGGTCAAGAGTAAAAGATGTGACAATTACAAAAGACAAGGCCAGATATGACAAACTGATGTTGGAAGTGGAAGATACATCCACTAAAATGATGGATTTGGTCCATATGTTACAAAATGCAGATTGTTCATATAATGATACACCGCCTAGAGGATCTCGTTCCATACTAAGAGATAATTTATGGAAACGAAGATCGTCTGAAAGAAATTCAGATGCTATGAGCACTCCTGCAGACAGTTAACAAGAAGGAACTCATAAAGAACATCTTGCAAAATTATTTGAAGAAAGACTGAAAAAGTTAAAGAATGATGTCAAACAATTCTCGGTGCAAGGAAAGAAATACACTTCTGACAGTTTAAATGAAAATGTTGCCAACATTAATGTGGTAGAAACACGATCTACTTCTTTAGCACGAGAACTAAATGAAGAAGATGCAACCAATGAATTACGAGCAATTATACGACAACGAGACGAACAAATCAATCATCTTGAGCAAAAAATGGAAGAGTTGGTAGCAGCTTTGCAAAATCCACCAATAAATCCATCACCGGCCATTGAAATCATTAGGCCAGAGGCTATCCACATTTTAGAAGACAAAGGAGAGCCAATAGACGTTGAAGAAAGCACTCAAAAGAAAAAGGATTCCCCTCATAGTGGAATTCCACAGAAAGATATCACACAACTTGTGGAACAAAAAATAAAAGAAAGAATGGCTCAGGTAAAGGCTGGAGCATTAATTCCAAATGGTAGACCATATCCAGGAGAATTTGATTTTGTACAATACCCTAATGGTTTTGTTCCTTCTGTCTTTAAAATATTTGATGGAACCGGTAATCCCAGACAAGATTTAGCACATTTCGAAGCAAGCTGCTGTAATGCGGGGGGAAATGATGCTCTTTTATTCTGACAATTTGTTAACAGTCTTACGGGAGTTGCCTTTGACTGGTATGTGGAACTTCCTAATGGGTCTGTTAAAACTTTTATAGAGATTGAAAGTCTCTTCATTCAACGATTCACTGGAGCTCAGCATCACACTACAGTTGGTGATCTGGGAGTGGAAAAATAGAAAACAGGAGAAAGCTTAGTGGATTACATTTTGCTTTGGAGAAATCTCAGCATGAAGTGTGAACCACAACTTCAAGAACAACATGCTATCAAAATTCTGCTTAAAAATATCCATGATCCTATAGCATTTATGATTAAAGAATTTACAATAAAAATTTTTGAATAATTGATCAGTAAAGCTGCCAATCTTCAAGAAGAAGCCAAGCATATGAGTATAACGAAAAAGACTGAAAAAACAAAGACTGTCAAGACATTTGAATAGAGACCGGGAAATGTTGTAGAGAAGGTAAACAAGTGATGCAGGTTCAACCTGAACAAAAGAAATAACGACGAAATCCGTCAACATGACAAACATCGCCTCAACTAGAACTTCAACAACCAATCCCAGTACCGGCAGGTAAAAGAATGATGGCCGAAAGAATGAATAAAGAATATTCCTTTAAAAATGGAAGATGTCAACAAAATATTCTGTAGCTTGCTTAAAATACCCAAATTTAAGCTGCCAGAAGCTAAAAGGCCAATAGAAGTAAACATGAAGGACAATCCCAATTATTATCCTTATCATAGAATGCTCGGACACAAAATTGAAGAATGTTTTGTCTTCAAAGACTGGTTAGAGTGCAACTTTAAATAAGGAACTATAGTAATCCCAAAAGAATATTTGAAAGAACCTGACAAAGGTTCAGTCAATATGATTTCGGTGGAAAAACTTAATTCCAAAAATAAGAACAAAGACAATACTATTCGAGGTAAATCTTCTGAGGATATCCTTACTGAATATCAGGTTACAAAGCCTCTCAAGAAATAAAAGAAAAAGAAAAATAAAGAACCGAAAAAGGATTAGAGGTCTTCTAGATATAAGGACTGCAGTTCCTTTTGTATCTTCTAGTTCTTATGTTTCTTCGTCTTCTACTAGAGTAGTTATATCGGATGAAGGACAAAAAATCCTTGAGCCGATGACTTTGTATGCTTCCTTTTTGCTACTACTGTGAATAATAATAATTCCAGTTCTGCTTACATTCTGTCTATTTTGGGTGATGTTCCTGAAAATGATCATTCAAATCCTAATCCTGAAGATAATACTCAAATCGTACATGATCTTGATCTTTCTAAAGACAACCAAAATGATAAAAACATTGATGAAAATTCTGACAATGACAAATATGAAAGTGACACTGCTATGCTCAAATTACAAGGAAGCCCGATTTCCATAGAATTGGAATCTTCAGACTCTGAGACAAAAGAGTTAAGTAACCAATTTGAAGTGATAGTTGAAATCAATTTGAGAAGTGGAAAGGTTCTACCTCCCAGAATGGCTCCACAAGAAAAGGAAAAACAAATAGTCACATCAGAAAAGATCACTCCTCCAATACATCCACAACTCCCTGAAAGAGATAAGGATGATCTTCATAACAAAGTGGACTATAACGTACTAGCTCATTTAAGGAAATTACCAACAAAATTGAGCATCTAAGACGCTCTTTTGCTTTCCAAGGAAATAAGAGAGTCATTGATAAAAGCCCTTCTAGATCTAGACATTTGCTTAGCTCAACTTGCTACTATTAATCAGAATGAAGTTTGTCCATTAGAAGAATAAAAAAAGATTACCTTCTCTGATAATGACTCGTTGCTTGGAACAACTGAACATAATCATCCACTGTATATCACAGTAAACATAAATAACACGACACTTTCAAGGGTTCTTATTGACCCAAGTGCCTCAATTAACATTATGAATTTGAGAACTCTTGCATATCTAGATATTGACGCATCCCAACTATCAAGAGATACAATGATGTTACGAGGATTCAATCAACAAGGAGAAAAAGTTCTTGGATCAATAGCATTGCTATTAAAGATAGCCGACTTGACGACAACGGCAAAGTCCATATCGTTGATTCTGATACCTCTTTTAATGCCTTACTTGGCAGACCATGGCTTCATGAACACAAAATGGTTCCTTCTTCGTTGCATCAATGCATAAAATATCTACGAAAAGGACAAGAATGTCGTATTGTAGGAGATTTGCAACTGTTTTCGATCCATGAAATCGGTATACATGAAGATGCAGCATATTACGCTCCTATAAAGAAAACAATATTCTCCAAAGAGACAATGATAGATATGAAAGGAAAAAGACAAAGAAAAGAAAAAAAATGAAAAAGATCATTTTTCTTCAACAAAGACAAAAGGATTTAATTCCCGTCAGACTCATACTTGAGGCTAAGGCCGAGGACGAGGACGAGGGAAAGAAGATCCAATTGTTACATTGAAGAAACCATTGAAATTTAAAATTCACCTGGACTCTGAAGAAGATACAAAAGAAAAAATGAGATCGGTGGTTTTAAAGGAACCTCAATTCAAAATATCTCTACATGAAGAAGACAAAGAGAAACGATTTGAATCTAGGTATGATAAAATTAATCATTATATACATTCTATGACTCTTCAATCTCTACTGCTAGGATTGAGAATCTAGCAGTCAAAGAAGAATGTAGTGATAACAAAAACCCAATTAAGTTTAGACTTGGCTCTACTTCTTCTAGTACTGAAACTGATGTAAAAATAGAAGATGAAAATCTTTCAAAATCAATAAAAATTCATTTTGAGTTGTACTCTCCTTGGGCACAAAAATTTATTCAAAATAGTTTAATGCTCAAACAATGGTCTTTAAAACGACCACATTTTATTAAACAAATGTGGAATAAAAGCAAACGAAATCCTAACTCCAAAGAAGGTGTTGGATTTGGTACTCTGGAACCACTAGATGATACAAAATTTTGCCTGGTCGTCACTGAAGAACATGATTCTGAACTGATATCTGATCTTCCAGTCGAAGATGCTCCTCCAGAATTGAAAGAAGAAATTAAATCGATAATTGATGAATTAAAAGAAATAAATTTGGGAACTAATGAAAATCTGAAATCAACTTTCATTAGTTCATTCCTTAATGATGAGGAAGCAGAAGACATAATTCAATTGTTAACATAATACAAAGACTGTTTTGCTTGGACTTATGATCAGATGCCTGGCTTATCTCCCAGAGTTGCAGTCCATAAACTTGGGATAAATCAAATCACAATCCCTGTTAAACAAGCTCCAAGAAGGATGCGTGTTGAAATAGAGCAACAAGTCATTGCAGAAGATAAAAAATTGATACAAGTTGATTTAATACGAGAAGAAAATTATTCGACATGGTTAGCCAATGTGGTGCCAGTTAAAAAGAAAAATGGTCAGATAGGGTCTGCATAAACTTCAGGGACTTGAATAAAGCATGTCCAAAAGATGAATTTCCTTTACCAATTCTCGAATTAATGGATGATATAGCATCGAAACATGTAATATTTTCATTTATGGATAGATCATCAGGATATAATCAAATAAAAAAGTTTTTGGAGGATGAAGCAAATACAGCCTTCTGGACACCCATAGGGATATATTGTTATAAGATTATGCCATTTGGACTAAAGAATGCTGGTGCAACCTATGAAAGAGCCATGACACGGATCTTCAATGAATTAATACACAATCAAGTCGAATTTTATGTGGATGATCTGGTTATCAATAGTAAACAAAAAGATTATCATATATACGATTTGATAATTTTCTTTGAACGACTACGATAATATAATATTAAAATGAATCCCCTAAAGTGCGCTTTCGATGTCACTTTAAGAAAATTTTTAGGATTTGTAGTTCGACATCGTGGGATAGAAATTGATCCTCTCAAAATTGAAGCTATCCTAAATATGCCTCCTCCTAAAATTCTAACTCAATTGAGATCATTTCAAAGAAAGTTAGCATATATACGATGTTTTATTTCCAATCTGTCAGGTAGGTGTCATCCTCTTACTTCCCTAACCAGAAAAGATACTAAATTTGTGTGGGTTAAAAAATGTCAACATGCCTTTGAAAATATCAAACAATACCTGACAACCCCTCCTGTTTTAGCAACCCCTGTAGTAGGAAGACCTCTAATCCTTTTACACCGCGAGGTTGGATAACTCCCTTGGAGCATTATTGGCACAAGTAAATGACGAGGGAAAAGAAAATACATTTTACTATTTAAGTCGTTTTCTGGTTCCTCCAAAAATAAAATACCCGATAATTGAGAAACATTGTTTAGACTTGATTTTTGCAGTTCAAAAACTGAGGCACTATATGCTTTCTCATAAAGTTACTCTTATTTCAAGAGTTAACCCACTACAATATTTAATGACACATCCGACACTTTCTGGAAGATTAGCGAGATGGGCAATGATATTACTCCAATTCTACATAACATTTGTATCATTACGTGCTGTCAAAGGACAAATTATGGCAGATTTCTTAGCAGCACACCAAATTCCAATTGGATCACCTCTCAATGATGATTTACCTGATGAACAAATATCAGAAATAAAAGATTCCAATATACAATGATGGGAACTCTACTTTGATGGAGCATTATCTCCACGAAAAGATAAAGACAAACAAACAATTATACCATGTAAAGCTGGAGTAGGATTGATTTTCATCACTAAAAAAAAAAACGATGATGCCTTTTTCTTATCATCTGACAGAACCATGCATAAATAATTAAGCAGAGTATAAAGCGCTCATAACCAGTCTAGAATTGAAAATACTAATGGAAATTAAAAATATTCACATCTATGGAGATTCTCAGTTGATTATCAATCAAATCGTTGGCAAATATAAGACTCTGAAACATCGACTCGAACAGTATTCTCGTTACACTCTGAAGTTGCTTCAGCAAATTCCTGATGCGGCATTTTTCTTAATCCCGAGATGAGATAATTCTTTAGCAGATGCTTTGGCAAAACTTGCAAAAGAGTTTGCCTGTCCAGAAGAAGACGACATATCGATTTCTATAAAAGGACGACAATTTCTTTCTCAAATTGACATGGATAATCTACATAATATTGGTGAAACATGACCGTGATAAGAAATCATGAAAAGGTTGATTGGCAACAACCAATTATTCAATATTTACAAACTGGAAGGTTACTTGAAAACACTTCTATTGCCACTCAAATTAAACAAAGAGCATTATCATATGCTCTAATAAATGATGTCATTTACAAACGATCTTTTGTCCAAATGGGGTTTAGATGCTTAAACCAAGTTGAAGCTCAAGAGTTTGTTAAGGAAGTCTACTCAGGTTTATGTGGCACACATCAATCTGGACCTAAAATGAAAATGAAGATAAAAAAGGATGGGAAATTATTGGCCGACAATGATGACTGATTGTCTTGATGTTGTAAAGATTGTCAAATACATGTGGTAGTTTTACACCAGCCTCCAAATGTCTTACACCCAACTATCGCATCTTGGCTGTTTGAATGTTGGGGCACCGACATAGTGGCCCCTATAAATCCTACATCATCTAAGGGAAATCGATTTATTCTAGCAGCCACTGATTATTTCTCCAAATGGGTAGAAGCAATACCACTTAGAGAAGTCAAGGCAGAATAAATCCTTTATGTTTTTAAGACATATTATTTATAGATTTGGAATCCCTCGAAGGGTTATATCAGACAATGGATTGGCCTTTAAAAATGTGAAAATGAACAACTTTATCCAAAGACATGAGATAGACTGGAGGTATTCCACAATCTAATATCCTAAAGACAATGGTTTAGCTGAAGCTTTCAATAAAACATTGGTTCAAAGTTTGAAAAAGACATTAGTCAACAGCCCAAGACAGTGGCATGAACGACTAATAGAAGCTTTATGGGCTTATAGAACTACATATCGAACACCAACACGGTCAACACCGTTTGCTTTGGTATACGGTTCTTAGGTTATTTTACAACTCGAAGTCCAAATCCCTTTCTTCAAAGTTGCAATAGAAAATAAAATAACTAAAGAAGAAAATGCCAGATTACGACTTGAAGAACTTGAGAGTTTAGAAGGCAAACGTCTACAAGCTCAACAAAATCTTGAACTGTATCGAGCAAAAATGATACGTGCCCATGACAAATTAGTTCGTCCCAGAACCTTTCAAATCGGTGAATTAGTTTTTGTTCTTCAAAGACCTATACTAGCTCATCGAAAGATAGGTGGCAAATTTGAACCGATATGGGAGGGCCCGTATGTAATTGAAAAGACATATTCCGAAGGATCTTACCAACTGGTGGATTGTCAAGGAGAAAGAATCTTGCCTCCAATCAATGGTCGTTTCTTAAAGAATATTACGCGACATAAATAAAAAAATGAATGATGACTTGTTTATAAACTCGGATAATAAAATATCTTTTCTCAAAATCATCTTTGTGATACAAATCTTGATTTTTATGTCTTGTAGCATCTGTTTCACTTATTAAATGAATGTTTATAAGCATCGTTCCTTAACATAAAAAAGTCTAAAATGTTACATTATCCTGTCGTTTTCAGGAAAAATGTCTAACGAAAGACTTCTTTTCACGTTCCGAAGTGTTGTTTGTCTAGCCTTGGACCGACGATGTGTTGAAAAAGGAACTAGAATTCACATCGATTTAAAACTCTCTCAAGTTGAATTACTCTACGACAGACCTTTACTATCCATTGCCAATCAGCAAGAAGCAAAGGGAAAACCATGTGTATTGGAGTTCAAGCTTCGTCAACAAGCTAATGAAACATAAAATTTTATTGACAATGGAAAACTGAAGTCTGTAATATCCTGTGAAGATGGAATGGCATCCACTAGCGGGATAAAGAAATTATCTTCTGGAATGACAAGAGCCCAATGGAGAAATCACAATAAACAGCTCAAGAAACTGGCAGAAAAAGAAATACAAAACATAAAACCAATGGAAGAAGATGATGGATTCAAATTTCCAATACTTGAGAACACCTCTAAAGAGACATATTATGTCTTAGGAGAAGAAATGATCGAAGAAGAGGAGAGAATTGAAAGGAAAATATTCATCCCATTCCTTATGAGCCAGCATTGGATCTCTCGACAACAGAAGTAATAAATGAAAAGAGAATTGCTTCTCGCGAGGAAGTGAGACATATTAGAGCTATTAAGAAACAATCATTCAAACAATTTCAATAGATTAATGGTCGAACCATTAATATATTAGAAGGCGCGTGATCAAGGACGAGCTGGACATCTGAAAAGAAGGACGTACTCCGAACCGAATAGATGGATTCGTGGAAAAGGTCGTATGACAATTCAATATGGATGCTGTTATAACTATGTTGTGGTTAAGGACGACAATCCCCCAAAGATATTACGACATGAACAAGTAGATCCAATACCAACAGTCATTATTCAAATAATCAGACGACTCATAATGTGGAATATAATGCCTGCTGATTGTGTTCCAGATAGTTGCATTATGAATATATGAGGAGGGTGACTGTATACGACCTCATATTGACAGTTGGGATTTTGAAAGACCCTTTTGTATTCTCTCCCTCATGAACATGTATTCTATTCTATTCAGAAGAGAGATACATATTATGGGCCTTGAAGAATTTCGTGGATCTTATCAAATTCTCTTACCACGGGGATCAGTTTTAGTTCTGCGAGGCAATGGAGCTGATGTCTCAAAGCACTGTATACCAAGTGTGAGTCGACAACACATATCGATAACATTAAGAAGAATGCGCCCTGAAAAAAGTCCTGAGGGATATCGACCAATAACAGAACTGGAAGAGCTACAACCCTTGGAACTACTATGAGCCCATGAATGTTTAAACACCTAGGACATATTCTACAAACAATGTCTCAGAGTGTTAGACATTTTGTGGTTGGTCTAACAGTATCTGAGAACTTTGACATAGTAGTTTGCAGTATGTATGAGTGTATTGTATAATACATAATGTACCGCAAACTTTTGATATCTATGTACATTATTGGAAGTGGAATGAATATTGTGAGATATTTCCTAGCTGACTATAATACATCATCAGGTCCAAGAATGCCAAAATGAACTAAAATGACATGATGAATAACTTGTGACAACTAATATAAGAATTATAATTCAGCCTATACAGGTCAAAATCCCTAGCAGATATCCCCAGTAAATATTTTAGTGAGTTCGCCACTCTCTTTAGTTATTGGATGTAAGTTCTTTCCTAACACAGAAATCATGGCTTTCCTCTAACTAAATATTCACATTTTGAGAAATGGAATATGACATCCATTTTCTCTCTGATTATTCGATATAAGTCCTTTCCTGACACGGAAATCATGGCTTTCCTCTAACTAAATATCGACATTTTGAGAAATTGAATACGACATTCATTTTATCTCTTCGTTTATTGAATGTAAGTCCTTTCCTGACACGGAAATCATGGCATTCCTCTAACTAATTATCGACATTTAACATTTTGAGAAATGGAATATGACATACATTTTCTCTCTCGGTTATTGGATGTAAGTCCTTTCCTGACACGCAAATCATGGCATTCCTCTAACTAGATATCGACATTTGACATTTTGAGAAATGGAATATGACATCCATTTTCTCTCTCCGGTTATTGGATGTAAGTCCTTTCCTGACATGGAAATTATGACATTCCTCTAACTAGACATCGACATTAGACATTTCGAGAAATGGAATATGACATCCATTTTCTCTCTTCGGTTATTAGATGTAAGTCCTTTCCAGAAATGGAAATCGTGGCATTCCTCTAACTAATTATCGACATCGACATTTTGAGAAATGGAATATGACATCCATTTTCTCTCTCCGATTATTGGATGTAAGTCTTTTTCTGATACGGAAATAATGGCATTCCTCTAACTAATTATCGACATTGCCATTTCGAGAAATGGAATATGACATCCATTTTCTCTCTTCGGTTATTGGATGTAAGTTCATTCCTGACACGGAAATCATAGCATTCCTCTAACTAATTATCGACATTGACAATTCGAGAAATGGAATATGACATCCATTTTCTCTCTCCAGTTATTAGATGTATGTCCTTTCCTGACACGAAAATCATGGCTTTCCTCTAACTAAATATCGACATTGACATATCGAGAAATGGAATATGACATCCTTTTTCTCTCTCCGGTTATTGGATGTAATTCCTTTCCTGACACGGAAATCATGGCTTTCCTTTAACTAAATATCTACATTGACATTTTTGAGAAAAGGAATATGACATCCTTTTTCTCTCTCCGGTTATTAGATGTAAGTCCTTTCCTAACACGGAAATCATGGCTTTCCTTTAACTAAATATCGACATTTGACTTTTCGAGAAATGGAATATGACATCCATTTTCTCTCTTTTATTGGATGTAAGTCTTTTTCCTGACACGGAAATTATGGCATTCCTTTAACTAGACATTGACATTTGACATTTCGAGAAATGAAATATGACATCAATTTCTCTTACTCAGAACCGTCATATGAGACATCTGACATTCCTTAGGGACAATATCACATTCACTCCTTTCCTGATTATTATGAGACACTTCTTGAAAATAAATATTCAGACCACTTCGGTCAATGCAAATATGTGCAACATACTTATGCAGTATTCCACACATATTGGGGGCCCTTTTATTGACCTCTTTTTTTTTACAATAGGTCAACCATTTGACCTAAAAGTCAACTTTGGTCAAAATGGTCAATCCTGACCCATTGACCAACCCTGTTGACCTAATAGGTTAACTTTTTGACCTAAAAGTCAACTTTGGTCAAAATGGTCAATCCAGACCCAATGACCAACCCTGTTGACCCAATAGGTCAACCTTTTGACCTAAAAAGTCAACTTTGGTCAAAATGGTCAATCCTGACCCAATGACCAACCCTGTTAACCCAACAGGTCTACCTTTTGACCTAAAAAGTTAACTTTGGTCAAAATGGTCAATCTTGACACAATGACCAACCCTGCTGACCCAATAGATCAACCTCTTGACCTAAAAGTTAACTTTGGTCAAAATGGTCAATCTTGACCCAATGACCAACCCTGCTGACCCAATAGATCAACCTCTTGACTTAAAATTTAACTTTGGTCAAAATGGTCAATCCCGACCCATTGACCAATCCTGCTGACCCAATAGGTCAACCCTTAGACCTAAAAAGTCAATTTTGGTCAAAATGACCAATTTTTGACCAAATAACCAATCATTGACCAAATGACCTATTTAAGACCCCAAAGTTAATCAAATAATTAATTTCAAAATTATTTTGATTAATTAAATTAAATTGACTAATAATTTAATTTTTAATATGTTAATTAATTAAATGACATGATTAATTAAAATGAAGATTAAATTAAAAGTCATAAAATTACAAAATGCTCCAAAATGAAATAAAAAAACAAAAATTAATCAAATAATTAATTTCAAAATTATTTTGATTATTTAATTGGCAATGATTTAATTTTTAAAATTTTTTATTAATGACCTAATTAAATAAAATGAAAAATTAAATAAAAAGCCATAAAATGATAAAATGAACAAATTAATTAAAATTAATGGAATTAATCAAGTAATTAATTCCAAAATTATTTTTGATTAATTAATTGACCAATAATTTAATTTTCATATTTTAATTAATGATATAATTAATTAAGATGAAAATTAAATTGAAAAAAAGTCATGAAATGAGAAAAAAAATTCAATTTTAATGACATGAAATTAATCAAATAATTAATTTGGAATTATTTCCAATTAATAATTGATTAATAAAATAATTTCCAACATTTAATTAATGACATAATTAATTAAAATGGAAATTAAATTAAGAAGGGTATTAAATGGAATTTTGAACCTTTGACATTATAGTTTTCTAAAAATTTCAAATCTCTTTTATGACATCATACATGACCTCATATGGGTTAGACACAACCCATATAACCCATTAAAAATGAAATAACCCATGGATGACCCATCATGAACCATTCTTAGCCATGGTAAAATTCCTTCATCATTATGGAAAAATGATGTGTCACCTCCTCATGCAACCCCAAGAGAACCTTCGGTGACTCATCTAACACCTCCCATCTTCACGAATAGAAGAAGGGAAGAGCTTAGATCACCATTACTTCATGTGATGATCTCATAAATCAAAAATGAGAAAATTAAAGAAAATAAAGGGATATGTGTCATCTCCCCATGAACTCTTAAATGAGGTGTTGGATGGTGAAGATCGTAGCCCATTGAGTCACCATTAATCTCTCCCTTAGCCAATGGAATGGTAACAAAGAGATCAAAGGCTATCATGACAACTTGGAATCCATAATTTTCATGAAATGTGAACTTTCTTAAGTGGCATAATTCTCATGGGATATGGAGAGGTGCTGGTTGGATTACATGGGGGAGGTTGTTACTAGACTCTACTCCACAGCTCTAACCATCCCATGGTCAATCCTAAGCTAACATGGGTTGAATCATAGCAATCCATGGCTATTAAAGGATCCCTTACCCGAAATTACAAGGAGGAGAGAAAAAAATCCATATAAACCTATAGGCTGCCCAAATCCCTTAGTTCCCAACACAAAATGTCTTGCTAAGGACCTCAGCAACCTATTCCAACCAAGGTCAAGCCATAGGATCAGCCCAATCAAGCCAATTTGGTCAAAACCTAAGTTCAGCCCAAACCTAGCCACTTTGCCAAAATTTCTCACTAAGGCTAGCTGCAAATCCAAATTGAAGTGATAAAGACCTTCTTTGGGAGTTCTAGAAGCTGACCATCAAGTCTGATCAAGCTCAACATTTTTGTGGCCAAGGTATGTATTTATTTTGTCCAAAATAATTCATATAATCAAATAATTATGGGTTAAACTAGCCCAAAAAAATATCATCACTCAATAGATATAATCTATATGTCCAGATGATTCTATAGGTTCAAAAATCACTCAATTTCATTGAGAAATGAGTGAGATATTGAGCTTTGAAGTTGGACGGTTTGACTTTTTTTCGAATTTTTGGGAATTAACCTCCGCCGTCCATTCCCGTGTTTTGGAACGGACAATGCTGATCTGGAGTTCGAGTGTTCGGTGTTCGAATTGGCACTGTGGATCCTCCCGCCTTAGACGCGTACGAGGACACGCGACAGCTCCTCGATTTTTCGGGCTAAGGTTAATCCAAATTAACCTTAACAAATTCAAAAATTCATATCTTTTTGTACAGAGCTCCTAAAAATAAAATATAAATACCTCTGGAAAGCTCTTGAAGAGAAGAAAATTATACAATCAAAATCATAATTTTATTCTTAGTATTTAAATTTTAAATAAATAAATACTCTCTAAAGTATTTTAATTATTAAAAATTATTTACAAATCAGAAAATTATGAAAATTTTAGGGAAGAACCTTTAAGTCCTTAGACATATCTCTTTATTTTTCTAAGGCTAGGATAGCTCTCTAGGATGTGATTTTCTAATTTTCATGATATTTTATAATTATTTCCAAAAATAATAATAAAATTTGAAAAGTTGGAAAATTAAAATTCAAAATAGCTAGGAATTTCAGGACGACAGACAAAAATTCTAAAACAACAATTCTCAAGCTATTAAATCAATTTAAAAAGACGTTTTAAATAAAGGTTAAAATTTATTAATTATAAATTAATATTTCAAAATCATATCTTCACTCATTTAATCCATTTCATAATGAACTAAGCCAATGATGAATCCAAATCCAAATGAACTCAAATCAAGCAATAATTAGGTTTAAAGACAACATAAGCTCAATTAAACTCATTAAAACTTTAATTAAGTTTAAGGAAATATTAAACTTAATTAATTCATTAAACCATAACTAATTAGGTTTAATAAAAAATTAAAACTTTAATTAAGTTTAAGGACATATTAAATTTAATTAAATCATTAAACCTTAATCATTTTAGGTTTAATAATAAATTAAAACTTTAATTAAGTTTAAAGACATATTAAACTTAATTAGCTCATTAATCCTTAGGTTTAATATAAAACCAAAAATTTAATTAAGTTTAAGGACATATTAAACTTAATTAATTCATTAAACGTTAACTAGATTAGGTTTAATACAAAATTAAAACTTAAATAAGTTTAAGGACAAATTAAACTTGATTAATTCATTAAACCTTAACTAAATTAGGTTTAATACAAAATCAAAACTTTAACTAAGTTTAAGGATATAATAAACTTAATAAATTCATTAGACCATAATCAAATTGGGTTTAATACAAAATTAGAACTTAAATTAAATTTAAGGACATATTCAACTTAATTAAATTCATTAAACTTAACTAAATTAGGTTTAATACAAAATTAAACTGAAATTGAGTTTAAGAACATGTTAAACTTAATTAACACCTTCAACATTAGGTTTAAGACAAACTTAAACCCTTATTAGGTCGAACCCTTTTCACCTTATTAAACCATTAAGTCTTAACTAAATTAGACTTAATTAAACTTAAATCCTAATTAGGTCTAACCCCTTTAGACCTAATTAAACCATTAAGTCTTAACTAAATTAGACTTAATCAGACCTAAACCCTAATTAGGTCTAACCTGTTAGACCTAATTAAACCATTAAGTCTTAATTAAATAAAACTAAATCCAACTTAAACTATAATTAAGTCTACCACATTAGACTGAATTAATCTATTAAACCTTAAACAACTAAGGTTTAATCAAAATTAAACTATAATTAAATCTACCACATTAG
The DNA here is from genome assembly GCA_022702705.1 of Papilionanthe hookeriana x Papilionanthe teres. Classification (NCBI taxonomy): domain Eukaryota; kingdom Viridiplantae; phylum Streptophyta; class Magnoliopsida; order Asparagales; family Orchidaceae; genus Papilionanthe; species Papilionanthe hookeriana x Papilionanthe teres. The sequence goes on from CM040423.1 coordinate 111,091,402, forward strand.
ACTTAATTAATCAATTAAACCTTAACCAATTAAGGTTTAATCAAACTCGAAACTAAAATAAACTTGACTTAGGTTCAACCCAACTTGAACCCAACTTCAACCCTTAACTTAGGTTCAACTCAACTTAAACCCAAGTTCAACCCTTAACTTAGGTTCAACCCAACTTGAACCCAAGTTCAATCTTTAACTTAAGTTCAACCCAACTTGAACCCAAGTTCAACCTTTAACTTAGGTTCAACCCAACTTGAACCCATGTTCAGCCTTTAAATTAGATTCAACCCAATTTGAACCCAAGTTCAACCTTTAAACTTAAACTTAAACCTTAACTTGAGTTCAACACATACTGAACATAAGTCAATCTTAAGTCTAGGTTCAACCTAACTTGAACCTAACTTAACTTGAATTTAAAACTTAACTTAAGTTCAACCCATATTGAACATAAGTTAACCCTAAGTCTAGGTTCCATTTAACTTAAACCTAACTTAATTCAAACACAAATCAAACTTGAGTTCAACCCATATTGAAATTATGTCAACCCTAGTCTAGGTTCAATCTAACTTGAACCTAACTTAACTCAAACCCAAATCAAAATAATCCCAACCCATGTTGAACTTAAGTTTAGGTTCAACCTAACTTAATCCTAACTTAAACCAAAACCATAATTAAGTCTACCACATTAGACTTAATTAAACTATTAAACCCTAACTAACTAAGGTTTAATCCAACCATAAACCATAATTAATTCTATCACATTAGACGTAATTAAATCATTAAACCTTAACTAACTAATGTTTAATCCAACCATAAATCATAATTAAGTCTATCACATTAAACTTAATTAAATAATTAAACCTTAACTAACTAAGGTTTAATTAAACATAAACCATAATCCAAGTCTATCACATTAAACTTAATCAACTAAGGTTTAATTAAATTTAGTCTAGCTTACTAGACTTAATTAATGAAACCTAAATAAATCTCGGTTAAATTAAATTAAGACTTTATTAAAACTTAAGCCTTACCTAAAAAGGACTTAGATGGTCTGTTATTCTAATTAAGTCTAAATTATTTAGACTTAATTAACCTTTAAGAACTTTTTAAACAAGGCTTAAAACTTAATTAGGTCTATTCTAATTAAACCTAACTTTTAACTTAAGTTCAAACAAACATGAACTCAAGTTAATTAGATTCAATTGAATCTAACTTAAGTTCAAACAGACATGAACTCAAGTTAATTCAATTTACATTGAATCTAATTTGAAATTTTAACTTAAGTTCAAACAAACATGAACTCAAGTTAATATTAAATCTAACTTAAGTTCAAACGGACATGAACTCGAGTTAATTCAATCTACACTTAAACAGACATGAACTCAAGATAATTGAACCTATCTAACTCAAGTTCAAACAAACATGAACTTATGTTAATTGGATTCAATTTATATTGAATCAAATTTTCTAAATGAACTTGAACTCAAAACTTAAGTCAAAACTTAAGCTTGACGCATATCAAACATAAATTTGGTATTTTAAATAAAAATCAACATATTCGACATGAATTTGACATTTCAAACAAAAATCGACATAATGGACATAAATTTGACATTTCAAATAAAATTTTACATAATCGACATAAATTTGACATAAATCGACATAATCGACGTAAAATTGACATTTCAAACAAAAATCGACGTAATCGACATAAATTTGACATTTCAAACAAAAATTGGCATAATCAACGTAAATTTGACATTTCAAACAAATATTGACATAATCAACATAAATTTGACATAAATCGACATATTTAACATAAATTTGACATTTCAAATATAAATCGACATAATCGACATAAATTTGACATTTCAAACAAAAAATCGACATAATCGACATAAATTTGACATTTCAAATAAAAATCGACATAATCGACATAAATTTGACATTTCAAACATAAATCGACATAAACAACTTAAATATGACATTTCGAACATAAATCAACATAAACGGCATAAATTTAACATTTCAAACAGAAATCGACATAACCGTCATAAATCTGACATTTCAAATAAAACTCAACAAAATTTAATATTAATTCAAGATTCCGAATATAATTCGACATTAAATTGACTTTTCAAACTAAATTCAACAAACACATCAAATGATATTAATTGACATTTCAAACCAAACTCAACATTAATCGACATGATTTGACATAAATCAACATTCATGACATGTTAAATCAATATTTCAAATCAAACTTGGACAACCTACAAATTCTGAGACAATGAATATTTTTTATGTCATCATTTCTGACAATATTTTCTTTGCAGGATGAAGACAAGTTTCATTTAGATTTCCTTTGCATGTTATATGGTGTGCTAACTCTTTTTTGCAGGATGACATTCTGGAAATGAAACAAGCAATAACTACAACAAAACAATGACATCAACCAAACAAAACACAACAACGACAAAACCAAAACAAAACCAAAACTTTCAGGATAGCCACAAATATGACAAACATTAAAAATGACAATGACAAATAACAAAACAAAACAGACATGAAAAAATGACATTTAGGATTGATAGTGGGTACATCTTTCCTTGAAAATAAAAATTTCCAGAAAACAAGTGATCAACATTAATCAGAAGTTTTCTAAGACAATTCGAAATTATTTAAGATGTAATTAAAAATAAAAGCTTTCTTCTATAGGAGAATTAAAAGAACTCATGATAGATATCACATCTAGAAATCTCTGGTTAACACTTCATAATTTTCCTTATAGAAACTCAAGAATATGACATTCTAGAATCTTCTTTTATAAGGATTATCATAAACATCCTTTTTCTCTATTTTCCATTAGCCCTAAATTTCTTGATTCCTTTATAGAATTTATAGAAGTAAGATTAGGGCAATATTAAACAGAGTGGAGACTCCTTGACATTGACATGACATCAAAAATTGACAGTGACGAACGAAAGATAACGACACATTCCCGTCGCCATCATCCAGGTGCTAAAAGTTTCTTAAAGAAACTCTACCAAAATCTCACCAGAGCCTCTCCAGACCTCCCTAAGACCATTTCAGCCATTTCCCCTCAATGGTTCCCATTGCCTGAGCTCAATTTCAGAGCTTAAACTTGGCCAAAAACCAGGACACTTTCCAATACACCTCCACACCGCACCAAATCTCAATTAACTGTACCCACACCTTCACAGTAGTGAGAGAAGAAGATCCTCCATAAAAGCCCCATCTCAGAAGGCCTCTGCACCAGACTTCCATCAAAGCTCGAAATCGGCCTTGGTCACTTTCATACCTAGGCAATTCACCAAAGCAAGAGGCTTCATCCCTGAGCTCCTGGGACTCCAATGAAGGTGTAGAGCATCTCTAATTGAGGCTTCACTTCTCAGAGCCATGGTATTGCCTCCTTCATCTTCCCAAGCTTCTCTGGATTCTCCATGTAATTAAGGCTAATTTAAACTGTGACTAGTTGTATGGATATGTTCGCCATGCTTAGACGAGTACATAGGAACAACCCCGAAGTGATTTGTTTGAGTCTAGGCTGAGATATTAGGGTTTTAGTGTGGATGGCTCTCGGGATGAACCAGTCGAAAACGATGAAAGAGCACCGTCGGATCGCGCGTGTGATGCTTGAATGACCAAGATGGAGTCAGACAAAGATCAGATACCTAAAGCGTGACCGCGTGGACATCCAATCAGATGACGGCGTCGAATAGGAGCTCGTCGCGTGGTCTTTTGGAGCAGCCAAGGATCAAGTCAGCGCCGCGTGGTTAAGTAGGAAAATCCTTATTTTCTGAATTATTTAAATTACTAGAACTTTAAAAATTCATATCTTGGCCTAGAAAAATAAGAAAAATAAAAGGAAAATACCATGTTGCTCAGTGAACATAGGAGAACAATGTGGAAATGTTTTGAAGTATCTTTTATGCATATTATATTTTTAATGATTTAAATTCTGATTTCAATCTTTTAATTCTCCACTGACCTAGACATTTCACCATGGCTTGAGCATTGGGGATCTTTTTCTATATATTGTAAGCAAACTTCCCTGACTTTTTCAAGGTTTGGGGGATCTCTATGAGAAGATCTCTATTTTTCAATTTATCATGTCTGTTTTGGTATAAAAATGGTAATAATTAAAATAATAATCAGAAATATACAAAGAAAGTTTTGATAGGTCTCTAATGATCGAAGGACCCAAGGATAATTATTTCATGGGCTAAATCACTAAGATGTGCACTAATCATCAACTTGACCTAAAAAAACTCTTAATTAATTAAGATAAAATAAAAATCAAAATAACCTAAAAATAATTCTCCACTATGCTTCAGGGATAGAGGAACTCCCCTAAAAATTTTGAACTCATTTGAAATTAATTTAATAAGTTAAATGATTTTCTTAAGCCCAATGGCATTTTTGGCATTTAAATGAATTTTAATAAATAAAATACCACTAAAAAAATTATAAAAGTAATTTTGGGAGTTCTTTGTGATCAGAGGAATTTTTCAAAAATAAAAATAATTTTTTATAAATTTTTCATTTTGAACATATTTTTATATTTAAATAATTAAAAATGTTAAAAATCAAAAAATATTAAAAATCATTAAATTGTTACATTTGATCCCCTAATCACTTAGGAACCATCCCCATAATTTTTCTAAGTCCCTAAGTCAATATATTAATTTTTAAAGGCATAAATCAATTTTTACAAGGCTAAAAAATGAATTTCCTTAATTTTGCACTAAAATAATTCTAAAAAGAAAAAAAAAATAAAATAAAAAAAATATGAAATTTGTTTATCTGGGTTTCCTGACCTAAGAGGAATTTTTGACAAATATAAAATTGAATTTTCAAATTTTAAAATATTTTATAATCAATTAAAACTCCTAAAATTAAAATAATTCTAATAATTAAAATAAACCTAAAAAAATCTTGAAATTTGGTTCAAGTGGTCCTCTGGTCTAGGTTTTCATCCAATAAAAATTTCAAATTACAATATTTTTTTGGTTAAGTTATTGAATTTTCATTAAAATCTTTTATTTTTGCATTAAAATAATTATATAAATTAAATTAAAATTTGAAAAATCACATTTTCTCTTCTAATGTTTTAATTAGCTCATTAGTATGGTAGCATAAAAGTTCCAATGTCATTTGAATTGAATTTAAGAAATTATGAAGTGATAAGACCCCAAGGGCAAAGTTGTAATTTTGAGGGTTTTTAGCCTTAATTAATATTTAGGCTTAATCAAAGGGTAAAATGGGGAATTAATGATCCTAAATAATATTTTTGGATGTTTGGGACATTAAACGGATAAATGGTAGAAACCAATTTCAACTTGGTCATATCAAAACTAAATGTTTAGATTTTTCTAATTGGTTTTAATTTGGAAGATAATTAAAAAAAATGATCCTTAGGGAAGATAATTAAAAAAAATCAATCTTGCTAAAAGAAGTTTAGAAGAGTAAACACGGTCAAATTCTAAATACATGAAAACACTATAAGCCCAGTTATGAAATTAATTGGCTAATTTTCCCAAACAAATTAACTTTGCCTAAAGGGGTTTTCACCCACATAATCTTTAAATGAAATAACAAATAATAATTACCCTGCCTTTCGGGTTAATTAAAAACACCAACTCACTAAGCATAAGGATATAAAATAGATAAATTATTTAATAATTATGATAGGTGATAGGTTTAAAATGACATCAAGGAAGCTCAAATGAATTGTGAAACATCTAGGTATCTGCTAGAGGCTCTTTACAAGTCTTTTAGACACCTTGCAGGACTATTGCACCGATCATATTTAGTAAATGAAAAATATTTTTCAAATGAACAAATAGGACCCTCTGAGTTATCACCTAAGACTTGGTAGGCCTGTGACGAACATATCCATAAGGTGTTACTTCCCTACAAATATAAATGTTTATTGCAAAGAATACTAAAGTTTCAGGTGGAGGAAAGAGAAGACTCGCCAGGTACACTTGTATAAGTTACAGCGCTTTATTTTTCTGTGTTTTCTTTACCGCACTTTACTTTTCTTGCAATTTGCATGATAAACAACAATTCACCCTGCATGAAAACTAAAACCTTTCGGATAGCCACAAAATCAAAACCAAAACTAACTTACAAATCACAACAAGATAAAATCCACCGCCACAGCATTCAATATGTAAAAACAACTCAAAATTTTAACACAAACAAAACAAGAACTCCAATTGTAACTAAATTAAAATGTCTCGTTGGATGATCAAGAATTCCTTGGAGGAGGTAACCCACGTGTTGCTAACAGGGTTTCCCACGGTTTGAATGTAAGTATGGAACTCATAAAGTTGAGTTTAGTAAATTCATTTGGACTAAGCAAACTCGATGAAAATAACGGTGTTGGGATGATGGAATCGTGGGATCTTAACCGGTGTTGCTATAATCAACTTTAATGTTCCCCTAATAAAATATTAAGACACCTCCATTCAAAAATTTCTAAAACTTGACACTTCTCTTTTCTTTTCAATTGACACCTCTTTAAACTAAACCTGCTACGGCAAGGAGCTTCGAACATGCATAGTGGGCAGCACGACCATCTTCAATAGCAAAACTTGTCTACATAAGCAAAACCTTTCATTAATTTAAACAACAAGCCATAGGATTTCACGGTAGTCCGCCTAGTGCAACATAAACCCTCACCTTTTCTTTAGGACTTTGCACAGCCCTGTTGTGCAATATAAGCCCTAATTCTCTTTAGGATTCCAAGGTTGTCGTCCGATACGACATAAATCCTCCCATCTTCCAGGTTGTTTGCATAATAAGATATTATGCAAATGTAATCCCTATAATTAATTGACAGGATTGAAATTTAAATAAATTCATTTCCAAGATTTAAAGCCAAACTATAGGATAGTTTGTGAAGACATCAAGATTTCCCTTGAATCTATGTTCTTCCCCTATCCTTCTCTCCTTAGGATTCTGATAAAATGAAATGTTCCAAAATTTGAGCCATTCACCTATTGAATTTTCAACTATCACATTTTCTTCAGAAAACTTACCTTTGGAAGTCATGAATATAAATATTTTCTGATCTATATCAAGAGTTTTTTTAGGTAACTTTGGTTATCTAGGATGTAATTAACTATAGGGGCTTGCCCTTATAGTAAACTTGAAGACCCCAGATTAATATAAACCTTATCTAATTCCTTTATATTAGTTAGGGGAAATTCTCGGTCAAAATGGTTCGCAGATCAAACGGATGTCATAAATTCTTTAGTTTATTTGATCAAGCTTCATCTCAAGCCACGTACTTATTCTATGGGATAAATACATGTCTCGTGGTGAAATGCTTGATTATTTAAACTATTATTTATATGAGATCGGTTTGATTTTATATTCTTCAAAAAATATTTTAATTTAAAAATCCATATATATTTATATATTTATTAAATTAAATCAAATTCCTATTTAATAAAATTAAAACCCTTTAAAAAAAACACACACAAAAACATATTTTTAAACGAAACCAAAAATTTAAACGACCAACATGCAATAAATCAGAAAAGCTTGCTGAAAAACAAAAAGATCATGGAAGTTTCACAATTCCATATGCAATTGGAGACATATTTTTTAGAAAAGCTTTATGTGATTTGGGTGCAAGCATTAACCTTATGTCGTTATCAATATTCAAAAGTCTGCGATTAGGAGAAATAAACTCAACCACTGTAACTTTGCAATTAGCTGATCGTTTGATCACAAATCCTAATGGAGTGATAGAGAATGTTTTGATAAAAGTGGATGAATTTATTTTTCCTGATGATTTCAATGTGTTGGATGTGGAGGAAGATAAAGAGATACCCATAATTTTTGGGAGACCTTTCCTAGCCACAGGCAGAGTGATGATAGATGTGCAAAAAGGGGAATTAACGATGTAAGTTAATGATCAAACTGTTACATTCAATATTTCAAAGTCAACGAAATATCCTACAAGAGGTAAAGATGATGAATGTTATAGGATTCATACCTTTAAGAGATTATGCTAACCCTACAATAGATGAATTTCATGGTAGTATTAAAAATCCTAATGTAGTGGCTTATTCATTTAAACGTAAACCTGCTATTATCCAAATGGAAAATAATAATCAGTTTGGGGGTGCACCAAGTGAATATCAAATTTTGCATCTTGCCAATTTTTTAGAATTATGCGCTACATTTAAATATGATGGTGTTTCAGATGATGCTATTAGTCTTACACTTTTTACTTTTTCATTAAGAGATAAAGCTAAGATGTGGTTAAATTACTTAACACCTGGATCTTTCAGAACTTGGGGTGATTTAGCACAAAAATTTCTTGCTAAATATTTTCCACCATCAAAGACTGCTAAGCTTAGAAATGACATTACATCTTTTTGGTAGTTGGAAGGGAAATCTATTTATTAAGCACGAGAACATTTTAAAGTTCTCCTAAAAAAGTGTCCACATCATTCGATACCGGATTGGTTAATAATTCAAAGTTTTATCATGGATTAGTTGGATCTCTTAGATCTATTTCTGATGTTGTTGCTGGTGGTAAACTGATGTCTAAACAGTTTAATGATGTTTATGCTTTAATTGAAGAAATGGATATAAATAATTATCAATGGCCCTTTTGGAGGGTAAATCCTAGAAAAGTAGCTAATATTCATGAATCTGATGCTTTTGCAATGCTAGCAAATCAAGTGGCTGCAACATCAAGGAAGATAGACCAATTTGGAATGAATTTTTTCAAAAAATTTCAATGATTGAAGAAAATTCATTTGGCTAAATGATAGATTCTCAAACATCTTTAAAAACTTTGAATTCCAGAAACAAGCCTAAAAAACCCATATTCCAATTATTATAACCTAGGTTGGAAGAACCATCCAAAATTTAACTAGAATACCAATTATCAGGGTGGTTGTACTCAACAATAGGGGAACAATCAACTAAACCCATTAGGGAATTGGAATAACCAAGGGAATAGTAATTATAGACCTACTTATCTTCCAGGTTTTAACAATGCTTCACAACTTAAGGAGATGAAGTTGTCTATAGAAGAAGTGGTATTACAAATGGGTAATCAATTACAAAGTCATAGAGCTAAAATTAAAAATTTTGAGAATCAATTGGGACAAATAGCCAATTTATTAAGTAATAGATCCCAAGGAATGCTTCATAGTAATAATGAGATAAATCTAAGAGACAAAAATAAAGAGCAAGTAAAAGCTATTCAATTGAGAAGACGAAGAGAGCTGGAAGGTGGAGTGCAAAAAGAGATTGAAGTAGAGAAAGAAGAGATTGAAAAACCAAAAGAGGACGCTCAAAAGGGTTCTTAAGGACCTATTTCTCCATCTAAAATTGATTTAGAAATGCCATCACCACCATTTTCTCAGATACTTCGACAACAAAGGTTGGATAGGAAATTTTCAAAGTTGTTGGAGATTTTTAAGAAACCTACAATTAAAATTTCATTTTCTGAAGCCTTAGAACAAATTTCAAGCTATGTGAAGTTTATGATGGATATTGTAAACAGAAAAAAGAAGTTTGAAGATAACAAAACTGTCGCACTTAGTAAAGAATTCAGTGCAATAATTCAGAAGTAGCTTCCTGAAATGCTAAAAGATTCTGATAGCTTCACAATTCCATGTGCAATTGGAGACAAATTTTATCGAAATTATTTATGTAATTTAGGTGCTAGCATTAACCTTATGCCATTATCTATATTTAAAAGATGGGGATTAGGAGAAATAACCCCAACTACTGTAACTCTGCAGTTAGCAGATTGTTCATTCACATATCCTAGAGGAGTTATAAAAGATGTTTTTAGTAAATATGGATCAATTTATCTTTCTTGTAGATTTCATTGTGCTTGATATGGAGGAAGATAAATAAATACCTATTATTTTGGGGAGACATTTCCTAGCTACAGGAAGATCAATGATAGATGTGCAAAAAGAGGAATCAATTATGTGAGTTAATGATCAAATTGTTACATTTAAATTTTCAAAATTAATGAAATATATTGCTAAAGGTAAAGATGACAAATGTTTCAGGATGAATGTTATAAGATATTTGAGTAAATGCCATTTCAAAACAACATATGAAGAGAAACCTGAAAGTAAACAGTTGGAACATGAGCAAGAAGAGGAAGCACATTCTTTGGATGATGTTATTGAGGAAGACTTAAATTATATTCAAGAAAGTTTTGAAGTTTTGAAAATGACAAAGAAAGATGAATCCTTTTGTCCATCAATTGAAAAACCTCCTCAACTTGAATTGAAGTTACTTCTTGAACATTTCAAATAAGCCCTTTTAGGTTATTCCTTAACTTTGCCTGTTATAATTTTCTCAAAATTAACAACAGAAGAAGTAGGGACTTTGCTTGAAATTCTAAATAAATATAAGAAAGCCTTTGGATGGACCATAGCTGATATTAAAGGATAGTCCTTCAATTTGTATACATAGAATCCTTATGGAAGAAAACTACAAACCCAAGGCTGATCCTCAATGGAGATTAAATCTTATTATGAAATAAGTTGTCAGGAAAGAAATTTTGAATTGGTTAGATGTTGAAATTATCTACTTTATTTCAGGTAGTGCATGGGTTAGTCCTATTCACTATGTTCATAAGAAAGGAGGAGTAACTGTAACTGTTAATGAGAAGACTTAATTAATACCAACAAGACAACTTATATGATGGGGAATATGCATTGATTATAGAAAATTAAATCTTGGCACCACGATAGATCATTTCCAATTCTGTTTCTTGATCAAATGTTGGGTAGACTAGCTGGGCATAAATACATTTGTTTATATTGGCTATTACCAAATACAAATTGCTCCCAAGGATCAAGAGAAAACAACGTTTACGAGTCCTTATGGTACATTTGCTTTTAGAAGAATGCCCTTTGGTTTAAGTAATGCCCGAGCTACAATTTAAACATCTATGATGGTAATTTTTGTAATTTAATTGAAAAAGGAATTGAAGTATTTATGAATGATTTTTCAGTGTTTGGAATTTCAAATGATGTTTAGAACATTTATCCAATGTTCTAAATGTTGGAAAGAAACAAATTTAGTCTTTAATTAAGAAAAATGCCAATTTTTGGTAAGAGGAGGAATTATTTTGGGACATGAAATTTCAAAAAAAGGTATGGAAGTAGGAATTTAGGAAATTTTTTAGACATGCTAGATTATACAGGCGTTATATTAAAGAGTTTTCAAAAATTGCAAACCCTCTATACTAGTTATTGGAGAAAGATGTCGTTTTTAATTTTAATTAAGACTGCCTAAAAGCTTTTGAATTATTGAAAGAAAAATTAATCACTGCATTGGTTTTTGTTTCACCAGATTAGTAAAAACCTTTTGAATTATTGTGTGATGCAAGTGATTATGCTATTGGAGCTGTTTTAGGACAAAAACATGATAAAATTTTCAAAGTAATCTACTATGCTAGTAGAACTTTGAATGAAGCTCAAATCAATTATACCACAACTAAAAATAAGTTACTAGCTATAGTATATGCCTTTGATAAATTTAGATAATATTTAATCAGGACTAAATGTGTGGTGCATACTGACCATTCTGATATTAATCATTTAATGAAAAATAAGGATGCAAAACCAATATTGATAAGATGGATTCTTCTTTTACAATAATTTAATTTTGAGATAGTAATAGGAAGGGTGCTGATATTCAAATTGCTGATCATCTATCCAGGCTTCATAATGAAAAATATCTCTTTTCTGATGAAGTAATTGATGAACAATTTCCTGATGAAAAACTATTCCCTATTAATGAGTGGTGTGTTTCATGGTATGTAGACATAGTGAACATTATTTTTAGTGACATATTACGCTATGGATTGATATACCAACAGAGAAAGAAATTTTTATCTGAAACTAAGTCTTATTTTTGGGACGACTCATTTTTATATAAATAATAAAAGGATCTTATTATTCGAAAAAGTGTGTCTTTATAAGAAATTTATGAAATTATTCAAAAATATCATGATTTTGATTTTGAGGGACATTTTGGTGTTGATAAAATTGTATATAAAATTCTACAATCTGGATTTTATTTTCCTACAATTTTTAAAGATGTTAATGCTTATATTAAAAATTGTGATCGATGTCAGCATGTAGGCAATATTTCTAGAAGGAATGAGATGCCCCTCAATTACATGTTCCAAGTTGAAATATTTAATGTTTAGGGATTATAAATCATGGGACCATTTATACCATCTTTCAAAAATTTATACATTTTATTAGCAGTAGACTATGTATCTAAATGGATAGAAGATATTGCTTTACCTCGATGTGATGCTTGAAGTGTTGCAATGTTTTTTAAGAAAGAATATATTTTGTAGATTTGGAATGCCAAGAGTAATCATAACTGATGGGGGGAAGTCATTTTAAAGTGCAATTATGGATAAATTAGTAAGGAAATATCATATCATCCATAAAATTGTTACTGCTTATCATCCTCATACAGGTGGTTTGGTTGAGTTATCCAATCGTGAGATTAAAATAATTTTGGAAAAATCTCATAATCCAAACAAAAAGGATTGCTCAATCAAACTGGATTTTGCTTTGTGGGCTTATATGACTGCTTATAGGACTCTTATAGGAATGTCCCCACATAGACTAATGTCAGCATTCGGAGCCGTGTCAGAGATTTTCTCGTGTTGATGTCGAAGTCATGGAGTCGCTCCTCTGTTTATCTATAATTTTGTCATAATCTTCAAGAAATCTTAATTCTTTTAGATCATGTAAAGGATCTATAGACAATAAGAAGTTTGAAGAAAGTAAGGGCTAACAATAAATAAAACAGTAGAATAAGAAATGTCAGTGATAATCCTTATAAAATGAGATTTTAGAATGCCTTATGTTGGAAATTTTATATAAGGACAATCACATATGAAATTTTGATAGCTAGAGATTTCTAGGTGTAATAACTATCCCGAGTTCTTAAGTCTCCTCTAGGAGCAAGCTCCTATAGTTAATTACATATTAGATAATTTAAAATTATCTATGAAAACTTCTGAATAATGTTAACCACTTATGTTCTAAGAAGTTTCAAGAACGAGGAAAGAAACATCAACATTCAATCTTAGAGGTAATATGTCACACTGCCCTAAGAGTTTGATTTTTGTTAATGTCGATTGTCAAATTTTATTTTATTGTTTTCCATTTTAATTATATTATTTGTTTTGTCAATGTCATTATTTTGTTTATTTTATGATTTGCTTGATGGCTATCCTAAAAGTTTAGGTTTTATTTTTGTCATTTGGTTGTTATTTTATTTTAATGTCATTTTTTATTTTGCTAATGTCATTTTTTTAATGTCATTTGTTGTTGTTTTTGTCATGTCATTTTGTGTTTGTTTTATCTCATGCCTTTTTGTGGAAAATTTAGATTTTGTGGCTAACCAAAAAGTTCTAGTTTATTTTTCTCATATTATTTTGTTTTAGGTCAGTGCTCCGTCTTTGAAATGTCATTCTGCAAAATAGCATTATCACACCATATAACATGCAAAGAAAATCTAAGACGAAACTAATGTCATCGTTTGATAACCTAAAATATATAGTGTTTTTAAATACATTTTTATACCTATTTTTGATAATATTGCACTTTAATGGAATGTATTTTTTTGTTTTTCTTGCTGGTATGATTAAAATGAGTGACTATATTGAGAAGAGCAATAAAAGATCTAATTTGGAGCAAAATTTAACAGGTGTACAAAATTGGCCTTTGGCGGCTAGCGCCAGACCCTCGGAGCATAGGAGCTACAGTTAAAGTGACGAATTTTATTTAATTTTGGCGCAAATTTGAAAGGGTTTTTGAAGCATCCGTTAGTTTAAACTTCATTAACTTCCTATCAGCGCCAAAACTCATTCAAAATTTGAACGGATGGATGCATTCTTGATGGATACATTGAATCTGGACATATTTTGAAGAGACACCAAGGCACATTTTGGATAATTTTAAAAAGAATACTGGAAGATCAGAAAAATGGTTGTTGTTGGAGTGCGTGATTAGTGTTAAGAGTCAAGTTTATGTTAGAGAGTTATTGATAGCGCCCCTTTCCACTTCACCACTTTTATTATCAATTATATCTAGTTTCTATTTAAGAGTAGAATAAAGATTCAAAGTCTACGGAGCTGGGCGCCAACCTCTATTGTGCCTTGTAAAGAGAAAGCAAAATTTCAAAGGAACTTTAACAGTCTTGTTGTGAGGATTTTCAGATAAGTGTTTAACTTTTTTCTACATTTGGTTTTAAAGTAATACTTGTTGTGTTTTCACTATGATTTCTACTTTCAAATCAATTTGTGATTGTGTTTTCTCCATGGATTCTAAGTAGTTTTCTTTATCTTTCTCATTTTAAATGATGAAGTAATTAAATTATGTAAGGAAGTTGTGACGAAGTATAAGATTTCAATGTTGGAAGAAGTTCTGATGATTCACTACCTTGCACTTCATTTAACTCTTGATTTGGCCATTTAAGATGTTAAAATTTGTTGGGAGATTACGTAAGATCCATTGCGGTGTTGTCTCAATCAACAACTGGAAAGAATCACATGCAATTGTATGGATGAGAATTCTAGTCCATATGGTTGGGTGCAAATAAATAGGAAGATATGCTTATAATGAGGAGTAAAATTAGAGGACTTTAGAGTGACGGGCTAAAGCCCCCTAATTGAGTTTGATGTGAAAATTTTTGTTTTGGATGTTAGCCAACAGGAGGAGGGAATCGAGGGAACTCTAGAGTGACAGCTAATATCTTCCCTGCCTAACCCATCTACAAGATTTCAAAGCATCAAATTAACCAATGTTCTTTATAGAACCAAGTAAGGGTAAAGAATATAATTGCTTCTATTTGGCACAACACATTTTAGATACTTTCACAACAAAACTCCATAATGTCGGCATATTTTTAGGTTATGTGTTTTATTTTGAAAAGGGGTCGCCAACATAAATTGTCAGCGAATTTTATATTTTAAATTTAATTTTAAATATATATATATATATATAATTTTGAAGTAGCATTTGATTTTGAAAATAATTTTAAGTTTGAAAATTTTAAGATATGAAATCAAACCGATCTCACATCCCAAATAGTTTATATAAACGAGCACCACATCACAAACTGTGTATCTATCCCGAAGAATAGACACACTGCTTGATGATGGGGCTTGATTAAATAAACTAGAAGATTTGTGACATCCGTTTGGTCTGCGAACCAATTTTATAAGCCGACAAGTTCCCCTGCTTAATATAAAGGAATTAAGCGGGGTTTATATTACCTGGGTTCTTAAAGTTCCCTATAAGGGCAAGCCCCTATAGTTAATTACATCTTAAATGTCCGAAAACACTTAAGCAAACTCTCGATAATGATCAGTGGTTTTGCTCTCAAGAATTTTAAAGTTTAAGGTTTTCAAAGGATTTGAGTTTTGGAAATTTCAATAGGGAATGGATCAAATTTGGAACAATTTATTTTAAGAGTCCAAAGAAAGAGAAGTAGGAGAAGCTGAGGATCCAAGAAGAATCTTGGCAACTTCCCAAACTATCCTATTGTTTGGCTTCAATTTGGGAGTTTATTTAATGTTATAATGCTGTCAATTTTAATTAATTAGGACTTATATTTGTATGATATAATCACACAAGTTGCCTTGAAGATGTGAGGGTTTATGTCATACCAAACGACTACCTCGGAATCCTTAAACGAGTTAGGGCTTAATTTGCATAATATGATTATGCAAATGCCTAACAAAAAGTTGAGGATTTATGTTGCACTAGGCAAACTACCTCGAAATCCTATGGCTTTGTTATTTAATTCTAAGAAATGTTTTGCTGAAGTAGACAGAGGTTTTGCTGATGACGATGGCTGTGCTGCCCACCATGCTCCAAGCTCCTTGTTGTTGCAGAGGTTTAGTTTTAGAAAATGATAATCAAGAGATGAGAGAAGTGTTTTGGTTTACAATTCTTAAGGTTCAAATGTCTTTAATGTTTTATTAGGGGAATCTTAAAGTTGGTTATAACAACACCAGTTAAGATCCCACGGCTCCATCATTCAGGTACCGTTATTTTTATCAAATTCACTTAGTCCAGATGAATTTACTAAACTCAACTGAATGAGTTCCACACTTTCATTTAGACTGCGGAAAATCCCGTTAGCAACACGTAGGTTACATCATCCGAGGTATTCCCGATCATCCAACAAGACGTTTCAATTTAGTTGTAGTTGTAGTTTTGTGTTCTGTTTGTGATTAAATTTTGAGTTGTTTTATATTTTGAAATGTTTTGGCGGTGAATTTTATCTTGTTGTGACTTTTAATTTAATTTTGAGTTTCAGTTTTGTGTCTATCCTAAAGGTTTTAGTTTTCATGCAACAATCTTGTTTAACATGCAACAAGAGTAAAGTGCAGCTCATATAAATAAATTGCAATAAAGTAAATTGTAATAAAATAAAAGCGTACCTGGAGGGTCTTCTCATCATTCCAAGCTGCACTTAAAACAAATGTTAAGACATTTAAATATTTATAACAAGTACCTAAGTAAAGCTAAGGGAAAGGTTTTGGTTGTTTACCAAATACCTAATCCTATTGCTAGTCATCTCCTATGATGTTTAGGTTCTTGTATTTTGTTTAAGGATGATTTTCTTCTTCAAAGAACAATTAAATTCAATTGTACTTCTAGAACATCCCATCATATTGAGGAGGTGTTTAGGACGAGTTCTAAACATCTTTTCAATACTTTTGGGATTATTTTTGAGTCCAAATGAGTTTTATTGTACTAGTGAATTGATCATCCAAAAATTTAGTTTAGTTTCTTGCTCAGTGAATTAGGATGTTTGATTATCCTATAAGTAAAGTGACATTTTACTTGATGCTTTACTTAAGAGTTATAATAATGAAAACCTTTAAGGGGTAAATCAGTTTGTTAAAGAATTTAATGATTTAGAATTGATGATTTAAAGTAATTTAATTTAGTTATAAAATTTTAATAATTTTAAGTTTGGAATAGTGTTCAAGTTGTTTTATTCTTAAGTGTTTTAAACCATTTGAATTGAAAGAGGAATTTAAATTATTTAATTTAGACTTTAATGATTTAATTTTAATTTAATTGTAATATTCTAGATTAACTTTTAATTGGTTTGATCTTTTTTTAATTAAGAATTTATTTTTGTGAAATTGATTTTTTAATGCTTCAAATTTGTTTTAAGTTTGCTTTCAAGTGATTTTTTGAAATTAATAATTTTTTGTTTTAAATTTATTTCAATTTAATTATCAAATTATTTAATGTTTTAAGTTTTAATTTAATTAAGGTTCACTTTCCCTTTTTATTATTTAATTATTAATTTCAATTATCACTTTAAATTTAATTAAAAGTTAAATATTATTAGAGTGATTCATTTAGGGATTTTAGTTTAAGTTATTATAGTCTCTCTAAATTATATCTCCATTTTAATGATCCAAATTTTAATTTATTCTTCCAAAATTCAAATTGTTTAATTAATTAAGGTTTACTTTAAATTTTTTCAAGATGATTAATGGGTTTCTACCCCTTAATTCTATAGGTTTCAATTTTCTAATGAAAATTTTAAAATCAAATATTATACCCTCCCCTTGATTAAACTTAAATGTTAATTAGGGTTAAAAATCCTTTAATTACCTTTATGTCCCTTTAGGCTTATTTATTTCATAACTCACTAAATTAAACTCAAATGAACTTAAAATTTTTATATTACTTCACTCATATGTCAATTAAGACATTAGAGGAGAAAATGTGATTTTTCTGAATTTAACTTAATTTATATAATTATTTTAATGAAAAATATGGATTTTCAATGAAAATTCAACAACATGACCAAGGAAAGGATTCTGTCCTTAAGAAAATTATGGGATGTTCCTAATGACTAGAGAACCACTTGGACCAATCTTGGTAATTTTTTGAATTATATTTTATTTGTTATAATTATTTTTAGTTTTAGAGTGTTAATTAATTATGAAATAAAATAAAAGTTGAAAATTAAGTTTTATATTTTTCATAAATCTCTCTAACCTCAAGGAGTTCAGAGAAACAAATTTTATAATTTTATGGTTTTTCTTTGATTTATTAGAATTAATTTAGTGAAAAGGTTGGAAAATTCATTTTTAATATTAAAAATTGTTTTAAGCATTTAAAATTCAATATCTTTACTTTGAGACTTGGGAAAAATATTTGGTTTGTTCCTAAGTTATTAGGAGGTGAAATATGACATTTGTATGATTTTTAATATTTTTATGATTTTTATTATTTTTTAATTATTTAAAATATTAAAATATGGTGAAAAATGAAAATTTTTAGAAAAATTCCAATTTTAATTTTTTTAGACTCCCCTAACATTAGAAAAGCCCCAAAACCAATTTGGTGAATTTTTAAAGTTTATTTTTGGACTTATGAATTTTTAAAGTTTAATTTTACTCATGTGACTTAATTGATCCATTTAGTGGGGTTAAACATTTCCAATTGATTCCAAATTGTTATGTGAGGTCCCTCTGATCCTAAAGATCAGTGGAGAATTTTTTTCAAGTTCTTTTGATGTATGGTTAACCCTAATTATTTAAAGTTTAGTTTTGAACAATTAGACCAATTAAGGTTATTTTTAATGAATTGACTCAAAATATAATTATCCTAGGGTCCTCTGGTCATAAGAAACTTCCCTAAATTTTCCTAGAATTTTCTAAACAACATGCTAATTAATAGAATTAAAATACCAAAAATAGTGACATAAACTTGAAAAATACATAATTTTCCAAAGAGATGGCCTCTGACCTTGAAAAACTCAGGGAATGTTCCCAAGATCAGAGGCTTCAAAAGCTTTATGGTCTCATGCCATGGTGAATTGTCTATGCAAATGGAGAATTAAAATACTAAAATGAGTAAAAAATTAATTAAAATAAAAAAATCATCAAAATAACTTGATTTGTTTTCCACATTATTCTCCTCTGTTCACTGAGCAAGAGGATTTTTTATTTTATTTTTATGACTTTTCTACACAAAGATATGAATTTTCTAAGTTCTGTGTATTTAAATAAATAAAAAAATCCATATTTTTCTACTTATCCATGCGGCGCCGACTCATCCTCGGCAGCTCCAAAAGCCCACGAGTCGCGCTCCCATTCGATGCCGCCATCTCACTCAGCGCTCTGGGGGCCCGCGGTTCATGTACCGTTCTCTGGTCTGACGCAATCTGGACCGTCCACTCGATACACGCTTGATCGAACGACATCTGGTCATTGTCTACGGCTGGTGTGCACCCATGACCGTCCACACTAAAACCCTAAGAACTCTCGCATTTCTCAAAAGATTTTCGTGCTCTTATACTCTATTGATTTGTCTTGAAGAGACGAACACATCCATATGGTTTACATGCTATTAAATTAAGTCAATCAAAATAGAGAATCACTAAAAGCTCGAGAGAAAGGAGAGGTCTATACCTTGGCTTTGAGAAGTGAAGCTTCAATCAGAGAGTTGTGGCACCTTCGATTGCACCCAAGGAGGCTCCAGATGAAGTCTCTAGCTCTGGGGAAATGCCTAAGTACAACTTCCACCAAGCCCGATTTTTAAGCTTGGTCGATAGAGAGAATGGCTGGCCTGGTGAGGGGGCTTCCACTGGGGAACTCCTTCTCTTGGTCCTGTGCAGGTGTGGGTGAGTTTAATTTGATTTTGGTGGAGGTTTCAGAGTTGTCCTGGTTTTTGGGTGGATTTTTGACTGAGAAATTGAGCTCTGTTAATGGGGATTAGGGCAAAGGGACACTGGGGATCAATTGCTCTAGGTTAGGAGAAGGTCTTGGAGCAATTTTGGCAGAGTTTTGTTTAGGTCTGGTTCATCACCTTTTTGGCCGAGAAGGTGGTGGGTTTAAATAGACATGACTGGAGGGCCTCCCAGGAGGAGTTAGGGCTTGGGATCAGCTACCTTGGTCAAGGGAAGAACAGCCATGGAGTCCAATTGAGTTGGGACAGCTCAGCTAGTGAGTTTGAATTTTTTAAATCAAATGGGTGCTCTCGGCCATGGTGTTTTTCGGCGACTGTGGTGGCTGGCCGGCCAGGCATGGGTCACCCTCAGGGTCAGGGAGGTCAGGGCTTGAATTTGGTGGAAGCAATGGAGGTTGGCCATGTGTAAAGAGCATGGCTTTAAGTGGTATGGTGAGGAGGTCATTTTAGGTCCAATTGGATCAAGTCATGGGTTTGGGTTGAGTGGACCACCCAAGGCTGGTTTGGGCTGAAGAGAAAGTCACTTTGGTCAGCTTGATTAGTGGGGTCAAGTCACAATCCAAGTACAATTAAGTTTATGCATAGGTTAAGGGAAGCATGGGAATGTTTAATCAACTTTAAGGGAATCATTAAAGGGCTCCCCTCTCTTGCCATAAATGGATTGATGACAACGCCAAGCTATCATGGCTTCATATGGCTTGTGAATGACTCCATTGTGGCTTCATTTGGCTTTGGAAAAGTCAAGTCTTTTGCATGAAGAAGGATATTGGAATTTTTTATGATTTTCAGGGAGATTGTCATGAGGCCAAAATTGGAATAATTTGATGATCAATTAGAACTTTAGGGATTGATTTAAATCAAAGGGGTGATGAGGAGAAATTTCATGTGAGCTTTGGAATGGGTTTTGTGCTTTAAGGATTTGGTGGAAGTGGGCTTTTAAATGCTTTAAGGGAGTGGGCTTTAAGATTTTGAAATGAACTTTTGGTTGAAAACTTGGTAAGGGGTTGGGCCAAATAAATGTTGGGTTTAGTTTAGGGATGTGTCATGAACATTTTAGAAAAGATTTGGTATCATTTGGGGTTTATGGTGGGTTTAGGCTAAAGATGGGGATTTTGGTTTTGGGTTAGGTTTGGGTGGAGTTTAGGTTCAAACTTGGGGCAAATCTTGTTATTGTTTTGTTTGGGGGGATATTCGGAAGGTTTAGGAAAAGATTTGGGGCTAATTGGAGTTGAGTTGGGTTTGTTTGGACTAAGTTTAGGTCATGAGCCAAAATTGGGCTTTAAGCTTCAAATTGGAATTAGATCCAAATGTTAATCAAATTGGACTTATATTTGGTCTAAAATGATATTGGGGATATTGAATTGAAGTTTAGAATTGAATTGGATCAAAATTGAGGTCAATTGGGTTGGTTTAGTGGGACATTGGGTTCACTTGGGTTAAGAATGGGTCAAATTGGGGGTTTTGGTAAAAGTTGGTTAAATAGACAAAATTGGCCTACGGTGTAGTTGAACAAAATGAAATTGGGAATATTTGGAATTTTCTGGGAATTTTTGGAATTTATGGATTTTTTGGTTAAAAAGGGCATTTTGGGTATTTGGAGGGTATTGGGGGTATCTTTGGAATATTTGGCCATGGGTGATCAATTTGAATGGTGGGAAATGTTTAAGATTTATTTTAATGAATTTTGGGTAATTTAGGTAATTTTGCAAATTTTGGGTAGCTTCAAGGACATTTGGTAGGTTTAGTGGGTGTAGGGCCCCGGGGGTCAAAAATTGAAATTTTGAAAAAATGAAGATTGTTCAAGTTTGAGTAGAATGGAATCACTTTAGTTTAGCCATGAAGCCATATCAAGCCCATAAGAGCCATGAGAGGACTCATTTGAGGCATTCACTATGTTGTTTTTAACCCTCTTAGCCAAGGGCCTAGGGGTTAAGGTCCAATCATATGAATTACCTACATGAGTCAGGAAGTCAAGCTAGGTATGAATGGTTTAAGGATTTGGAATGTATGTGAAAGCGTAATGGGTGTAGGTCAACCCTCACCAGACCAGGCCACCCAGGGTAGTCCTAAGGCCAAAGAGTCCTATAGGGAACTCATCCTTTAAAACTCCACATTTGATCTTAACCCTCCAAGTGACCTAGGGGTTTACAATCAAACTTATGGGGTTTGCAAGGAGTTAAGAGGTGTTTGAATTTCTAAGTGGTGGGTTCCATTTCTAGTCCTCTAAGATAGTCAAAGGGAAAGCCTAAGGCTAGATCCTAAGTACTAAGGAGAGAGAAGAGAAAAGACCTCATCAAAAATGAGGTCAACACATAATTATTATTGATTCATTGAAGAGGAAAAATATATTTTATTCTCATTTGCTTTCATACTATTTAATAGTTGTGTTAACTTTAGTTGTTTGTTTTACTTTTTATTCAAAAAATACCAAAAATAAATTTAAAAAACTTTATATCTTAAAACATACTTTATAAAAATCACTTAAAAAAGTAAAAAGTTACTTTTCTTATTTCTTTAAAATTTTAGACATTTCCTTGTGGGATTGATAACTTGGGGGTTAATCAAAAGATCCTATATTACTTGATAAAAGATACGTATACTTGCATAGTATCTCATATTATAAATAATTAAAGTATAATTTTATATCTAAATCGTAAGCATAAATATTCGGTGGAGTCAAGTTTTTGGCACCGTTGCAAAGAAAGAAATAATATAAATTGAAAAACGTAAGGATAAATATTTGGGGATCAAGTTTTTGGCACTGTTTTCGAGAAGTTAATTAAAATATCATTTAAAGAAAATTTAAGAAAACTTAAGTTTTTACTTTTCATTATTTTTGTTAGTGTGTTTTATTTTATTTTGTTAATTTTGTATGTATAGTTTTGGTTCTGAGGGACTTGTGCCTTACGATTCTGAATTAGAGAGAACTATCAGAAAAATCAAACAAATTAAAAATTCAGTAAAAGATAAAAATATTCAAGAAATGAAAAATCAAGATCATCGAAATTTTGAAATCCATCATAAATTTAGACCTTTAAGAGATTATGCTAACCCTACAGTGGATGAACTTTATGGTAGTATTCAACACCCTGTTGAAGCTGCTAATTCATTTGAATTTAAACCTGCTATTATCTAGATGGTATCTATTAATCAGTTTGGGGGAGCACCAACGGAAAATCCTAATTTACATCTTGCCAAATTTCTAGAATTGTGCACTACTTTTAAATACGATGGTGTTCAGATGATGCTATTAGACTTTGACTTTTTCATTTTTCACTGAGGGATAAAGCTAAGATTTGATTAAATTTGTTAGTACTTAGATCTATCAAAACTTGAGGTGATTTAACACAAAAATTCCTTGATAAATATTTTCCACCATCGAAGACTGCGAAGCTTAGAAATGATATTACATGTTTTTGTCAATTTAAAGGGGAATCTATATATGAAGCATGGAAACGTTTTAAAGATCTCTTAAGAAAGTGTCCACATACCAAATTGGTTAATAATTCAGGCATTTTATAATAGAATAGTTGGATCTCTTAGATCTATTATCGATGTTACTGCTGGTGGTTCATTGATGTCTAAACAGTTTGCTGATGCTTATGCTTTAATTGAGGAAATGGATAATAATAATTTTTAATGGCCTTCTGAAAGGTTAAATCTTAAAAAGGTAGCCAACATTCATGAAAATGATGCTTTTGCGATGCTAGGAAATATAGTTGCTGCAATTTCAGAAGATAGTCCAATTTGGGATGAATTTTTCTCAGCCAACTTCCATGATTGAAGAAAATTTATTAGGCCAAATGGTTGATTCTCGAACTTCACCAGAAACCTTGAATGTTATAAGTAAGCCCAATAACCCATATTCCAATTATTATAACTCAAGTTGGGAAAACCATCCAAACTTTAACTGGAATACCAAAAAACAGGGTGGTAGTAATAAAAATGGAGGAACAACTAAGTAAACCCTTTGGGAAATTGGAACAACCAAGGGAATAATAATTATAGACCAACCTATCATCCAGGTTTTAACAATACTTCACAATTTAAGGAGAAGTTATCTTTTGAAGAAGTGGTGTTACAAATGGGGAATCAATTACAATGTCAAGGAGCTACAATCAGAAATATTGAGAATCAATTGAGACAGTTTGACAATTCTTTAAGTAATAGATCCCAAGGAACACTTCATAGTAATACTAAAATAAATCCAAAAGACAAGACTAAAGAGCAAGTACAAGCTATTCAGTTGAGAAGTTGAAGAGAGTTGGAAGGTAGAGTATAAAAGAGACTGAAGTGGAGAAAGAAGAAATTGAAAAACCAAAAGAGGATGATTCGAAAGTTTGGCAAGACCTATTTCTCCACCTAAGGTTGATTTAGAAAAGCCACCACCTCCATTTCCTCAGAGACTTCAACAACAAAAATTGAATAAGCAATTTTCAAATTTCTTGGAGATATTTAAGAAGCTTACAATCAACATTCCATTTGCTGAAGCCTTAGAATAAATGCCAAGCAATGTGAAATTTATTAAAGATATTCTCAACAAAAAGAGCAAGTTTGAACATAATGAGATTGTTGCCCTTAGTGAAAAGTGCAGTGCAATGTTGACCTCACTTTTGGGTGAGGTATAGTCTTTCATTAGAATAGCCTAGGATCTAGCCATAGAACTCTCCTGGTGACTTTCTTAGAAGACTAGTCAGGGAACCCTCCCCATAGAAATTAAACCTTTTCACACTTCACTGGGAGTTTTCATATGCTTAAGGCTTAACCTCCAGTTTTTTGGAGGAAGAGACAAAGCATAAGGAAGCCCAGGGGAAGTCTCCTATAGGTGACCAGGCCAAAAGATCTACCCTGGGAGGTCTAAAGCTTACACCACACTCCCACTACACACTCACAAACCTAAACAAAGCACACCCCCTTTTGATCCCCTAACTCTTTAGAAACTCATGTAAGTTGTTTTCCCAAGCCTTTAGCCTCAGGCTAGGGATTGGCTAGTACCAACACATAGAGGACCAAATGAGGGTGACCCTTGGTCAATGACTCAATCTAAACAATTCGATACTTCTCACTTTCAACCAACCTCAATTTTTATAAAAATTCCAAATTTCTAACATCTTTGCCCATAAATACCCCAAATTCCCAAAATTCCCAAAGTACTTAAAATGCCCCCAAAACCCTAAAATCCCCCAAATTTCCAAAATTACCCAAATCACCCATTTTTCTCCAAATATCATTCCAAAATACCCCCTACCACTCAAATTAACCAAAATTACCCAGAATTGCCAAATTTCCCAAAAATACCCAGAATGACCAAAATACCCCTCTTAGCCCAAAATTCCAAAAATTCCAAAAATTCCCATAAATTCCTAAAACATCCCAAATATTACCAATTTCATTTTTCTCAACTGTCACGTGACCCAATTTGGCCAATTTAGCGCAATTTAACCAAAAGACCCAATTTGACCCATTTAACCCAAAAGTGCCTAAATTAAACCCAATGTCTACCCAATTGATCACAATCTTGCCCAATTTCAATTCCAAACTTTAATTCAACATCTACAATACCAATATAGACCAAATTTAAGCCCAAATTGACCCACATTTGAATTTAACTCCACTTGAAATCTAAAATCCCCAATTTTACCTAAATGATCCAAAATCCCCAAATTGAACCAATGTCAACCAATTGCCCTAAATTCTAATCCTAAACCCTCCATAACACTCCTATAAATAACATACAACATTTAATTTCTCCCAATTTGGACCTTAGCCACATTCAAACCATTTGAACCAAATTCCCTAAATCTAGCCCAAATTGAACCCTTATGCAAAATCTTTTAAAATAATTGACCCAAACTTCAAATTGCCACCCAATTTATGTTGAGAACTCTTGATAACACTCGCCTAGACCATTTGGGACCATCAATTGGGTATATACCCCATTTTAGCCCAACATAGACCCAAGTCTAGCCCAACAAGCCCAAATTGACCAAAATCCCAAATTCCAATAAATTGACTCCTCGATTAAACACAAAACCACTCCAAGTCTTCATGAAAAATATTCATTACAATCATCTACACCAAGTTGCTCAATCATTTGGGTCTAACCAAAGCTCAAACCAAACCTAGCCCAACATTGATCCATGTGACCCAAAATTGAACCCATGACCTAACTCAACCAAATTGAACCAAATGTGACCAAACCAACTCCTCCACAGCCACAAAGTTGACCCTAGGGACTGGGCTAAACTCAACTAGCCCGCCCTAGTGGAACCATGGAAAAAGGTCCCCCAAATTATGGGATCTCATCCCTTAAATGGTTAAATCAAAGGGATGTTTTCCATAATGCCTTAACCATTAAAACCCATTGCACTGATGACCTGCCCACTGGTGCACCTGATCCAATGGCCACCTCCCCTAGCCTGGTCGGCCGACCTAGTGGCCAGAAAATGCCAAAATCTAGAGCCACCTTCCCCTTGGCCAAACCCGAATTCCACCCCATGGCCAGCTCAGCCCAAAATTACCACCAGAGCTCTTTTTCTCTCCACCTAAGCAGCACTTTGCACCCAAAGCCATGCTCAGAGCTCCATCGGGCAGCCATGGCTATAAAATCACCCCCTAACAGCCAAAATATAGGTGCTGAAAATTTCATAAAGAAACTCTTCCAAAATCTCACCAGAGCCTCTCCAGACCTCCTTAAGACCATTCCAGTCATTTCCCCCTTCTGGTTCCTATTGTCTGAGTTCAATTTCAGAGCTTAAATTTGGTTAAAAACCAGGACACTTTCCAATACACCTCTACACAGCACCAAATCTCAATTAACTGTTCCCACATCTTCATAGTAGTGAGAGAAGAAGATCCTCCATCAAAGCCCCATCACAAAAGGTCTCTGCACCAGACTTCCATCAAAGCTCGAAATCGGCCTTGGTCACTTTCATACCTAGGCAATTCACTAGAGCAAGAGGCTTCATCCCTGAGCTCCTGGGACTCCAAAAAGGTGTAGAGCATCTCTGATTGAGGATTCACTTCTCAGAGCCATGGTATTGCCTCCTTCTTCTTCCCGAGCTTCTATGGTTTCTCCATGTAATTAAGGTTAATTTAAACTGTGATTAGCTGTATGGATATGTTCGCATGCTTAGATGAGTACATAAGATCAAACCCGAAGTGATTTGGTTGAGTCTACGCTGAGATATTAGGGTTTTAGTGTGGACGACTCTCGGGATGAACCAGTCGAAGATGATGAAAGAGCACCATCGGATTGCGCGTGTAATGCTTGGACGGCCAGGATGGAGTCGGACGAAGATCAGATACATAAAGTACAGCCGCGTGGACATCCAGTCGGATGTTGGTGTCAAATAGGAGCACGTCGCGTAGTCTTTTGGAGCTGCCGAGGATCCAGTCAGCGCTGTGTTGTTAAGTAGGAAAATCCTTATTTTTTGAATTTTTTAAATTACTAGAACTTTAAAATTTCATATCTTGGCCTAGAAAAATAAGAAAAATAAAAGGAAAATATCCTGTTGCTCAGTGAATAGAGGAGAACAATGTGGAAATGGTTTGAAGTATTTTTTATGCATATTTTATTTTTAATGATTTAAATACTAATTTCAGTCTTTTATTTCTCTACTGACCTAGACATTTCACCATGGCTTGAGCATTGGGGGTCTTTTTCTATTTATTGTAAGGGACCTTCCCCGATTCTTTCAAAGTCAGGGGGGATCTTTATGAGAAGATCTCTAATTTTCAATTTATTGTATCTGTTTTGGTATAAATAATGTAATACTTAAAATAATAATCAGAAAAATATAAAGTATGTTTTGGTAGGTCTCTTATGATCAAAGGACCCTAGGATAATTATTTCATGGGCTAAATCATTAACATGTGCACTAATAATCAACTTGACCTAAAACAAACTCTTAATTAATTAAGATAAAATAAAAATCAAAATAACTAAAAATAATTTTACACTATGCTTCAGGGACAGAGGAACTCCCCTAAAAATTTTGAAGTCAATTAGAATTAATTTAATAAGTTAAAGGATTTTCTATACCCAATGACATTTTTGGCACTTAAATGAATTTTATTAAATAAAATACCACTAAAAAAATATAAAATAAATTTTGGGAGTTCTCCGTGATCAGAGGAATTTTTTAAAAATAAACTTATAATTTTTATAAAATTTTAATTTTTGAACATATTTTAATATTTAAACAATTAAAAAATTTTAAAAATCATTAAATTGTCACATTTGATCCCCTAATCACTTAGGAACCATCCCTATAATTTTCTAAGTCCCTAAGTCAAAATATTAATTTTTAAAGGCTTAAATCAATTTTTAAAAGGCTAAAATATGAATTTCCTTAATTTTGCACTAAAATAATTCTAAACTTTTTACACAGCGCCGCTTCTCACAAACTCGAAATATCTTGAAATTCTATAAATCTCGCAGCGACTACCAATCTTGACTGAATTGCATGAAATTTGCTCTTCTTGAAAGTCGATACCAAGTTTTACCAAATTTTCCTCAAATGAAATTTCGGGATCAGTACCAAGATCCTGATTCCCTTTTGTCACCTCTTAAGTTGGATATTAGTCCTTGAGCTTTCCCTCCTATTGTGACGCCTAACGGTGGATGTGAGTCCTTGAGTTTTTCTCCCCAAATTTCCCCAAATTCCATATTTTTACATCGTCCTTCCGAGAAATTTTTCCGCCTTCCATGAAATTCTGGGAATGGAACTTAGTCGTCCGATTCCCCAAAATTTCCCTAATTTTCCATCATCCTTCCGAGAAATTTTCCGCCTTTCATGGAATTCCGGGAAAGTAGCTTGGTCATCTGATTCCCAAAATTCCCTAATTTTCCATCATCCTTCCGAGAAATTTTTCCGCCTTCCATGATGTTTCAGGAACGGAGCTTAGTCGTCTAATAGCCCAAAATTCTCGAATTTTTCCATCATCTTTTCGAGAAATTTTTTGCCTTCCATGAAATTCTAGGAACGGAGCTTAGTCGTCTGATTCCCCCGAAATTCCCTAATTTTTCATCATCCTTCCGATAAATTTTTTCCGCCCTCCAAGAAATTTGGAGAATGGAGCTTAGTCATCCGAATCCCCCAAAATTTCCCTAATTTTCAACATCCTTCTGAGAAATTTTCTGCATTCCATGAAATTCTGGGAACAGAGCTTAATCGTCTGATTCCCCTGAAAATCCTTAATTTTCCACCTCCCTTTCGAGAATTTTTTCACATCCTTGAAATCCCGAGTTCGATACTGAAATTCTGATTCTCATATCTGAGGCTGGTACCTAAATTCCAGTTCTCATTCTTCCGAGATCGGTACTTAAATTTCAATTTCCCCTCTACACTCATTTCTAACTGAAAACTTCCCACGAAATTAAAATTTTCAAATTCAAAATTAAACAAATTCTGAAATTTCCATAAATTCCATAAAACTTAAAATTGAAATTGAAATTTTTAATTAAAATTTAAAACTCAAAATTTAAATCAAAATTAAATCCAAATTCTAAATCCTGAGTATAAATAAAAATTCTAACTTCAAATCAATTCAGATCAGACTCCTTTAGAGTTTGGAGGCTCGAAATCCATAGCTCCTTTCATGAAGGTATGTCATTTTCCTTCCCCAGCGGGAGTTCCCGAGACTTGAAGATTTCAACCAGATATTCCCCAGCAGAAACTTCCTTACTAAATTCTATGTTGTTTCTTGAGTTTTGACTCAGACAGTTGTGTTGGTTTTGTTGATCTCGTCGGTCAACGCTAATACGTACATTGTGCTTGCCCAGCACGCCACACCTATTGAGGGTCCATTTGTTGACTTCATATTTGGTTGAAGTCTAGTCTATCTTTAGAATATCCTAGGGTCTAGCCATAGGACTCTCCTGGTGACTTTCTTAGAAGACTAGTCATGGAACACTCCCCATAGAATTTCAAACTTTTATCACTTCACTAGGAGTTTTTATATGCTTAAGGCCTAACTTCCAGCTTTTAGGAGGAAGAGAGCAAGCTTAAGGAAGCCCAGGGGAAGTGTTCTATAGGTGGTCAGACTTTAGGATCTACCCTGGGAGGTCTGGAGCTTACACCACCCTCACACTACACCCTCACAACTTTAAACAAGGCACATCACCTTTAATACACTACCTCTTTGGAAACTCATGTAAGTAGTTTTCTCAAGATCTTTGCCTCAAACTATAGTTTGGATAGTACCAACACATAGAGGACAAAATGAGAGTGACCCTTGGTCCATGGCTCAACCAAAAAAGTTCCATTTTACTCACCTTCAAGCAATCCCAATTTTCCCAAACATTCTAAATTTTTGACCCAAAATACCCAAAACCCTAAAATCCCCCAAAATTTTCAAAATCACCCAAATTACCCATAAATCTTCAAAAATCATTCCAAAATACTCCCTACTACTCAAATTAACCAAAATTACCTAAAATTGCCAAATTTCCCTAAAATGTCCCAAAATGACCAAAATGCCCCTCTTAGCCCAAAATTCCAAAAATTCTAAAAATTCCCAGAAATTCCCAAGTCCTCCCAAATATCCCTAATTTCATTTCTTGCAACTACCACTTGACCCAATTGGCCAATTTAACCCAATTTAAACAAAATTCCCAATTTGACCCATTTTAAACCAAAAGTACCCAAATTAAACCCAAGTGTCTACCCAATTGACCCCAATCTTGCCCAATTTCAATTCCAAACTTTAATTCAACATTTCTAATGCCAATCTAAACCAAATCCAAGCCCAATTTGACCCACATTTGAGTTCAATTTTACTTAAAACCCAAAATCCCGAGTTTTGCCTAAGTAACCCAAATACCTCAAATTGACCTAACACCAATCAATTTCTCACCAACTTCAATTCTAAACACTTTATAACACTCTCCTAAATTGAATTGAACCATCAATTGCCCCCAATTTGAGCCCAAGTCTCACCCAAATCCACTTGAACCAAGCGTGCTCAATTTTGGACCGAAACATGCCATATCCCCAAAATCTTCCAAATTGATTACCCTACTCCCAAAATTTCTACTCAATTGGTGTTGGAACTCTTTATGACATCCCCATAGACCATTTAGAACCTTCAATTGGCCTTGGATCCAACCCTAGCCCAACCTAAACCCAAGTTAACCCAACTTGCCCTCAATTGACCAAAATGCCAAATCAAGCCAAATTGACCAACCAAACCAATCCAAAGTTACTCCAATCCTTCTCTAAACCATTTGTGACAATCATATACAAAATATTGCTTAATGGGCTCAATCCAAGCTCAAACCCAAGTTAGCCCAATGTGAACCCAAAGTGACCCAAATGAACCCAAGACCCAATTTAATCAAATTGAACCAAATGTGACCAACCTAGGTCCACCACAGCCATCAAGAGACCTCTAAGAACCACCCTAGACTGACCTAGCCCACCCTAATGGAGCCATGGAGCAAAGGTCCCTTGAAGTAAGGGATTTAACCCCATATTTGGCCTTAATTAAAATATCTCCACCATCATCACTTGCCATTGATGGTAAGACATCAATAATCCTCGTTTGGCTCACCAGCCCTGGCCCTGCCAACCAACCTAGTGGCTGGGAAATGCCAAAACTGAGAGCTACCCCCTCTCAAATTGAACTCAAACTCCACCCCATGGCCAAGCCAGCTTTGCATTGCCTTTGGAGCTCATTTGCCCTCCACCTAGGCAATTGAATCCACCCATTGCCAGCCCATGCTCCCTGCCCAATGACCATGGCCATAAATAGAGATCATCCCGATAAAAATCAGGTGATGAAATTTTTCTCAAGTAAAATCCACCAAATTGCTTCTAGAGCTTCCCTGAGAGGTCCTAAGACTGATTCCACTGTCTTTAGCCACTGATCCCACTTTATGAGAGCAATTTCATCACTAAAGTTTGGTCGGAAACTAGGTTATATTTTCCCACTGCTCCACAGTGCACCAAATTGCAATTAATTGCATCCACAGATTCACAGCAGTGAATGAAGAGGATCCCCCATCAAAACCCAATCACAGAAGGACTCTGCACCGGACTTCCATCGACACCTGAAATCGGGTTTGGTCGAGTTTGGGTCTAAACAATTCATTAGGGAAGCTCCATATGGAGGTTTGTTGGGACCAATCAAAGCTGCTACAACCATCTGATTGAGGCCTCCCCTCTCAGACAAAGGTATTGGGCTCACTCTTTCTCCCGAGCTTTTCTTCATCCTCCATAATTGTACACTGTATTTCATACCTTATAAACCATGTGGATAGGTTTGTCTAGGCTATATGGAGCTCTAAAAACAAACCCTATGCTATTAGGTTGAGTCTAACTCGAGATCTTAAGTCTAGAAGGTGAACGTTTTACGGGCTAGGTCAGTTGGGGATGATGCAGGAGATGTCGGACTGCGAGTGTAATGAACAGATGGCCAGGATTGCGTCGGACAGAAGATCTTAACATAAAACATGGTCCCGTGATAGCTGAGTCAGAAGACGGCGTTAAATGGTTGACCGACGTGTGGAGGCTTCGGAGCTACCGAGGATGACATGACGCCGCGTGTTTGAGTAGGAAAATAAGGGTATTTTTGAATTATTTAAATCAGTGAACTTTAAAAATCCATATCTTGGCCTAGAAAAATCATAAAAATAAAAAATAATACCCTCTTGCTCAGTGAATAGAGAACAACGTGGAAATGGTTTGAAGTATTTTTTATGCATATTTTATTTTTAATAATTTAAATATTATTTTCATTCTTTTAATTCTCAATGCATAGAGGAATTTCACCATAGCTTGAAATTTTGGTATGTTGTTCCCTCTGTCATGAGGAATCTTACCTGATTTTTCCAAAGTCAGAGAAGATCCCTAGATAGAGAATCATATTTTCCAAGTTTATGTCTATTATTAGATAAATTAAATGTGATAATTAGCATATTTCTTAGAAAATTTCCAAAAACATTATAGTAGGTTCTTTATGGTCAGAGAGCCCTAGGAAAAATTTGTCATGATTCAAAATGGTAAAAATAAGCCTAATTGTCCACTTGACCAAAAATAAAATTTTAATTAATAAGAACAAAATAAAAATCAAAATGACACAAAAATTGCTTTTCACTGTGCTTCAGGGATAGAGGAACTACCCTAAAATTTTTTTGAACTCATTTGGAATTAATTTAATAGGTTAAATAATTTTTCCAAGTCTAATGGCCTTTTTTGCATTTAATTGAATTTTAAAAATTATAGTAGATATAAAAAAATATAAGATTTGTTTTTGGAGTTCTCTGTGATCAAAGGAGTCTTTTAAAAATAAAATTGAGATTTTTACAAAATTTTTATTTTTAATCATATTCTAATATTTAAATAATTAAATAATAATAAAAATCACAAAAATGTTAAAATTCACTAAATTGTCACTTTTTGGTCTCCTAATCATTTAAGAACCATCCCCATAGTTTTCCTAAGTTTCAAAATTAAAATATTAATTTTTAAAGGCTTAAATCAATTTTTAAAAGGCTAAAAATGAATTTTCTTAATTATCCACTAAAATAATTCTAATAATTAAAAGAAAAATTAATATGAAATTTATTTCTCTGGGTTCTCTAAACTCAGCTAGATTTTTTAAAAAATATAAAATTGAATTTTCAAATTTTAAAATATTTTATAATTAATTAAAACTCCAGAATTTAAAATAATTCAAATAATTAAATTATAACTCAATAAATCATGAAATTTTGTCGAATTGACTCTCTAATCTAGGGCTATCTCCAGTAAAACTTTCAAGTGATTAGGACTTGTTTTGGTGAAGTTATTGGTTTTTCATTGAAAATCTTATTTTTACATGAAAATAAATAGATAAATTAAATTAAATTTTGAAAATTCACATTTTCTTTTCTGATGATTTTTTTAACCCATTATTAAGGTAAGATAAAAATTCCAAAGTCATTTGAATTAAATTTGATGAATTATGAGGTGGCAGGACCTTAAGGGCAAAAGGGTAATTTTGGATACTTAGTCTTAATTAATATTTAGGCTTAAATTCAAGAGGGAAAAATGGCTAAATTTTTCTTTTAATAAGTGCATTTGAATGATTGAAACATTAAGGGACAAATGGTAGAAACCTATTGCAACTTTGTCACATAAAAATTAAATATTAAATTTCCTTAATTATTATAATTTGGAAGAAAACTCAAATTTGAAGAGCCTTAAGGTTAGGGGTCAATTCTGGAAGTTAATATTCCACTAATTTAACTCCCCTTCATTTGATGTTTAAATATTAAATTAATATTTTGATAAGAATCATAATGACGAAAGTCTTAAAATTCTCTTCTCTAAAGACAAAAATACTCCCTAAAATCTTAAGGGGCCTAGTAGTGAGCTAGGCTTGATTAACTTATTAAAAGATGTTTAGAAAAGTTAATATAATCAAAACTAAAGTATTTTTGAGACATTACAAGCCCCAAAGCAAAATTTGACTAAGTACCCTAATAACCTTAATTTGTCCTTTTAGGGCATTACCCACATAATTCTCAAATTAAATTATAAATAATGAATTACCCTACTCTTAGAGATGATTAAAACATTGGTTCACTGAGCATAAGGGTATGTAAGGCATAAATCATTCAATAAATATAATAAGTCCAAAAGGACCTCAAGGAAGTTTAAAAGTATTGTGAAACACCCGGCTTTCTCCTGGACCATTTTACAAGTCTTCTGGACACCTTGCAAGACAACTGGACCTATTACATTTACTAAATGAAGAAATCTCACAAATGAATATAATTCACTAAGTTCTGTCATAGAGCTCGGTAGGCCTGTGATGAACTTATCCATATGGCTTTACTTCTTCGCAAAAATATAAATGTTTATTGCAAGAATACTAAAGTTTCAGGTGGAGATGACGGGAAGACCTACTAGGTATGCATTTATTTTAATGCAATTTACTTACCTGCACTTTACTGTACTTTTTTTCCTTGCAATCTTGCATGCTAAACAACAATATCACCCTGCATGAAAACTGAAAACTTTTAGGATAGCCATAAAATTGAGACCAAAATTAGAATAAAAAATTAAGGCAAGTCAAAATTCACCGCCACAATATTCAAAATATAAAACAACTCAAAATTTAATCACAAACAAAACAAAAATCACAATTGTAACTAAAGTAAAATGTCTCGTTGGATGATCGAGAATCCCTTGGAGGAGGTAACTTACGTGTTGCTAACGGGGTTTCCCACAGTCTAAATGAAAGTATGGAACTCATTAAATTGAGTTTAGTAAATTCATTTGGACTAAGTGATTCTGAAGAAAATAGTGATGCCGGGATGATGGAACTGTGGGATCTTAATCGGTGTTGCTATAATTAACTTTAATGTTCCCCTAATAAAATATTAAGACATATCAATTTAATCATTTCCAAAATATGAATATTTTCTCCTCTCTTACAATTGACACTTCTTTAAAATAAACCTGCTACGACGAGGAGCTTAGAGCATGCATAGTGGGTAGCACGACCATCTTCAATAGTAAAACTTGTCCACATCAGTAAAACCATTCCTTAGTTTAAAACTACAAGCCATAAGACTTTGAGGTAGCTTGCCTGGCTCAGAATAAATCCTCACCTTCTCTTTAGGCTTTTTGATGCGACTTTTTTATATGCATGAATTTATGAACCCATAGTTATATTTGCAATGAATTTGTAAAGAAACAATTACAAATGCAAGTATACGTATCGCTCAAGTAATACAGGGCTCTAGTAGAGTTCCGTTTATCGATCCCACATAGAAGCGAGGAAAGAGGCCTTTAGTTAAATTCTAGTTTACTACTATCAGACTTTAGATTGGAGGTTCGATATAAGTGGTGTTTTATCTAGCAACTACTCCTAAATACAGATGATTATATGTAAGGATAATAACTATTCCTAAATGAAAATATTACTTCTTAGGATAACCTTTTTGGATGAGTTGATTTGGTGAATTTTGAGATAATAAAATCTACTATCTTCTGTAGTGAATTGGATAATATAAAGGAATGAGATGCATTAAATATTGTATGTGCCAAACAGGAGCAATCCTATTCTTTACCCATTTTTTAGCGTATAAATAACATTGGCTAATCCTAAGTTTAGTCCCCAAATCTGTGATTAAGCTGGGAGGATACTGGCTCTGACTCCAGAGCTCCCATTTTCCTTCACCTGAAGGCTAACTCTCGTTTTAGTTTCCAAACACTAGGACTGAATTGGGGATTTTAGTCTGTCACCCTAAAATCTCCAATTCTACGCCCATCAAAGTATATTTCCCTATTTATTTGCACTCAACCCCCATAAACTTCACCATCCATGGAATTTGAATGTGGTTCCACTTTGTTGAGAGCTATACCGCCCTCTCGGATCAATGCAATTACAACGAATTTTAATAATACAACGGACCCTAATTGTAATCTAAATGAAGTGCAAATAAAAACCATCACATTTATAATTAAAACATCTTCTTGAATGCATCCCAATATCCTAAACATGAATTATACTCATTGCAAAAGAAAAGTAGAATGAAAACAATGGAATAATCTTCTTATGCCATTATTTCTAAATAAGAAGGAAGAATAAGAGAAAGACATCACAAAGCACGAAGAGAACACAACAAAAAATTTCATTTCAAAGCAAATCTACATAATAAGTGTTTACAAAATCATAAGATAATGAAGAACACAATAATTAGCTTTTTCCCTTGAAAGAAAGAAAAAGATATCTCCCACAAAGTCTCCTGCTAATCCATGAAATGCTAGAACAAACCCTTACAAATTCTCTCAAAATCCCTCAACAATCTCTCCAAAAAGGGTAGAAATCTACCTTTCTACGCCGATTATAAGATCTCTAAGATTTCTCCACGTTTTCCCTAACATTATTCTCCTTTTTTTGACTTTAAATTTTCTTTAAATTAGTGTAGGAACAAATTTCCCAAGAGGTGCTTGAAGAAACCTTCTAAAAAGCATCCAGATTCGATGAATTTAGCCCATAACCGCTTCTGGAACGGTCCGACGCTGTCTAGGCGCCGTTCAATGCTATTTTCCATGAGTTTCTCGTGCTCTCGGGACACCAGCACTGTCCGACGCTGGATAGCTCAATCCTTTCCTTTCACATAAAGTTTTAAGATTCTTAATATTTCAAACATACAATTTTTCTTACTTTGAATATTTAACTATAGTCCTATTCTCTTATACCAAATATCTTAGCTTAAAAAATTACTTTTCATTATAAAAAACTTTCATTCAAGTCCACTAAAGTACTCAAATAAAATCAAAATACAGTTATCTGAAATTGATTTCTATCACAGGAAATCATGTTAATAATTTTGAAAATACTTTTAAATGAGAACAACTAATAGTTAATTCTTTCTCCCCAAACTTAAATTTTAAAATATTTTGCAATTAATTCCATAAAATGTAACAGGAAGAAAAAGTAATTGAATTTACTAGCTACTACAACATTCTATCAAATTCATATACATGTATAATCAGGATAAAATGAATGCAGGAGAAAGTTAATCTAGCCTAAAATATGCTTGCAATAAGATTACACTAAAAGGAAGTATTTTCACTTTAAAATTTTATTTCACATAAAGTTTTAAGATTCATAATATTTTAAACATACAGTTTTTCTTACTTTGAATAGCTGACTGATACAACAAAAATATATACGATTTTTCCTATATAATTTTTCCCATTTTTGGGGATATTTCACTTTAAAGAAAAGTATTTTTCATGATTTGTTGCAAGTTTGATGATTTAAGGTGATTGGAGTGAAAAGAAGCGAAAAGGAACAAATTCGGAGCAAAAAGGAGCAAAAAGGTGGAAAACATGTTCTGGGGCAGCACCAGAATGGGCGCCGCCGGCTCCATTTTCCAGAGACTTTAGCATTTAATGTCACGATAGAGTGCCGCCGGGGCCCGATTGGCACCCTATCAGGCGCCACCGGCGCTCGAAGTCGGTGGAATTCAAATTTGAAGAGTTTTGGTGACTTTTTGAAGGGATGCCTATGGAAACTCTAGGGATTTCTTCCCTAACTTATTAGTAATTGTTTTTAAATGAAAAGAAGGGGGCTCTCTTAGTTTCTCTTACTCTCTCTTAGTGGTTTAGTGTGTGTTATATGTTAGGGTTTCGGAGAAGAGTGTGTGGAAGTGAGGATTTTAGAGGAATTCTTCTCTAAGGAGTGAAGGAGAAGAAGTAAAGTGAAAGATTACTTCTTCCTTTCCATTTTAAGGAGAGAATCAAGTGTTGTAAAGAAGAGAGAAAAAGGATTCAAAGGAACTTCAAGGGAATTGCATTAGGGAAGAGAAAGAGATAAGTTGTATTTTCATTTATGGTTTGTATGACTTCTCTTTTATCTATAAAATCCATGTTTTATTGTATCTTCTTTATGAATTCTGAGTAGTCTCCTTGGTCTTTCTTCTGGCATAGAGAAGTGATGATGGATTGATGTGGATTTGATGTGCTTTTAATGTATTTAAGAAATTGTGATGGTTTTTCATTCTGAACTTAATTTTCTTTTTGATTTGGCCAATTGAAATGTTAAATTATGATGTTGAACATTAATTCTGAAATGATTTAATCTCCTACAACAATAATGAAAATTTCATTCAATTACCATAGATGAATTGCGTAGTTCATGGAAATTGAGTTCAAATAAATAGGGAAATATGTTTTGATGGACTTCAATGTGGAGATTTAAGGGTAACAGGCTGAAATCTCCAAATCAGTTCTAAGATTAGTAACAAAATATCAAAGGTTAGCCCTCATGTTAAGCGTGAGTGGGAGCTCCGAAGTGAGATCCGGTAACCTCCCAGCTTAGCCTTAGATTTAGTGACTAAACTTAAGAAATGTCAATGTTCTTTTAATGCTTAGAAGAGGGGGTACTTTTTTAAGGGTAAAGAAACATCTATGCTCCTATTTGGCACAATAACATAGATAGTTATTTCATATCAATCCACACATCATATTCTTATTGCAAGAGGAAATATACTTTTCTCATATATCGAAAACCTTTAAAATACATTGTATAGTGTGTCTGCTAGTTAATTTTGCTTTTAAAGTTGTTAGAAGTAATTGTAGTTTGATGTAATATTGCTATTTTCTGCATAGTAGTAGGAGAAGTAAGTAGTAAACTTTAAGTGCAATTTGTGTATTGGATTTCAGTGCTATATTATATATATTGTAAAACACTTTCTTATACTTCTTACTTCCCTGTGGGATCGATAACTAGGACTCCATTATTGCCCTGTATTACTTGATACGATATGTATACTTGCATTGAGAGTTCGGACTTTACAAAATCTTTATAAACATATATAAGTTTGAGTTCACACATTCTTGCATATATAAAGTCTGTCGGTCAAGTTTTTGGTGCCGTTGCCGGGGAAGGCAACAAGGTAAGTAAGTAAGAAAGTATAAACGGTATTTATTAATAATATAGTAACAAAAAAAAAACCTTTACTTTGTTGAAGAAATGGCTACTAATAATTTTTAATAGCCCTCTGAACGGGTAAATCCTAAGAGACTAGCTAGTGTTTATGATTCAGATATGATGACTATGGTAGTTTCTCAAATTATAGCCATTTTTAAGAAAATAGATCAATATGAAATGGATTATTCTCAACCACCTCAAGTGATGGAGGAAAATTCATTTGGACAGATAACAGAATCTCAAACACCTTATGACACTTTAAATGATAATATACCTAACAATCCTTTTTCGAATTATTATAATCCTAGTTGGAAGAATCACCAAAACTTCAATTAGAATAATAGCAATGCTAATGTTAACCCGCACTAGGGTGACAGTTCTATAAATCCAATTTGGAATTTGAACAATCAAGGAAATACCAATTTTAGACCATCTTATCCTCCTGGATTTAATAGTAACCCACAATTTAAGGATAATAAGTTGTCTACTGAAGAAATGGTTCTGAATATGAGAAATCAATTACAAGATCATGGTGTTGCTATGACAAATACTAAAAAAGAATTGGGACATATTTTCACTGCACTTAATAATAGACCTTTTAGAACACTTCCAAGTAATGTTGAGATCAATCCAAAAGATCAAAATAAGGAACAATTTAAGGCTATTCAATTAAGGAGTGGAAAAGAACTGGAACCTAGAGTGCAAAAAGAAGTTGAAATAGAAAAGGAGAAGGAGGAAATCAAAAAAGGTTCAAACAAGATTTATCCAGACTTAGATTATCCTCTTGAACCAATGAAGATAATAGTTAAAAAACCACCACCTCCATTTCCTTAAAGATTGAAGAAACAAAACAGGGATAACAGATTTAGAAAATTTTTGGAGATCCTTAAGAATTAACGATAAATATTCCTTTTGTTGAAGCATCAGAACAAATGTCAGACTATGCCAAGTTTATGAAGGATATTCTGAGAAAGAAAATAAAGTTTACAAATCATGGAACTGTTGCATTTAGTGGATAGTGTAGTGCAATTATTTAGAAGAAGCTTCCGGAAAAACTTAAAGATCTTGGAAGTTTTACTATTCTGTGTGTTATAGGTGAAAATTTTTTTGGAAAGGCTTTATGTGATCTGGGAGCTAGTATTAATCTTATGCCTTATCAACTTTTGAAAGGTTGGGAATAGTTGAAATTTATCCTACATCTGTGACTCTTCAGTTGGCCGAACCTTCCATTACTTACCCTAAAGGAGTGGTGGAAGATGTGTTAGTGAAAGTGGATAAATTTATCTTTCCTGTGGATTTTATTGTACTTGATATGGAGGAAGATAAATAAATTCTAATCATTTTGGGAAGACCATTCCTTGCTACTAGAAAAGCAGTGATTGATGTTCAAAAAGGAGAATTAACTATGTGAGTTAGTGATCAAGAGGTGACCTTTAATAATTTAAAATATATAAAGTATCCCTCAATGGAAAAAGATAATGAATGTTTTCGGTGGAGGTTTGTGAATATTTGAGAAATGATCATTTTAAGAATATATTTGAAAAAGAAGTGGAATATGAAAATATATTTGAAGAAGAAATTGGAGATGAAGAAAATTCAGATATTGAGAAGAATGAAGATTTGGAGTATGTTCAGGAGAGATTCGAAGTATTAGACATTCTGGAAGGTGGAAATTAAAGCTTAATTCCATCTATAATAAAACCTCTTGAACTTGAGATGAAAATTCTCTCTAATCATTTAAAGTATATGTTTTTAGGAGAATCATCTGCCTTGCCAGTTATTGTATCTTTGGAGTCAAATGATTATCAAGAACAGAAGTTGTTGGAAACTTTAAAAAGATACAAGAAAGCTTTTGGATGGACTTTGGCAGATATTAAAGGAGTTAGTCCTTTGATTTGTATGCAAAAAATTTGATTAGATGAAGAACATAAACTGAGAGTTGATCTGCAAAAGAGATTGAATCTTATAATGAAAGAAGTAGTTAAGAAAGAGATTTTAAAATGGCTGGATGCTGAAATTATTTATCCTATTTCAGATAATGCATGGGTGAGTCCAATACATTGTGTACCGAAAAAGGGAGGAGTGACTGTTGAAGTGAATGAATGTAATGAAATTAGACCCACAAGACAAATTAATGGATGACAAATCTGTATTAACCATAGGAAATTAAATGCCACCACCAGAAAATATCACTTTCCTCTTCCTTTTCTCGATCAAATGCTAGATAGACATTTTGGACAAAAGTACTACTATTTTCTGGATGGATATACTGGTAACCATCAAATACCTATTGCTCCTGAGGATCAAGAAAAGACAACATTTACTAGCCCTTATGGAACCTTTGCTTTTTGAAGAATGCCTTTTGGACTGTGTAACGCACCTGCAACATTTTAGAGATGTATGATGTCTATCTTCAATAGTTATGGATGATTTCTCTATATTTGGGACTTCATTTGAAATTTTCCTAGAAAACTTAGCAAAATTTTTGGACCTCTGTGAGAAAATAAATCTGGTCTTGAATTGGGAGAAGTGTCAATTTATGGTTGCAGAAGGAATTGTGCTTGGGCATAAAATTTCTGAACATGGTATGGAGATCGATCCTGCTAAAATTAGAGTGATTGAGAGATTGCCGCCACCCACTATTGTGAGAGAGGTGAGGAGTTTCTTAGGACACGCTGGATTTTACAAGTGATATATTAAAGATTTTTCTAAAATTACTAAACCTTTGTGCCGACTTTTAGAAAATGATAGAAAATTTTATTTTAATGATGAATGCTTGAGTGCTTTCGAATTATTGAAAGAGAAACTAATCACTGCACCTATAATTGTTTCACCAGATTGGGAGAAACCATTTGAACTTATGTGTGATACTAGTGATTATGCGATCGGAGTAGCATTGGGGCAAAGGCATGATAAAGTTTTTAAAGTCATTTACTATGTAGTAAAACTCTTAATGAGGCTCAAATTAATTATAATGCTACTGAAAGAGAGTTATTAGCTATAGTATTTGCTTTTGAAAAATTTTGACCTTATTTAATTGGAGCTAAAAGTATTGTGTATACTGACCATTCGGTTATCAAATATTTAATGCAAAAGAAGGATGTGAAACCTAGACACATTAGATGGATACTTCTTCAGTAAGAATTTGATTTTATGATAGTTGATTGGAGGGGAGCAGATAATCAAATAACTGATCATTTGTTATGAATAGATTATGATAAATTATCTGAATTTGAAAAAGAAATTACAGAAATTTTCCCTGATGAGAAACTCTATAGT
Source organism: Papilionanthe hookeriana x Papilionanthe teres (assembly GCA_022702705.1). NCBI lineage: Eukaryota > Viridiplantae > Streptophyta > Magnoliopsida > Asparagales > Orchidaceae > Papilionanthe > Papilionanthe hookeriana x Papilionanthe teres. The sequence continues at coordinate 111,133,899 of CM040423.1, forward strand.
ATTATGGAAAGTAATTTACTTTGGTATGCTGATATTGTGAATTATATTGTAAGTAATATTGTACCACCTAATTTAACAAGGAAACAACAAAAGAAGTTTAAATATGATGTAAAATTTTATTTTTGGGATAAGCCCTATCTATATAAACAGTGTAAGGATCTGATTATTAGAAAATGTGTTCCACAAGAAGAAATAAATTTGATTATTCAACGATGTCATGATTCTGAATTTGGAGGTCATTTTGGTGTTAATAAAACTATTTTTAAGATTCTACAATCTGGATTTTATTGGCCTACTCTTTTTAAAGATGTTTATAGATATATTAAATCACGTGATCGATGTCAGAGCGTAGGTAATATCTCTAGAAGAAATGAAATGCCTCTAAATTATAATTTGAAAGTTGAAATTTTTGATGTAAGGGGATTAGATTTTGTGGGACCACTTACTCCTTCATTTGGAAATTTATATATATTGGTTGTCGTTGATTATATCTCGAAATGGATTGAAGCTATTTCTTTACCTAGATGTGATGCTCGTAGTGTTTCAAAATTTTTAAAGAAAAGTATATTTACAAGATATGGAATGCCGAGAGTGATCATAACTGATGGTGAATCCCATTTCAGAAATAATTGAATTAAGAGATTAATTAGAAATATAATATTATTCATAGAATCTCTACTGCTTATCATCCCTAGACTAGTGGTTTAGCAGAAGTGTCTAATCGTAAAATTAAAAGAATTTTGGAGAAAACTGTGGATAATTATAAATTAGATTTTTCAGCTCGATTAGATACTGCTTTATGGGCTTATAGGACTGCTTTCAAAACCACTATTGGAATGTCTCCTTATAGACTTGTGTTTGGTAAGACTTTCCATTTACAAGTTGAATTTGAGCAAAAAGCATATTACGCGATAAAAGAGTTGAATTTTAATTTGAAAAATGCTGGAGAGAAAAGATTTATGCAATTTAATGAATTAAAAGAGATTAGAAATGCATCTTATCACAATGATAGGATTTATAAAGAGAAAATGAAAATGTGGCATGATCGGAAGATATTGAAAAAGAACTTGGAATTTGGACAAAAAGGTCTTATTATACAACACAAGATTGATGTTATTTCCTGGAAAGCTTAAGTCTAGATGGTTAGGACCTTTTACAGTTGTAAAAGTTCATTCTTTTGGAGCTGTTTATATTAAAGATCCTGATACTGGAAAGATTTTCAAGGTTAATGGGCATCGATTAAAGCCTTACTTTGACTGGTTTCAACCTGACTTCAGAGAAGTTTTAATACTGAGTCATCTCGATTAACTAACTGGTTTGTCGGGCTGACGACGTTAAACCAAGAGCTTTATGGGAGGCAACCCATACGTATCTTTGTGGTGTGTTTGCTTGTTCGATGTAGTTTTGCTTTCTAGATAGTTATTTTTAAATTCTAATTACTCCTAAATAATTTAATAATTGATAAATATTAGATCAAATTGAGAAATTGGAATATTTTGGGCTAAAGGAAGTTCGGTGAGAATTTTTTACCACTGGCGTCGCCGGCGCCCTATCGAGCGCCGCAGGCGCCCAAAACCTGTTGACAGTTTTTAAGTTTTAAAATACGATTTTTGGTGTTTTTAGGCGGGATCTTCATCCTTATGACTCCCTAACTCCATTTTTGACTTCCTAATTTCAGAAAAATGAAAACTACCATTCCCAATTCGCATGCCATGGATTCCTACTCCATTGAAACCCTCGATCTCACGTTTTCAACCGAGGGAAGTTCATAAGTTTTGAGGCGCAGTGTTTGTTCAACATAGTGATGATAAAGAGAAGGATTATCAAGGAAAGAGGCTTCATAAATCGAGGTATGGATAATCGTACTACTAGAATTGAAGTGATTATTAAGGAGAGATGTTGGTAAGTGCTTTGCTACACTACCGCTGCCGTTGTTGTTCCTGTCGTGAAATAATTCTATGCAAATTTTTACGTGATAAACCAAGGGTTTGTGTATGTGTGTGGTAGATTTGTGCAATTCACTCCTACACGAGTTAATGATCTTTTTATGATCGAGAACGTACCTATTTGCCATTATTCTAATTTCAATACCACACGAGATAATATGAATGATGAGTATCGATATTTGATGGATGAGAATGAGGATTGGGAAATTAGAAAGATTGGATACATTAGTTTCCCATCTGCATCTCTCAATCCATTGTCAAAGTAGTGGCATTACTTTATTTCAGCAAAGTTATTTCCAACATTGAAGATTAGCAAGGTAACCAAGGAAAGTGTCATTTTGAATTTCTGTATTCAAACTGGGAGACTGATTGACATTGGTAATATCAATGTGAAATCAGTTTTGGGATTAATTGTTCATGGATCTAAATATGGGCTTGGACACTCGTCCACAATATTTCTGTTATGTAGTCAATCACAAGTTCCTTATGAAAGTTAGGAAAAGGTTCTTCTTCCATGGAGGCCTATTGATCCAACTAATCTTTATGACTACCAGGCAGTGGGAGATGAAGATGACATGAATTTTCTTGCTGATCAACCAACACAGACTTCACAACTGCTTCAACCCTATTTTCCTGAAGGTTCCAGAATGATATTGAAGAGGATCAAACAGTTAGAGAAACAGGTACAGAACGTTATGAGTGCAATCAATAACATTTCTGATTTATTTGATCATATAGAATGGAGAATGAAGTAACAATTCGATCACACTGGTCGAATTGAGATGTGCTTGATTAACTTGATGAAGAAGAACGCGGTGATTGCTGAGGAATCATCTGATGATTTTCCATTTCATTCATTTTATAATTTGTTCTTGCATCAGCAATCGATTGGAGACATTAGAGGAGAGGATAGTTCTAAAATTGATGTGGAGTAATTAATGGATACTACTTATGCTTGTTGTGTGTTTAGTTTACTTTACTTAAATAGGCTTGGTGTGTGTAGTATTTGCTTTGCTTAGTAATTTGCATTTGGATTTGGATATGCTTACTATCATTGTGTGCTTAGATTTTAGTGTTTGCCTATCTTAGAGTACTTGCAACACTAAAACATCTCAGAGTTGGTTTGGTTTGAATGAACATATTTGGTGTTTATATTGTAACTTGGATTTTATATATATAAGTTTGTTGTGTATTGTTTGTGTAAGGAATTGTGTTAATTATTGCTTGTGAGATGATGTAAATGTCTATTGAAGTGTTAAACATCATTGTGGATGTCGAAACGATCAAAATTACAAAAAAAATTTTAGATTTAGAAAATATTTTGGATTGGCCCCGCCGGCGCCTAAATCCAGAGAGTTAGCCTATTATTTTAAACAGAGCATTGCGGGCGCCCTATCGAGCGCCACCGGTGCCCGAACCCAGTAAAAGGCCAAAAATCCTCGTTTTCGCGATTTTTACCCTGGGACCTACAAATTTTTCCATTGCCTTCGTCTTCCTCCTCCATTTTCGCGATTTTGAAGATCTAGGACTCACTAAATCTCGGATTCAAGGTGATTTCAAAGCTTTTCAAGGTCGGAACCACACATCTCTTGGTAAGAGCTTCACTTTAAGTTAAAATTTTTTTATTTTAACCATTGAAATCTCTCACATTGCTTAGGTTGGATTTTTGGAGTTTTAAGGAGATTTTAAGATTTCCATGATGAAATTTGCTCTTACTTGTTTGGAAAAGTATTTGGATTTTGTTACATTGTGAAATTGGGATTTATTGGAATTTTCTTGTAAATTTTAGAAATTTACATGGCTCCAAGGATGAGTAAAGGGAAGAAGAAGTTGGATTTTAATGAGGAGAAATTCGTTAATATCAAAGCCCAATTTAGCTTTAACTCTTACCTTTACAATAAGAAGTGTATCTAGGATCGAGTTTTGATAATCCTGGTGGATCCGTAGAACAATTAAGTGCAGAACGGAACTGGGAGCGATTTTGCTATTTTATTGCGAATGTTGTTATGGGAGTTGTTAGAGAATTCTATCCAAATGTACCCTGGACTGATACTGAATATGTGCTAGTTAGAAGAAAAATGGTTGAGTTTACTCCTCAGCGTATCAATGCTTTCTATCAGACTCGGGAACCTTTTGTTTGTGAGTGCGAAAACTTTGACACTCGTGGGGAGAATTTGAGAGAAGTGATAGCTTTTCTGACAGAAGGAAGAGGGGAATGGAAAGTAAGTCAAAAATAGTTGATTAATTTCCCCGCTTACACATTAAATATTGCATCAAAATTTTGGCATTATTTCATCTCTGCGAGACTATTACCATCTTATCACCACAACGAAATTACAAGGGATAGAGCGATTCTAAACTACTGTATTCAGAAGATGAAAAAGATTAATGTTGGAGCTATTGTTTAGAAGAACATTTACACTATTGCTAGAGGCGAGACCGCTGGAGGATTAGGACATCCTGCCTCAGTTCATGCCCTGTGTGTTCAGTCTAGAGTGGAGTTCAGTAGTTCTAAAGAAGTGGCTATACCATTGAGACCCATCATAAAGAATATTATCCATATTTATGAGTCTCACGTGGGAGCCCGAGTTGAGCGTAGGAGTACTGATATTCCTACTACGAGTTATGATGTTTCATCTACATCTGAGCCGCCTACCTTATCTAATATTACGGAGCAGCGGAGATTACAGAGTGTTAGTGTGGATAGACTCCATAGTAGGATGGATGTGTTTGAGGCGATGTGAATGAAGATTATCTGCAGAGAAGAGTTGAGTTCGATATTGCTTATTATGATGCTCAGGTCAGATTTAAGAGGGGGAAGTCTGATGTGATATTTCCTACTTGCCCTAGTTATGTACCATATAGACCTGACCCTGCCGATGACCTTACCGATCCTGGTGTTGGAGATTGGTAGATTGTTTGTTTCTACTTCTATTGTTCTTGTTGTGTTCTGTTGTACTGTTATGATGTAGTAGATATTTATTTTTCATGTAATGTGTAACCCTGTTGTTTTACTGTTATGATGTAGTAGTTATTTATTTTTCATGTTATATGTAACCCTGTTGGTGTACTGTTATGTTGTACTGAAACAAAAAAATTGTTAGTTGGACTGTGTAGTATTGTGATAGTTTGTTTAATATTATAGTATTTTGTTGGATGTTTAGATGTTTAAAGTTAATTTCTCTTTACTCATGCAAATATTTAAAATTGTTATATCACTTCTACTAATTGTTTCATGTCTACTAGTTGTAAATTTTGACTAATACCAGATAGTTGTTAAAGATTTCAAGATCCCAACACAGAAAGGTTAGTTTTCTTTTACTCTCAACTGTTTCAAATTTACTGAAAAATTTAAGTTTGGGGAGGGTAGAGAAATATTAACTTTTATTTGTTTTCAATTATTATATTTTCAGAGAAAAACGTTATTAGCATAACTTTTGGTAGTTGAACCTTACTGTATATAACTAAAACATTTTATTTCAGTTGAATATTATGGAAGGATAGGATGAAAATTTTTTGTGATAAAGGTTGGCTTTATAGAAGTGAGATATTTAGTATCAAAGGATTTGATTATAGTCAACTATTTAAACTAAAGAAAAATGTATTTTTGAAAGGTTAAGGGACTTAAAGTATTGTGTGTTAAGAAGGGATTGTAACTTTATGATGAATAATAAAGCTTATACTTAACTATAAAGTAAAGAGGTGTCTCATGTTTGAACTTTAGAAAGAGGAGAGTGAAGTTCAAAATCATTAAAGGCTATCCAGATATAGTAATCCTCATTAAAAGAAAAGAAAAGAAAAGAAAAGAAGGATTGAAAAACAATCCCAAAAAGAAAAAAGAAAAAGAAAGGAAAATATTTATGAGGAGAAGCTTGAGGAGATGCCTAATCAAAAATTGGCTTCCCTTGAGTCACCCTAAAGGGAAAACATGATTTGATTTTAAATTTATGTTTAATGTGTTGGCCTACATTCTAACGAAGTTTGCATGAACTCATTTTTCACATAGTCTTTCAAGGTACTCTTAATGTGACAAATTATGGTTCATCTTGAAAAAAATAGAAGACTAGAACCCTTAGACTTGATTGTTGAATATTCTTATACCTGTAATGTTGACCTGAGTTACTAAATTTCTTTCTGAAATCTAACTAATAAATTATTTTGAATAAAAAATTTTAGTGTCCTACAGTTGAAATATACATTGCTTAGAGTTATATTTTATGTAGTAAAAAGATTAGTTGAGGACAAGTAATAGTTAAAGTTTGGGGGATTTTGATGCACAAAAAATATATACAGTTTTTGATGTATAATTTTACCCATTTTTGTGATATTACACTTTAAAGAAACGAATTTTTCATGATTTATTGCAGGTATAATGATTTTAGGTGATTGGAGTGAAAAGAAGTGAAATGGAACGAATTCGTAGCAAAAAGGAGAAAAAAGGAGCAAAAAGGTGGAAAACATGTTCTGGCGCCGCCAGCGCCAAAATTGGTGCCGCCGGCGCCATTTTCCAGAGACTTCAGCATTTAATGTCACGATAGAGAGCGTGCGCCCTAAGTCAGTGGAATTCAAATTTGAAGAGCATTGACGACTTTTTGAAGGGATGCCTATGGACAGTCTTGGGATTTTGTCCCAAACTTTTAAGTAACTATTTTTGGATGAAAAGAAGGGGGCTCTCTTGGTTTCTCTTGCTCTCTCTTAGTGTTTTAGTGTGTGTTAAGTGATAGGATTTAGGAGAAGAGTGTGTAGAAGTGAGGATTTGAGAGGAATGCTTCTGTAAGGAGTGAAGGAGAAGAAGTAAAGTGAGAGATTGCTTCATCCTTTCCATTCTAAAGAGAAAATCAAGTGTTGTAAAGAAGAGAGAAATGGGATTCAAAGGAACTTCATGAAAACTGCATTGGGGAATAGAAAGAGATAACTCATATTTTATTTTGTGGTTTGTATGACTTTTATTTTTTATATAAAATCCAAGTTTTGTTATATCTTTTTCATAAATTCGGAGTAGTCTCCTTTTTCTTTCTTCTTGCATAGAGATGTGATGATGGATTGATGTGGATTTGATGTGTTTTTAATGTATTGAAGAAATTGTGATGGTTTTTCATTCCGAACTTAATTTACTTTTCGATTTGGCCAATTGAAATGTTAAAATATGTTGTTGAACATTAACTCTGAAAGGATTTAATGTCCTACAACAATAATGAAAAATCCATTAAATTTCCATGGATGAATTGCGTAGTTCATTAGAGTTGAGTGTAAATAAATAGGAAAACATGTTTTAATGGACTTCAATGTGGAGATTTCAGGGTGACAGGCTGAAATCCCTAAATTAGTTCTAAGATTAGTAACTAAATATCAATGGTTAGCCTTCGGGTGAAGGGTGAGTGGGAGCTCCGAAGTGAGAGCCGGTATCCTCCCAGCCTAGCCTTAGATATAGTGACTAAACTTAGGACATGTCAATGTTCTTTTCATGCTTAGAAGAGGGGGTACTCTTTTAAGGGTAAAGAAACATCTATGCTCCTATTTGGCATAATAACATAGATAATTGTTTCATATCAATCCACACATCATATTCTGATTGCAAGAGGAAAGATACATTTCCCATATATCAAAAATCTTTCAAATACATAGTTTAGTGTCTCTGCTAGTTTATTTTGTTTTTAAAGTTGTTAGAAGTAATTGTAGTTTGATTTAATATTATTATTTTTTGCATAGTGGTAGGAGAAGTAAGTAGTAAACTTTAAGTGCAATGTGAGTATAGGATTTCAGTGCTATATTATATATATTGTGAAACACTTTCTTATACTTCGTACTTCCCTGTTGGATCGATAACCAAGAATCCATTAGAGCCCTGTATTACTTGATACAATACGTATACTTGCGTTGAGTGTTCAGACATTACAAAATCATTATACACATATATAAATTTGAGTTCACACATTCTTGCATGTATAAAGTCCGCCGGTGACTGACTATAATCCTATTCTCTTATACCAAATATTTTAGATTACAAAATTACTTTTCATTACCAAAAACTTTCATTCAAGTCCACTAAAGTACTCAAACAAAATCAAAATAATTTTTTTTAAAATTGAGTTCTATCACAGGAAATCATGTTAATAATTTTGAAAATACTTTTAAATGAGTACAACTAATAGTTAATTCTTTCTCTCCCCCAAACTTAAATTTTAAAATATTTTGCAATTAATTCCAAAAAATGTACTAGGAAGAAGAAGTAAAGGTTGAATCTACTTACTACTACAACATTATATCAAATTCATATCATGTATAATCAGGATAAAATGACTGCAGAAGAAAGTAAATCTAGCCTAAAACATGCTTGCAATAAAATTACATTAAAAGGAAGTATTCTCACTTTAAAATTTTATTTTTCTTCCTACCCCTAAACTTAATTTTTAACATATATAGAATTTAGTGCAGAAAATATAAGCAGTAAGAAAAACAATTTAGAAATTCTATCTACCACAAATGTCTATTAAAAACATCTACAATTATTCATCAGGTCAGAATAATATGCAGCGGAAAGTAAATCTGAATTAATCATGCCAGAATGAAATTCAATAAATAAAAGTTTAAATAGCACAACAGGTATCAATAAGGGAATATAAAAATGTTCTTCAAATCTTATATAAAGTTGTAGCACACAAACAAATACAAATAATAAATAGGGTTAATTCTTCCTTTAACTTATCACATCTCACTACTTACCCCCAATTTCTAATGAAATCAATACACTAATAAATGAGGTACTTTTTAAATAATATTATAGATTATAATCCCAAAGATAAGATTATCCCTGATATATTGGTTCACGTGCACCAACCTCAGGCATCATCTAATCCTCTTAATTAAGCACCTCTAACAGTTATAAATCATAGTGTAAGATCATCCACAAGTTATTCATCAAATATGTTTGCGACTCCTATTAAATGAAAGCAAAGTTAAAGGAAGAAAGTAACAAAATTAGGATGGATCTATCGCTGCTCAAATTCATGATGTCTCTTGTAAAACTTAAGTCAGACTATGACTCGAGTTGTAGTGAACTCGACAATCCAACTACTGCAAGAGAACACACAAGTCTAACCATAATAAGAAGTTAAGGAATCACCTCCCTCATGACACAATAAGATCAAATCAAACCACTAAAAATCCAAGCATCTACCAATCAACAATCAAACTGATCAATCCATAATGACACATAAAGATCAAATCAAACCACTAACAATCCAAATATTCACTTATCATTAATCAAGCTGATCAATCCACACTAAAGCAAACATAATACAACACTAAAAATCATGACTCTCAAGCATACTAAATCAAAGCACACTAGTAACTATGGGTTGCCTCCAATAAAGCGCTTGGTTTTAACGTCGCAGGCCCGACAATTGATTCCTCCTGGATCAAAATTCCATTTAAGCAATCCTTGATCAATCGCCTAATCTTTTTCAGATCCAGGGATTCCTAAAAAGTCCTCAAAAAATATTTTTTAATTCAGCTCTTCCTTTTCATATTGATTCATATCATTATTCCTCATATTTCTTTCTAGATCCAATATTCCTCTATTGATTTTCTGAATTTGTATATTCATATCATCCTTGAAATTTATAAGAGATGGATCTTTATACGATAATTCAAGATCTCCCAAATTTTGGATTAAATTCTCTCTAGATAATTCAGATTCAGGATCAAAATTTTCTATGTCACTCTTATGTTTCAAGTTATCTTCCAATTCTTCCCATTGATAATGATTAAATGATGGAAGTGGTCTTTCTATTTCAATCTTAGTTGAGGAAATATGTTTTTCTAATTCCTTAGGAATTTCTTTCAATGGTCTTTCAATATCCTTATCCTCTTTTCGCAAATCAAAGTTCTTTTAAAATATATCCTCAAATTCTCTTTCAAGTCTTAGTTCACTAACTTTATTTTGTTCATCATTCAGTTCAGGATTTTCTTGTGATTGATTCGAATCTAAAAATATAATGACCGGTGGTGTAGATGAATTCCCTAAATAAGTAGGCTTTAAAATTGTATGGGGTACATCCATCTTAAGTTCATGAGATTTTTCAAAAAATGGAATTACAAGTTCACTATTTTCGGTGTCCATCATTTCACACCTCTCCTGAACATAGATACAGTCTTCTTTAATTAACGTTTTCAACTCATCATAAAAAAACATTCCAACCTCATTGATGCACCGAAAATATATACAGTTTTTGCTATATAATTTTAATCATTTTTGGTGATATTGCACTTGAAAGAAAGGTATTTTTCATGATTTGTGCCGGTATGATGATTTTAGGTGATTGGAGTGAAAAGAAGCAAAAAGGTATGAAGACGGAGCAAAAAGGAGCGCAATGGTGAAAAAGTGTTCTGGCGCCGCCGGTAGCAGAATGGGTGCCACCGGGGCCCAAATCCAGGGAGTTCAGGATTAAATTGCACGATAGAGCGCCGTCGGTTCCTCGATGGAGTTCAAATTTGAAAAGTTTTGGCGAACGTTTGAAGGGATGCCTTTGGAAACTCTTGGGATTTCGTTCCTATCTTATAAGTAACTGTTTTTAGACAAAAATGGTGTGCTTCTTCAGTGGTTTTTGAGTGGTTTTAGTGAGTATTAAGTGTTAGGGTTTAGGAGAAGAGTGTGTAGAGTGAAGATTTAAGTGGAATCCTTCTCTAAGGAGTAAAGTTGAAGGGGTAAAGTGAGAGATTGCTTCTTCCTTTCCATTCTTAAGAGAGAATCAAGTGTTGTAAAGAAGAGAGAAAAGGATTCAAAGGAACTTCAAGGGAATTGCATTGGGGAAGAGAAAGAGATAAGTTGTATTTTCTTTTGTGGTTTGTATGAATTGCATTGGTACGAAGACACATCATATTCTCATTGCAAGAGGAAAGATACTTTTCTCATATATCGAAAACTTTTCAAATACTTAGTTTAGTGTGTCTGCTAGTTAATTCTATTTTAAAGTTCTTAGAAGTAATTGTGGTGTAGTTAATCGTTACTGTTTCCTGCATATAGTAGTAAGTAGAAAACTTTAATTACATATCAGATTTTAGTGCTACGTTACCTATATTGTGAATAATTTCTTATATATTTTGAACTTCCTTGTGGGATCGATAACCAGGACTCCATTACGCCCTGTATTACTTGATATACTTGCGTTGAATGCTTGGACTTAACAAAATTATTATAAATATATAAATCTGAGTTTATAAATTCTTACAAAATATAAAGTCGAGCATTAAGTTTTTGGCACCTTTGCCGGGGAAGGTAACAGAGTAAAGAAAGTAAGTAGGAGGGTAACTAAGTAAATAAAGTAAGTAGGATGGTAACGGAGTAAAGAAAGTAAGTAGGAAGGTAACGGAGTAAAGAAAGTAAGTTTATTTTGTAGTGTATAATTGTGTATTTGCTTACCTTTATTTAAGTATTTGTGTTTGTATATGCGTAGTAGTGGATCTATAGGTTTAGTGCCTTATGATTCGGAGTTAAAGCGCACTGTCAGAAAAATTAGAAAATAACAAAAATAAATTGAAAATCCTTGCAAAATGGAAAATATTCAGAGTAATCAAAGAAATGAAATTGGAAATTTTTTAGGACCGTTAAGAGAAAATGCTAACCCAACAGCAGATGAAATTCACATAACTATTCAAAATCCTAATGTTGCTGCTAATTCATTCAAACTTAAACCTGCTATTATTCAAATGGTACAAAATAGTCAATTCGGAGGAACACCTAATGAGGATCCTATTTTTCATCTCGCTATTTTTTTAAAACTGTGTGCTACTTTTAAATATGATGGAGTGTTTAGTGACGCTGTCAGACTTAGACTTTTTCCTTTTTCATTAAGGGATAATGCTAAGGCATGATTAAACTCATTAGCACCTGGATCTGTTAGAACTTGGGGAGAATTATCTCAAAAGTTTCTATCAAAATATTTCCCTCCATCAAAGATTGCTAAACTAAGAGATGATATTACATCTTCTTGTCAGTTTGAAGGAGAGTCAATATATGAAGCTTAGGAGAGATTTAAAGAATTTCTTAGGAAGTACCCACATCATGCTTTACCAGATTGGTTAATAATTCAAACATTTTATAATGAATTAGTGGGATTATTGAGATCTATTAAAGATGCTGCTGCTGGTGGATCATTAATGTCCAAACCTTTTGATGAAGCATACGCATTAATTGAAGAAATGACTACTAATAATTTTCAATGGCCCTTTAAACGGGTAAATCCTAAGAGAGTAGCTAGTGTTCATGATTCAGATATGATGACTATGGTAGTTTCTCAAATTGCAGCCCTTTCAAACAAAATAGATCAATATTAAATGAATTCTTCTCAACCACCTCAAGTGTTGGAGGAGAATTCATTTGGATAGATAATAGAATCTCAAACACCTTATGAGACTTTAAATGCTGTTAATAGACCTAATACTCCTTATTCGAATTATTTAATGTTGGTTGGAAGAATCACCCAAACATCAATTGGAATAATTGTAATGCTAATTCTAACCCGCATTGGGCTAACAATTCTATGAATCCATTTGGAAATTTGAACAATCAAGGAAATACTAATTTTAGACCATCTTATCCTCCTGGATTTAATAGTAACCCACAATTTAAGGATAGAAAGTTGTCTACTGAAGAAATGATTCTGAATATAAGAAATCAATTACAAGCTCATGGTGTTGCTATGAAAACTATTGAAAACCAATTAGCGCATATTTTCACTGCACTTAATAATAGACCTTCTGGAGCACTTCCAAGTAATGTGGAGATTAATCCAAAAGATCAAAACAAGGAACAACTTAAGGCTAATCAATTAAGGACTAGAAAAGAATTGGAAACTAGAGAGCAAAAAGAAGTTGAAATAGAAAAGGAGAAGGTGGAAATTGAAAAAGGTTTAAACAAGATTTATCCAGACTTGGATTATCCTCTTGAGCCAATGAAGATAACTGTTGAAAAGACACCACCTTCATTTTCTCAAAGACTGAAGAAACAAAATAGGGATAACAGATTTGGAAATTTTTTGGAGATCCTTAAGAAATTAACTATAAATATTCCTTTTGTTGAAGCATTAGAACCGATGCCTGACTATGCCAAGTTTATGAAGGGTATTCTGAGAAAGAAAAGAAAGTTTACAGATCATGAAACTGTTGCACTTAGCGGAGAGTGTAGTGCAATTATTCAGAAGAAGCTTCCGGAAAAACTTAAAGATCCTGGTAGTTTCACTATTCCGTGTGCTATAAGTGAGAAAATTTTCAGAAAAGCTTTATGTGATATGGGAGTTAGTATTAATCTTATGCCTTTATCAACTTTCAAAAATTTGGGAATAGGAGAAATTTCTCCTACATCTGTGACTCTTCAGTTGGTCGATCGTTCCTTTAACTTATCCTAAAGGAGTGGTGGAAGATGTGTTAGTGAAAGTGGATAAATTTATCTTTCCTGTGGATTTCATTATACTTGATATTGAGGAAGATAAAGAAATTCCAATCATTTTGGGAAGACCATTCCTTGCTACTGAAAGAACGGTAATTGATGTTTAAAAAGGAGAATTAACTATGTGAGTGTATCCCTCAATGGAAAAAGATAATGAATGTTTTAGGATGGAGGTCTGTGATTACTTAAGAAACGTTTATTTTAAAAATATATTAGAAAAAGAAGAAGATTATAAAAATATGGTTGAAGAAGAAAGTGAAAATGAAGAAAATTCAGATAGTAAAAAAATGAAGATTTGGAGTATGTTCAGGAGAGATTTGAAGTATTAGACACTATGGAAGGTGGAGATAAAAGCTTAATTCCATTTATCATAAAACCTCTTGAACTTGAGAAGAAAATTCTTCCTAATCATTTAAAGTATATGTTTTTAGGAGAATCATCTACCTAGCCAGTTATTGTACATTGGTAATTTATAGATCGAATCGGATGTATTGTTAGTAGAATGGGTTAATGCAGACTCTCAACTATTTCTGGATGTCAAGGGGTGGTTATGGTCGGCCTTACTAGTGACCATTTTCTAATCTATAAATCAAATTATAAGGATTTAGTACGTCACTGCAAAACATCGATTCTACGCCCTTTAAATCTTATCTTCATTTTATTTATTTGCACTTCACCTTGAATAACCCACACACCTTCGACGAACGGATTCATGTGACATTTACAGAGTTAAGAGTTCTTCTCCTTCAAGGTATCATTCTTCAACGGAGGTTTTAACAATTTAAATGACTTGATTTAAAAAGTAAAGTAAGATCGAGTGTTAATGTCTTAGCGATATTTTTGAAAATATTTTGAATTTCGATTCACCATCGAATCTTTATATTATCTTATCATCTCTTCATAATTGAAGGAAGAAAGTAAACTAACTACTAAGAACACATTGAATATAAACAACGAAACATAATAAATAAACTTTCGAATCGAATATAAAATACTTATCTCGAAATATTCCTTCTTCTGAGATCTTCGGTTCTCTTGACTCCTGATATATGACAGACTCCGGATGCGACAACTTGAAAATAAATTTGTTAAACTAAACAAAAGTGGCCCTAAATTTCACACTCTCTAAGGATGAGAGATCCTAAAGTGGATAAGGAGAAAGGGTTCTGATAGGAGGAACATTTTCGAAGAAATGGACCCCTGATTTATAGGCTTGAGGGTTGCCTTGAGGCACATCTTGAAAACATGTTCACATTCAGTGAATCTTCTAGAAGGTTTGTCGTTGCCTAGGCGCCGGAATGCGGCGCCTAAGCGCCGGACTCCGCGATCCGATTCTTCGTACCTCTTCGCTTTGGCTCGCACCTCTTCGCGATTAAAGCCGTTTTGAGCGTCGGAATTCAATGTATCATGTCACATTATCAAGCAACAAGCTGAGTCTTCTAGAATGTCAATAACCTGCCGCTCACTCCATCAAAATAACCGTTCAAACGTTGTCGAAAACTTGACGGTTCGTATCGAGTCGGCGCTTGGGCCACGACTTCGCGCCAGGCGCCGGGACATATTTTTTATACTTTTTGTATTTTACTCTATTTTTCTCCTTTTTGCTCCTTTTTGCTCCTTTTTCCTTTTTAGACCTTTTTACATCAACTACATCCAAAAACACAAAAAATACCTTTCATTAAAGCATATTATCCTTAGAAATTAATATGAATTAAGACATAAAAATAGGTATTTTTCTTAGATCAAAATCCCCCAGACTTAAATGTTTCTTGTCTTCGAGTAACTCTTTTTACTATATAAAATATATAACCTTTGGAATAAAAGATAAATATTTAAGATTCCTGATAATTTTTTATTTTATAAAGTTTTTAGTAAATTATTAACTTGATTTCACTAGCTAGGTTTAATTTTAAGAATTTAAAGAATATTTAACTACTGATCATAAGATTTCAAACTTTTCATTCATTTTGAAAATAATAGAAGTCTATTATATTAAGATCTCATAGATTATTCACGAAAAAGATCTTCTTGAAAAATCGTTTCTAAGTAAATATATTCATGTATAAAAATTAAGTAAAATATGTAGCTAGTTTTGCTTCACTGTAAGATAATTCGAGTGAAGCCGATTTTGATTAGGCATTTCCTCGAAGCTTCTCCTCTCTCTCTCTTTTTTTTTCTTTTCTTCTCTTTTTTTTTCTTTTATTCTCTTTATATATATATATATATATATATATATATATATATATATATATATATATATATATATAGAGGATTACTATATACGGATAGCTTGTTAATGGTTTTGAACTTCACTATCTTTAACTTATATTTTCAGAACTTATACATTTCCACTTAATTATTATAACAAAAATAAGAATTCAAAAAGATTTCCAATATTTTCTTTTTCAAGTGATAAATTTTGATTACTTAATATTTCTAAAATTACATTATTTCTATCATGAATAGAAAAATTCTTTAATCTTATTCTTATTTAAGTTAAATAATTCTATTCTTAAAATCAATCAAAGTTAGTAAAATTTTGGTTAATTTGATAAATTGTTTATAATTTCAAAAATAAAAGTGATCTCAAATAAATTCTTCATTCCTTAAAGTTATGTTAAAAGTTTTTATTTTTAAGAAAATATTAGCTCTTTAAGGACAAATAAAATTTAAATATGAATGTATTTTCCCTTCCCCCAAACTTATGTTTTGATATACTATGATAATTTTAAAGTATGAGAGAAAGAAAATCATAAGAATTTTTATAAGTATGTAAAAACAATCTTAAAAAGAAAAATTACTTCCTACTCATGCTTTTATGAATAATTAAGATAAAATTGAAGCATGTATAAAAAGTAAGCGAGCTAATTTTATGATGATACTAAATTAGAAACAAAATTAAACGGAAGCGAAATTACGTTAAGTACTAAACGAGTAGATTAAAACAAACATATAAATTAACTCTGACTTCAGTCTCGACACAATATCTTTTAAGAATATTTTGACAACGGAATCTTAACACTAATTAATCCACATAGAAATTTAAACAAATCGACATACATCGCACATAAAACTAAACAAACAATCAAGCAAAGCAAAACTAACGAGTAGCACATCATAAAGATCTATAGCTGCGGTATTAGAGTTTGTAGCCTCATCATCATCGGCATCACCGAATGGAAATTCTACGTCCTTAGGATCAGCAAAATGGTGTGAAAGCTTAGGAAAAGTAGGGAAACTAACATCATGTTCACCCTTCGAAGTACGTAGGGCTTCATCGTACTCGGCATCATAACTACTCTTCCTGCGGGTATAATCGGATAAATGATCAAGTTTCTATCGATAGTATCGATCTTTGCGGTGAGTTTGAAATAACTCCTCTGCTCTATGGTGATCATGCATTGATTCCGAGCTTGATGGTGGCTCGGCGAAGTAGAAGGTCTACTGGAGTATGTACGAAAGTAGAAGGAGCGATCGATCTCTTCCGCTGAAGACGATCATGAATCTTAACACTCTTGATTGGCTTGGTAGACTTTAACTTCTCGAAATATCGGCGGTGACTCCATTACTAACACATAGTGAATAAATTAGAGATGGGAATCCTAGTAAATGAAGTGTTGGATCTCGCGGTAGAATCCGCAAAATCATAAATAATGCGTCGACATCGATAGGCTTCCCTCTCACCGAATGCGGTAGTTTAAGATCGCTCGATCTCTAGTCACTTCACTCGAATTGGTTGGAAGGTAACGATCTTAACGAGAAATAAAGTAGTGCCATGCTTTAAAAATACCATTTAATTTGGAGGATTTGAAGTTTACCATTTTTCGTTCACGATCTTCCAAGATCCGATGCCGTCGATCGAATAAGCAATGATCATATCAAGATCTCCCTCGGATGGTGTCAGAATAATAGCATTCGATAGTTGGTGGCGGGCCATAAAATATATTGATTCTTTCAATACTAAATCTTTACTCCGATTCCTCGACAAAGACTTCATAATCTTAGGCATCAGGAAAATTTGCATAAAACTCTCGAACAATCGGATAAACGGCAACGACGGTGAAATGACAAAATCGTTGCCGATTGTGTGCAGCGATAGTGTTTTTCGATCATTTCTCCAAGATGATAGAAACTTCGTTACGAAATGAACTTCTGGACGTCACAAATTCGTGGAACGGCTCACGCGGCTAACGATGAAAATTTGTTGCTATCGAAAGTTATCTCGTGCATTCTGCGTTTAGATTTTGGAGCCATCTAAACGTGAAAGAAAACAAGAAAAAATTTAGGAATCGAAGATTTAAACTCTTTTAAGTTTATAAAACTTAAAATAAGTTTAAAAATCCAAAGAAATTACTAAAAATCAAAATTTTTTTTTCAAAATTTCAGTTTTAGCAAAACTAGGGAAATGCATGTGGTAGAGAAAATCGAAAATAAATGGTTTAAAGTGTAGATCGACCTTGAAACAAAAGAAATTGAGTGGTTTTCACGCTTGAAAATCCTTGATGTTTTGATCTCGAAAATGGATGTTTAAAAAGGTGTATTTTACACAACAATGGGGAAGAAGATGAAGCTTATGCGTCGAAAAATGGCTTTTGGGGGTTATTTAAGTAAATTTTCGGGTGCGGGCAAAGGCGGCGCTCCAGCGCGGTCGGCGCCTAGGCGCCGGACTTCACTGCTAGAAAAGATTATTTTTAAATTTAATTTTCCACCAAAATTCATAAATTCGAAGCTTCCCGATTACTCGTATCGAGTAGAGCTCAGATTTCTAACTTCCCCAACATTTTTCAAAAATTTATAAAAATTAAATATTTAATCCACCAATCAAGAAAAAAGTTTAAATCAAACTATTTAAATTCCATTCATAATCTTTAATATTGACTCGATACATTCCGGATAAGTATTATATTTGATTCGAGTTCTAATCTTTTCAGACATAACAATTTTGTAAAAACAACACCTGATAGACATGAAAGCAAATACACAAACAAACACAATCGATTCTCTAAATCGATACAACGACTTCAACAAACCATATAATAACTATCTCATTACCAGAATATTATTCTTCCTGAGGGGAAATTGTGTATTCCACTTGGAAAGAACACTAACGCTCTCGGGAAATGTTTGTAGCCGTTTTTTTGTCGATCCACTTGTTCTTCGCATACATTTCAACTTGAGCGTCTTGATAGCCATGAAAATGATCGAATTAAGCAGTTTCATTTGTATTTCTAGATGTTCAATTTGATGAAATCTCATGAAGGTGATCTCGATGCTTTTAAACTTCGCTTGAGCTTATCGAATAGTAGAAATTTTCTCTAAACTTACAACGATGAAACCATTGAAGTAGGTTGAGGATCCTGTGAGACCTTGTCCCTAGCTTCTTCTCCATGATTTCTTCCATCCATTTCTTCAAAATTTTCTCAAATCTCTCAAGAATGAAGTGCAAGGGACGTAATTTTGATTGCTTGATGGTTAGGGAAGAAGATAGGTTGATTTAAAAGGAAAAATCGTGTGAGCGAAAATTTCGAGTTTTGCATGACCCGGTAACCGTGGCGCTTAGGCGCGAATGCGGCGCCTAGGCGCCCGGACTATGATACATAGTTGATTCTGGCCCAGGCGCGGGGGTCGGCACTGGCGTCGGAACTATGTTCGGCTGCGATTTCCTTTAATCGTCGAATTTCAAAATTTCGTTCTCAAGATAGGTATATTATGCGGTATCGATAATTTAGACTCAATAACTCACATTGTAAACAATCATAATGAAGGTTAACTTGATCTCCTTTTTACTCGTATTCAAAATGAAATCTTATTTTTAAATCTTACATACTTTAAAATAATTTTTTGCTTTAAAGTCGAAAAGACTTATAAGCATCGAGCACTACAAAGTAATATAAAATTAATCGAGATCTAGGCATAACCTTACATTAAAACAAAAAAATACTCATAACACAAGATAATTATGGGTTGCCTCCCATAAAGTGCTTGGTTTAACGTCATCGACCCGACTTAAGTAAATCTTTAATCGAATTCGACTCAATTCATAAACCTCTTTATATATCTTTTTAATATCTCTCGAAATGAGCTTCAATCTTAATCCATTTACTTAAAAAAATTTTTCTTTGTTTTGGGATTTACAATATTCGAAGCTCGTAATGGTATACTTTGTATTATATAGAATTCTAAATCCATTTAGATCTTAATTTTCCGGAAAAATTTTTAAACGAGAATTAACGAAGTAATACTACTTGTTCGGGTTCAAAAATTTTCTGAAATTTTCTTATCATGCAACATCTTCATTTCTCTTTATAAATCCTCGCATATTCATATGCTTCATTTCTTATTTCTTCCATCTCATTTAATTTCAATAATCGCTTCTCTCATTTAGCTTTATTCAAATTAAAATTAAGCTCCTTTATGGGCGATAAGCTTTATGTTCAAGTTCTACGGGTAAGTGACAATGTTTACCATAAATTAACCGATGCGTCGACATTCCGATTGGTGTCTTATAAGCTGTTCTATAAGCTATAATGTAGAATCAAGTCTATCAACTTGATCGGTTCTTTTAGGATTAACCGGTCTTCTCTAAAATTCTTCCATTTCTCTGTTTGATATGACCATTCCACTTCTTAGTGGGTGATAAGTAGTTGCAATTCTATGTTTGATTCCAAATTTTTGTAGTAATGATTGAATTCTTATATTCTGAAATGACTTCAATATCGGTGATAATTACCTTAGGCATTCCAAATCTTAAAAATATCATTTTCTTTAAAAATTTAGAAAAACACGGAATCGCGAGTTTGGTAAAGCAACGACTTCGATCCACTGGCTGTAATCAATGCTAATAAAATATAAATTTTTCCGGATGATGGAACAAATGGTCCCATAAAATCTAGTATTATATCAAAAATTTGACTTCCAATATAGTTTAAAGGCATTTCATCCTTCCTAAATATATTTCCCATCCTTTGACATCGATCACATGTTTTCACATATTTTCTCGCATCTTTAAATAAGGTAGGCCAATAAAATCCGGAATTTAAAATTTTAAATGCGGTTTATCTAATGCCGAGTGTCCTCAAAATCAGAATCATGAAATTTTTGAATAATAGCAAAAGTTTTCTCATAAGGTACACATCTTTGAATCCTTAGAATCTTTACGAATTTTAAATAAATGAGGTTCTTCCCGAATATAAGATTTAGCATCATTATTAAATTTCTTAATAAATTTGTTATCAGTCGCCCAAGACAAAATATTGCTAACTAAATAATTAACAATATTAGCATGCCAAAGATTGTTTTGCATTTTTGAATAACATATAAAGATTCATTAGGAAATTTCTCATTTATATTTTCTTCACGAAATAATATCATTTTAATTGAACGGAAATGATCGAGCGATTTGGTTTTCGGTTTCTTTTATCTCTTATTTGAAAATCAAATTCTTGTAGAAGTAAAACCCATCTTATAGTGTTTAGGTTTAGAATCCTTCTTAGATAATAGATATTTAATAGCGGAGAATGATCGGTATAGTATGCATTTAGTATAACAAGAAGGTAAGGTAAATTTATGTTATATACTATAGATAAAAGCTCTTTCTCGGTGTTAGTGTAGATTCTTTGTGTTCAGTGAAGTTTCTTAGCTTAATATACAACTCTAAATTTTCTCATATTTTTGTCCTAATACGGCTCAATTGCAAAATCACTTGCATCACACATTAATTAAAAGATTTATTCCAATTAGGTGCGATAATGATAGGTGCGGTATTAATTTTTCTTTTAGAATATTAAAAGCATTAATACATTCTTTATTAAAATTCAAATTTTGCATCTTTTCCAATAAATGACAAAAAGGTTTAGCAATTTTAGAAAAATCCTTTATGTATCTTCTATAAAATCCGGTATGACTGAAAACTTCTCATCGGAAACGATTGTAGGTGGTTGCAATTCGTGATAATTTTTTCATTTTTGCTTGATCTACTTCCATCCTTTTTGTGATACTTTGTGACCAAGTATTCTTCTCTGACCATGGATTGACATTTTTTCCAGTTAAGAACTAAATTTGTTTCTTCATCTTTTCGAACTTTGGCTATGTTTTTCGAAACAAGATTTAAAAAGTTCAGGCGAAAAATCGTGTTATGAATATTTCGATTCCTTTGTTAATCAAATCACAAAATATTGAAATCATACATCTTTGAAAAGTTGCAGGTGCATTACATAAGCAAAAGACATTCTTAAACGAAATGTTCCATAAGGACTTGTAAATGTTGTATTTTCACAGTGTCCTCGGGAAGCGATAAGTATTGATGATAATCAGAATATTATTCAGAGAAAACATAAATATGAGTGTCCACCTAATTTATCGAGCATTTGATCCAAGAAAGGTAAGGAAAATGATCCTTTCTAGTGTCTTTACTTAATTTCCTATAGTCGTACAAATTCGCCATCGGTAACATGCTTGTAGGAATAAATTCATTTTTATCATTAACGATGCGGTTACACTTCCAACTGCGGGAACCTGATGAATAGGAATTACCCGTTGACTATACGAAATAGAATAAATAATACCAGCATCTAACCACTTAATAATTTCTTTTTTAACAACCTCTTCCACGATAGGATTTAATCTTCTTTGCGATTCTATAGTAGGTTTAAAATTTTCTTCCATTAAGATTAACATGCATGTAAATGGAAGGGCTTATTCCTTATATCGGTAATAGTCCAACCAAAAGCTTCCTTATAATTCTTTAACACACCTAGTAGTTTTTCTTCTTGATCTTTACTCGGCTTCCGAAGAAATAATAACGGAGTAAAGTAAACGAATTTCCGAAAGCATATTTTAAATGGGAAAGGTAACATTTTTAATTCCGGTTCGGGGCTTTTTTTAATTGATGGTATAAGTATATCATTTTGAGTTATGTCTAAAGTTTACCAATTATCTTTTATAAAATGAGTCTCTTCTTCTTCTACTATTTCATCTTCATCAGTTAAATATTCAAATTTTTCTTCAGAAATGACTTTACATTTTTCTTGATAATGTTTCTCGGTAAATAATCGATTATATCCATTCGATAACATTTCTCTTTATTAGGGTACTTCATTGATTTAAGAACATTGAATTTAATTTCTTGATCATTAACTCTCATGGTTAGTTCTCCCATTTGCACATCAATCTCATAGCTCGTCCGGTAGCTAGAAAAGGTGTCCCTAAAATAATAGTATCTCTTTATCTTCTTCCATATCAAGTACTATGAAATCTACGGGGAAGATAAATTTATCCACTTTAACAAGGACATCCTCTATAACTCCTTTAGGATAAGTGATAGATCAGCTAGCGAAGGGTTACGGTGGTGGGAGTAATATCTCCTAAATCCAATCTTGAAAAGATAGAAAATGGCATGAGATTAATACTAGCTCTTTAAATCACATAAAGCTTTCACAAAATTTTTCTCCAATAACTTGAGAGTTGATGAAACTCGGGATCCTTAAGCTTCTCGGGTAATTTTTTTTGAATTATTACCTTGCATTCTTCATTTAATGCAACAGTTTCAAAAAGCTTCGAATTTTCATTTTTGCTTAAAATATCCTTCATAAATTTTGCGTAAGTTGGCATTTGTTCGAAAGCTTCAACAAAGGTAACCATTAAGCCAAACAATTTTCTTAAAAATTTCAAAGAACTTAGAAAATTGATGATCTAATTCTGGTGTTCCGGTCTTTGAGGAAAAGGTGGTGGTGGTTTTCAACTCCCACATTAACACGTATAAAGTCGATCTTATTGAAGTTTCTTTAAGTTTTTGATCTCTTTGACCTCGTCCTCTTTTCAATTTTTATGCATTCTTTCTTTTAATTACTTTCCACTTAAGTTGCACGGCTAACCCATTCATGTTCTTTCCCGTTTCCTTTGGATTAATTTCAACATTACTAGGAAGTGTTCCTACAAGTCTGTTATTAATTAAAGTAGCAATTTGCCCTGCATTTGATTTTGATATTACAAATGAGTATTTTGATTTTGTAATTGTTTATTCATTTGTAAAGTTAATTCTTCTATTGATAACTTTTCTGTTGATTATTAAATCTAGGAGGTTTATAATTTGGATTAACTTGATTATTCCAATTTCAGTGGGATGGGATTGATTATTACTTACTTGTTGTTGTGAATTATTCCGGTTAAAATTAGGATGATTTTTCCACCCGGGATTATAATAATTTGAATAAAGTTATTTTTACTTGCAATAGCTTGTAAAGTTTCAATAGTTTGAGAATCTTCAATATTAGCGCGAGTTATTATGTGAAATATTAATTGCAAAATTATACGAATTTCTTGGAAAACGTTACTCTTCTTGTGGTAAGATAGAAAAGGCTTCATTATCGTGAATACTTGCCATCTTTTTAGGATTAATCCTTTCGGAAGGCCATTGAAAATTGTTATTAGCCATTCCTTGATTAAAGTGTAAGCTTCTTGAATGATTTAGACATTAAAGAACCTTCGGCGGCATCTATAATTGATTTTAAAGATCTAGTTAATCCATTATAAAATGTTTGAATAATTAACCAATCAGTTAAAGCATGATGAGGACATTTTCTTAATAGTTCTTTAAATCTTTCCCAAGTTTCATATATTGTCTCCCCGTTAAATTACTAAACGATACTTAATATCATTTCTTAATTTAGCGAGTTTTAGAGGGAGAAAAATATTTAGCAAGGAATTTTTGTGCCATTTCGGCCCATGTTTTAATAGAACTAGTTGCTAATGAGTTTAACCACATCTTTGCTTTATCTCTTAAAAGAAAAAGGAAGAGTCTAAATCTGACATCATCGAAACATTGTTATATTTAAAGGTAGCACAAAGTTCTAAAAAATTAACAAGATGTAAATTTGGATCCTCATTTGGTGTTGTACAAAGTGAATTTTTTGCACCATTTGAATAATAGACGGTTTAAGTTCAAAGAATTAGCATCTACGGTGGAGTGTTGAATGCCTAAACATGAAGTTCATCAGCGTAGGGTTTAGCATAATCCCTTAATGGTTTATAAACATTTTGATCATTAAGTTGATTGGATTTTTGTATTAGCCGTTTCTTGAAATTTTTGAATTTGTTTTCCCTTTTTAATTTTCTAATTGTTCTTTCTAATTCGAGAATCTAAAGGTATTAATCATGAGATCCAAATCTTCGCATAAACAAGAAATAAAAATATATATATCTCTTTTTTTGTATTTATATAATTTTTTTTTTAGAAATATAATATTTTTTTACAAAAATTCATAACTATTTTATTTCTTTCCCCGACAATGGCACCAAAAACATAACCCGAACCGCAATAACACGGTAATATTCGCTTCAGATGGCCAAAACTTGACCCAGAATTTATAATTAGCAGCTAGTGTATAAAATCAAAATATTGTAAATTTTAGAAAATATTTTACACACTAGGGGTACTACGCAAGTATACATATCGTTTCAAGTAATATAGGGTTTTCTTTTATAACCCTAGTATCAATCCTACGCGGAAAAATTACAGTAATAAATTTTCTAAATATTATATTTCGAAAATAACTTTTTATCCTCTAATTTAACTATAAATTAATTTACTAGATGCAATAAAAAACTTGATAATAAGAAAATGATTTTTTAAAAACTATATAAAATAAACACATTTCTTTCCTTGATTAATCCAACATTTTTAAGAAAATTTAGTATTCGTTGGAGAACATTTGATTATGGTATTGTGCCAAATAGA
The DNA here is from genome assembly GCA_022702705.1 of Papilionanthe hookeriana x Papilionanthe teres. Taxonomy (NCBI): domain Eukaryota; kingdom Viridiplantae; phylum Streptophyta; class Magnoliopsida; order Asparagales; family Orchidaceae; genus Papilionanthe; species Papilionanthe hookeriana x Papilionanthe teres. Next base: position 111,159,025 of record CM040423.1, read on the forward strand.
AGCATTCACATTCTTTACCCTTTGATCGAGGCGCGAAGAACGATGATGCAATTTATAGATCGGTCGGATGTATTGTTAGTAGAATAGGTTAATGCAGACTCTCATTCTTAGATGTCGAGGGTGGCTATGGTCAGCCCTACTGGTGACCCTTTCTAATCTATAAATCAAATTATAAGGATTTGGTGTCATAAAAACTTATCGAGTCTACGCCCCTTTAAATCTTATGTTCCTATTTATTTGCGCTTCGCCTTGAATAACCCGCACATGGCCGCCCATTGCCAATGATTCATGTGACATTTACAAGTTACGAGTTCTTCTCCTTGAGTCTCAAAACTCTTGACAAGTTTTAACGATTTAAATAGCGATTTAAAAAGTAAATTAAAGATGATATTAATGTCATCACGATGTTTTGAAAATATTTTGAATTTCAATTCTCCATTCGTATCTTTATATTATCTTATTTATTTCTTCATAATTGAAGGAAGAAAGTAAACCTTCTCAAAACACATTGAATATAAACATAAAAACATAATAAATAAACTTTGAATAAAATATAAAATGGCCTCTCGAATATTCCTTCTGAAATCTTACGTTCTATTTAACTCCATAGTGTAATGAAATCCTGATGCAACAACTTAAAAATAAACTCACTAAACTAAACAAAGTGGCCCTAAATTTCTCTCTCTATTTCTCTCTCTAAGGATGAGTGATCCTAAAGTGGATAAAAGAAAGGGTTACAATGGGAGGGGCACGTTTTCTAAAGAAATGGACCCCTATTTATAGGCTTCGAGTTGCCTTGAGGCACCCACTTGGCTGTTTCCACATTCGATGAATCTTCTAGAAGGTCTATACGCGCTGGCGGCAGATACGGTGCACAGGCGCGGGACACCGTGTCTAGCTTTCCACCTCTTCACTTTGGCTCGCACCTCTTCGCGATTAAAGGCGACACGGAGCATCGAATGTAACCTGTCGACCCGACCCGCAATAATACGATAATATTCGCTTCCAAAAAGATGGCCAAAAACTTGACTTAATTTAAAAATGGCGAGTTTAGTGTATAAAATCAAAATGATGTAAATTTAGAAAATATTTTTACACCTTTAGTGGTACTACGCGAAATATACGTATCGTTTGGTAATATAGGGCTTTGAAGCAAGACCCGATATCGATCCCGCGGGGAAGAATTATAGTGATAAATTTCCTAAATAAATAAACTTACCCGAATTATTTTTGCAGATGAGACCATGCAAATCATGAATTCCCTGCTCACAGAAAGCGGGGAACCCCTTGCTCCTTCGGGGACCGTGGGATCTTCTGCTCCTACTCCAGATCAAGTCACATCTGACCATTAACCAACCTCAGTGGACGTCAAGAGGGAGACTGATGGACGGTGAGGTTCCCATAAGTTTTTGGCTCATCACATAAACAAGGCGGCAGACTCTTTTGCTCGGGCAGTCGGCCTCGAAAGGGGGACTGCCATATTAAACTTGAAGAAGAAGCTAACAGAACTCTATGCAGGCATAGTGACCGTCCAGGCTGAGGTGGTGACCACTGCACTAGTAGATGTCCGAGCAACCAGCTCAATTTCTTAGGTCCAAATGAAAGAAGAATCTATAAAAAAAATATGTTTGATGCGTGGGTTGTATGTGAGTTTCATGAGTCAGGGTCTGATGATTCCTGAGGATGTTAAACATCCCACTGAAAATATTTTTTATCATAATTAAAAGTTTAATTACTGTCAAATTTAAAAAAAATTCATCGTTGTGTATTATTTATTCTTGTGTCGATTTGATGTTTATTTTTTAAGTCTGAGGTAAGGATTTGATGCATTTCAAATTCCCTGGAAGCCCAGTATATAGGGTTAAATGAAAAAATGTACTTGCACTTTTTCATTTTTTATTCTTCCTTTATTTTGGTTGGTTTTTTCCAAAGCTCCATGGCTTCCAAATATTCTCCCCAATTGTTCCGTTCGGTGAGGGTGGTCGAGCGATCGACTATGATATGCATGGATGTAGAGTTATTAGATACCACTTGTTTGTATGACACAAGTGACATGTTGTAATAGGTTGATCCGGAGAATCGAGCAATAAATTATTTAGGCAAACAACCTAATTTCCAATCGAGATAAATTATGATTGGGATTCCAGTTGCCACTTTATCTGGAGATTAAATCGATATTAAGTCACTACGAAGTTATCCCCGTCCAATTCAATTTGAACTCCATACTTGTGGTGGTGACTTATGTGATATACATTTGTTAGACAGAGATCCCCTGGTTTCGGGAGCCGTTTTCCACATGTTCTCCTTCAAGATAGAGCTGGATAGTTATGTGGTTTTTGACTCGACCCCAAAGTTCCACTTGGTAGACTTGGAGAATAAATGGAAGATCAGAAGTTTCGATTTCTCCTGGGCTCTTATAAACATGGATGGATCCTCTCCCAACCAACTGTGTGGCCATAGAAGAAGAAGGAACTTCTGGCCTGAACAAGGTGCTCGAGTTGTCCATCTTGATTAAAAACATGTGGTAGTTTAGTACACCGATCCCATTACTGTTAATAAGGATTTGAACCCTAAAAAATGTGGTTTGATGACTTTTGAGATTTGGGCCACTTCTAATGATGTGGAGGAAAAGAGATAGTTTTATAAGGCTACATGGCTCTTAAAGAAAGAGCTGAGGAAGAGGAAGAGAAGCAGCATTTCTCCTCAAAAAGGAGAGGCTAAGGAAGAAGAAGTAGGTGACCCAAATGAAGGACTAAGCTCAGGTTCATAACTAATACACTCTGTCACTAAAACTTCAGTTATTATTCAAAGCAAAATCACAAGAAAATTAATGTTAATAGAACGAAAACTTTCCTTGATGAATTTAAGAGATTCAGGGGAAAATCATTTAGAGAAGTCTACTCCTTCCATCACGGAATTTGAGGTTGATTCCTCAGAATGCCCTTCAACTCAAGATGAATCCAGGTCATCGAACTCAACCCACATTCCTCTATCCAAAAGAGAGGAAGCCAGCCTATCTTTTCTACGACCCCCCTGCAACACCAGCTAATCCAATTGTGGTGGAGAAAATTTTAGAAGAGGATCCTGAGTAGACCGAAGCAGCGAAGCGTCGGCAAAAAGACAAGGCACTGGCATCTAATTTTGACTCTTTTCTTCTCTCACATCCAAAGAATAAGAACAGGGGTATAAATCTATGGAGTCCTTAACAAAATAAATAACCAAAGGTCTTTCTTAACTTGAACGTCAGCTTCACATTTATAAACATTAAATGGATTGATTTCTTCTGACCTCAAAGTCAGCTAATTATGCTTTGGCCATCGTGGACATCCTGTGGTCGGCATGTTATAAGAAGCATTTAGATAACCTCCTAATAGGTATACATTATTTTGGTTGATCCACCTTAAAATTACTTATTTTTAATGTACATTTAATGCTCATTTTATAATCATTTTTAATTAAATTACACTTTAAAGGAATGTGTTTTACATTTTTTTAATTTCAGGTACAATAAATGGAGTTTTGCATAAAATAAAACAAAAATGGTGCAATTTGGAGCAAAATGAGCAAGGAAGAAATTCTGATCCAGCATATTTTTATGTTTTTCTATGCTTAATCTCCTTCATATTTATCCCATATTTTTTTAATGAAATTATACTTTAAATAAAGGTTATTTTCATGTCTATCTTGTTGGTATAACACTAGGAGAGAATCAGCGCTGAAATAAGGCGAAACAAAGTTGAAACGGAGCAAAACAGGTGTGTTGCTTGCAGAGTGGCGCTATAGCGCCTAGACTGACGCCATAGCACCATACATGGCTAGAAACTGGTGCTATAGCTCCGAATCTAGCGCTATAGCAACCGAGATAATTTTTGGACGGGTTTTGGGTGATTTCAAGCCATTCTGGGATGTTCTCGAAGCTTCTGGACAACTTGCACTTCCCATGGAGTGATTCAATGAATCTAGACACATTAAAAAGCATTCAAATGAAGAGATGTGTCTCTTGGAGTGAAATAGTATGTCTCTTGGAGTGAAGGGTGTGTCTTTTGGAAAAAGGAGGTGTTTCATTTCTTTTTAAAAAGAGGGGTTTAGTGCCTCTCGTGAGAAATAATTAGGTGAGTCGAAAAAAGTAATTAGGAAGTGTTGTAGGAGGAGTTTGGCATGAGTTTATGGAAGTGTAGATTTCTCCATTTTCTGTAGAGATTGGTGAAGGATTATGAGAGATATGAGTAAAGAAGTATGAGCAGCGCATGGATTGGCAGGAGACTTTGTTGGACAGATTTATCATCTTGCTTTTAGAGGGAAAAAGCTAAGTATTGTGTTCATCATTTTCTTGTAATTATTTTAAAAAATTTCTAGTAGATTTTCTTTGATTTTAAAAAGGTTTCATGTTGTGTTTTTTGCACGCTTCTTAATTAGTTTTCTTTACTCTATTTTTTTAATATGAAGTAGCGACATGTGTAGGAAAATTTATTTTATGATAGAATTATTTTTATTTTCATGTCATGATTAATATCTTATTTGCATCATTGACATAACTTAAGTGGCAATAATTTATATTAAAATTTTTTGCAAGTGAAACTAAGACACAGGAGAGTAGTAATCTGGCAACTTGAGTGCACTTACATTGACTGGTTGGCTAATAAAATAGTTTAGTCAGCAATGCAACTTTTAAGGAAATATAATTCAATGCTTTGTTTCTATTATATGCTTTTAGGTGTTGATAGTTACATAAAACTAATGGAACATTAAGCTTGGTAGACATATGTTCCTTATTGACACATAATTTATTACTTGATTCTATTAATACTTTTATTGCTTATTGATGCACCAAAAATATATATTATTTTTTTCATATAAGGTTACTCATTTTTGGTGATATTGCACTTTAAAGAAATGTATTTTTCATGATTTGTTGCAGGTATGATGTTTTTAGGTGATTTAAGAGAAAAGAAGCGAAAAGGAACAAATTCGGAGCGAAAAGGAGCAAAAAGGAGGAAAATAGTTTCTGGTGCCGCCGGCACCATTTTCCTGAGAACCCAAGATTAAATTGACGATAGAGCGCCGCCGGCGCCCAATGTCGGTGGATTTTAAATTTGAAGAGTTTTGGCGACTTTTGAAGGGATGATTTAGGAAACTCATGGGATTTCGTTTCTAACTTATAAATAATTGTTTTTAAACAAAACATAGTGTGCGTTCTGGAGTTCTAGTGTGGTTCTAGAGAGGGAGAGAGTGTGTTGAGTGTTAGGGTGAGTGTAGAAGTGAGAATTTGAGAGGGATTCTTCTCTAAGGAGTGAAGGAGGAGTAAAGTGAGAGATTGCTTCTTCCTTTCCATTCTAAAGAGGGAATTGAGTGTTGCAAAGAAGAAAGAAAAGGATTCAAAGGAACTTCAAGAGATTTGCATTGAGAAAGAGAAAGAGATAAGTTGTATTTTATTTTGTGGTTTGTATGGCTTTTCTTTTATATATAAAATTCATGTTTTATCGTGTCTTTTTCATGAATTTTGAGTAGTCTACTTTGCCCTTCTTCTTGCATAGAGATGTGATGATGTGATGATGTGGATTCGAAGTGCTTTTAAAGTATCGAAGAAATTGTGATCATTTTTCATTTCGATCTTAATTTACTTTTCAATCTGGCCAATTGAATTGTTAAAATATGTTGTTGAACATTAATTCTGAAAGAATTTAGTGTCCTACAACAATAATGAAGAACCATTCAATGTCCATGGATGAATTGCATAGTTCATGGGAATTGAGTACAAATAAATAGGGAAATGTGTTTTGATGGACTTCAAATTGGAGGTTTCAGGGTGACAGACTGAGATCCCCAATTTGGTCCTAAGATTAGTGACTAAACACGAAGGTTAGACTTCAGGTGAAGGGTGAGTGGGAGCTCTGTAGTGACAGTCGGTATCCTCCTGACCTAGCCTTATATTTAGTTACTAAACTTAGGATATGTCAATGTTCTTTTCATGCTTGGAAGATGAGGTACTCTCTTGAGGGTAAAGAAACATTTATGCTCTATTTAGCACAATAAAACAAAATAATCATTCCATATTATTCACACATCATATACTCATTGCAAGAGGAAATATACTTTTCTTATATATCAAAACCTTTCAAATACAAAGTTTAGTGTGTGTCTGTTAGTTAATTCTGTTTAAAAAAATATTAGAAGTAATTATAGTTTTTTTAATTGTTACTGTTTTTTGCATCTTGTTAGTAGAAGTAAACATTAAACTTTAATTGTAATTTGAGTATTTAAATTCAGTATTACTTTTCTTATATATCAAAACCTTTACTTTGTAGTGTATAATTGTGTGTTTGTTTACTTTTTATAGTATTTATGTATTTTATATGCGTAGTAGTGTGACCCGACCCGCAATAACACAGTAATTTTTGCTTCCAAAAGATGGCCAAAAACTTGACCCAATTTATAAATAGCGGCTAGTGTATAAAATTAAAATGTTGAAAAATTTTAGGAAATATTTTACATACTAGGGGTACTACGTAAGTAAACGTATCGTTTCAAGTAATATAGGGTTTTCTTTTATAACCCCAGTATCGATCCCACAGAGAAGCGAGGTAAGCAATCCTTTAGGCTAATTCCAGTCTATTTCTATAAGGCCTAAATTTGGAATTTTGATTAAAAAAGGTTTTTTTTATAACTAATCCTAAGTAAAGTTCTTAAATAAAAAGATAACTTATGGATAAATTGGTTTGGAAAATTTTGAGATGTTAAAGACTACCTTTCTCTTGCAATTACATAGATAATGTGTAGGAAAGAAATGCTTAGAATTTTATGTAGTAGTGTCAAATAGAAGTAATCATATTCTTTACCCTTTGGTCCAGGTGTAAAGAACATTGGCTAATCTATAGATCGGTTCAGGATGTTTTATTAGTAGAATGTGTTAATCTAGGCTCACACTACTAGATGTCCAAGGGTGGCTATGGTCGACCCTACCAGTGACCTGTTCCCTTTCTACAAACAAGATTATTAGAATTTAGTCTGTCACTCTAAAAACTAATCAATTCTGCGCCCAATAAATAATATCTTCCTATTTATTTGCACTTCACCTTGAATAACCCGCATAAAGCCTTCGATTACTCAAAAATTCATGTGATATCTACTAGTTAAGAACTCATCTCCGGATAGGTCTCAGAATTCTTCAACGGGTTTTAACAATACAAGTGATCAATTTGTAAAGTAAATGAAGATCCGGTATGAATATCATCACCATAATTTAATAAGAGAATATCTAAGCAAATCTTAATTCATAAACATACATCTATTTCATTACAAAACAAAAGTAAATGAAAATAATAGCATAAGAAGTAAAAGACTTGATAGAATTATGTAATAAATTAAGTGCCAACAAGGAACTTATTTTATTGGTATTCTATTATATTTATGCAACTATCTATCACCTAGAAGCATTTAATAGATAATTCCATCATAAAAATAATTTTCCTGCACATGCCACTACTTCATATTAAAAGAAAGAGTAAAGAAAATCACTTACGAAGCATGGATAAATTACGACAGAAAACTCGATTTAAAATAAATAAAATTTACTAGAAAGTGTTTACAAAAATTACAAGATAATGAAGAACACAATACTTAGTTTTTTTCCTCTGAAGGAAAGAAGAAGATCTCTCCACCAAAGTCTCCCACCTATTCATGCGCCCCTCGTACATCCCTTACATAAATATCTCAAAATCCCACACCAATCTCTCCATAAGATGTAGAAATCTACATCTTCATGACTCTAAAATGACTAAAATGACTAAGGGGAAAGAAAGAGAGGGGGGAGAGAGAGAGAGGCAAAAAGAAGAGACACACCCTTGCTATAGAATTGGTCCCTATTTATAGTGCTTTGAAAATGACTAAGGGTTGCTTTAGGCACCCCTTCAAAGGTAGTCCACATTCATTGAATCTTCTAGAAACCGACTCTGGCGCCTAGGCACCGAGATCTAGCGCCTAGGCGCCAAACTCATGTGACCAAGTCTTCGCACCCCTTCACTTTGGGTTGCACCTCTTCGCGATTAAAACCGTTTCAATGTGTCCAGATACATTGTATCACATGTCATAGGAATAACTTCCAGGATTCTAGAAGGTCTAGAAACTACTTAACACCATCAAAATAACTCCCAAAGTCGTCAAAAATCTGTCCAATAACCATTTTTGGATGATTATGGTGCCTAGGCCTTGATTCTGGAGCCTAGGCGTCGTTTTCTATTCGTCGGTTTGGTGCCTGGGCGCCGGGTTTGGCGCCGGGCTCCACCCTGTGCGCAGCTCCACTATTTTGCTCCGTTTGGCTCCGTTTCAACTCCTTTTCGCCCCATTTCAGTTGCGTTGCGTTCCTAACATCTTCACCTACAAGATAGACATAAAAACAACCTTTCTTAAAAGTGTAATTTCATCCAAAAATAGGAGAGAAATATAAAAGATATTAAGCATTGAAAGACATATCAATATGTGTCATGTCAGATTTTTCTTTCTTGCTCATTTTAGCTCAAAATTGCATAGTTTTTGCTTCATTTTCTCTAAAATCATATTTTTATACTTGAAGACAAAAATATGCAAAATTCCTTCCTTTATAGTGTAATATTTTTAAAAATGTGCATAAAGTGGGCATGAAATGCCCACTAAAAATAGGTACTTTTTTAAGTGGATCAAATTCCCCCAAACTTAAACGTTACTTGTCCTCAAGTAACACTATAATCATGTAAAACCACATAAGCAAATCATGTGTATGAGTTTCTTTAGGAGTTTCTAAAATTTTGTTCTAGAAATGTAATAGTTCAATTTAGAAAAAATTTTAGTAAATGAGACCAATTTGAAGTTTATAAATCTCTTAGATGAAACAGTATGAAAATATGTGTTGTTATCTAATTCAGAAATGCTTGTAAATTTTTCAAAATATATGGGTTAGGCATTTTATTTTCTTTACTTAAAAATCTTTATTAAAAATAATTATACTAACTATATTATATTTTTAAGTTTAAGATTTTCTCAAATCTTATACTTTAAAAAGCTCAGGTGTGGAACCAATTTTTGATTAGGCCCTTTAATCCTCAAGCTTCTCCTTCCTTTTTCACTTACTATACTTTTCTTTTCTTTTTCTATTTCTTTTTCTTTTCTTTCTTCTTCTTTTTTTTTTAGGCAAGAATTATTATATCTGGATATGCCTTTAATAATTTTGAATTCCACCCTTCCTTTCCTAAAGCATAATGTAGATATATATCTTTAACTTAGAAATATAATAACAGTTTTGAAAATTAATTTTCAATAAAAGAAATTTAATTATTGAAAACATAAGTTTAATCCTTCTATTTTTCTAAAAATACAACTTTTCTTACTAAAGATGGTTACACAATACTTATCATTTCTTCACTAAGAAAAATTTAACTTTAAAGTTTTCATCACTACTATAAATTTGAACTAAATTTTCTTACTCATTTCTATATTCAAATTTTTATTTCCCTAATATAACTTCATACACATAATTATTTTTCAGTCAAAAATCAAATTTATTTATAGCATTTTTTAGAACAAATAAAATTTATGTTTTTCAAAATTCATTTTTCATCCCCCCCAAACTTGAATTTTAAAATATTTTGCAATTAATTCCATAAAATGTAGGAGGAAGAAAAATAAAAAATAAATCTACTAACTACTACAACATCCTATCAAATTTATATATATGCATAATCAGGATAGAATGATTGCAGAAGACAGTAAATCTAGCTTTAAAACATGCTTATTATAATATTAAACTTAAAAGAAGTATATTAACTTTAAAATATATTTTTCTTCCTACCTTCAAACTTGAATTTGAACATGTATAACATTCAGTTCAGAAAATATAAACAGGAAGAAAAATAGTTCAGAAATTCTATCTACCACAAATGTTTGTCAAAAACATCTACAAATATTCACCAGGACATAGCAATTTGCATTATAAAGTAAATTTAAAGTAAACATGTTAGAATAAAATTAAACTAAAGAAAGGTTAAATAAGCAGGACATGTATCGGCATAGGAATATATATTTAATTGTTATTCAATTCTCTTAATTGTTGTCACACGAACACAAACACAAACACACAAACTAAAATACTTAGACTCGCAGATTCATAAATAAATATCAATTGAGGTTAATTTGATCTCCTTTCTACTCACATTTTCCCTCCTTAATTTCAATTTCTAACGGAAGAAACTTCACTAATAATGATGATCTAGTAAATAAAAATAGTGCAGTTCATTCATATGTTGTTCATTAAGCAATTTCATGACCTTACTTAGTGAAAACAAAGTCAGATAAAGGAAGTAATATAGTTGACATGGAGTGGTCCAAGTCCAAACTCTACATGCTTCAAGATAATGCTCAGCTCCAGTTGAGAACTGAGTTATAACAGACTCGTCAACCTGCTACTAGTAGAAGTCATATAATAATTTAGTCAAGACCAAGGCATAACCTCACAACATTAATCTATTCTGCACTAAAGAAACACAAAACAACACATAAACAATCATGACTCGCAAGCACACTAAATCAAAGCACACTGATAACTATGGGTAGCCTCCCAAAAAGCACTTGGTTTTAACATCACGGGCCCGACATATGATTCCTCCTGGATCAAAATTCCAATTAAGTAATCCTTGATCAATCTCCCAATCATTTCCAGATCCAGGGATTCCTATGAAGTCCTCAACTTTTAATTTTTCATTCAGCACTTCATTTTCAGTTTGATTTATATCATTGTTCCTCAAGTTTCTTTTGGATTGATTTCAACATTACTAGGAAGTGTTCCTACAGGTCTGTTATTAATTAAAGTAGCTATTTGCCCCCATTTGATTTTCAAAATTACGAATAGCAGTATCTTGATTTTGTAATTGATTATTCATTTGCATAATTAATTCTTCTATTGATAACTTTTTTCGTTGATTATTAAATCCGGGAGGTTTATAATTTGAATTAACTTGATTAATCCAATTTCCAATGGGATGAGATTGATTATTACCCCATTGTTGTTGTGAATTATTCCGATTAAAATTAGGATGATTTTTCCACCTGAGATTATAATAATTTGAATAAGGATTATTTTTACTTGCAATAGCTTGTAAAGTTTCAATAGTTTGAGAATCTTCAACATTAGCGAGTTATTATGCGAAATATTAATTGCAAAATTATCTAATTTCTTAGGCATTGTCTGCAACTTGTGAAGCTAAGATAGAAAAGGCTTCATTATCTCGAATACCGGCCATCTTTTAGGGTTAATCCTTTCGGAAGGCCATTGAAAATTATTATTAGTCATTTCCTCAATTAAAGTGTAACCTTCTTAAAATGATTTAGACATTAAAGAATCTCCAGCAGCAGCATCAATAATTGATTTTAAAGATCCAATTAATCCATTATAAAATGTTTGAATAATCAACTAATTAGGTAAAGCATGATGAGGACATTTTCTTAATAGTTCTTTAAATCTTTTCTAAGTTTCATATATTGTCTCCCCGTCAAATTGACTAAATGAAGTAATATCATTTCTTAATTTAGCAGTTTTAGAAGGAGGAAAATATTTAGCAAGGAATTTTTGTGCCATTTCAGCCCATGCTTTTATAGAACCAGTCGCTAATGAGTTTAACCACATCTTTGCTTTATCTCTTAAAGAAAAAGGAAAGAGTCTAAGTCTAATAGCATCATCAGAAATATTGTTATGTTTAAAGGTAGCACAAAGTTCTAAAAAACTAACAAGATGTAAATTTGGATCCTCATTTGGTGAACCACCAAATTGATTGTTTTGCACCATTTGAATTATAGACGGTTTAAGTTCAAAAGAATTAACATCTACAGTGGGTATTTGAATACTACTATGAAGTTCATCAACTGTAGGGTTAGCACAATCCCTTAATGGTTTATAAACATTTTGATCATTAAGTTCAATTGGATTTTGTAAAGTAGCCATTTCTTGAAATTTTTGAATCCTTCTTAGATATAAGATATTTAATAGCAGAATGATCAGTGTGAACTATGCATTTAGTACCAAGAATATAAGGTCTAAATTTATCAAAGGCATTGATCACAGAAAAATACATTAAGAAATTCATATCTATTTTTGATGAAATTGCACTTTAAAGAAAGGTATTTTATTTATTTTACTGCAGGAGCGAAGATTTATAAGTGATGGAAGCAAAAAGCATGAAATGGAGCGAATTTGGATCAAAAAGGAAGAAATTCATGCAAAATGAACTAAGTCGCCGACGGCGAGATCAAGGCCGCCAACGGTGAGATCTTGAGGAGAATTTCTGAAGGAATTATAACTATCTCGCCAACAGCGAGCCTGAGCCCGCTGACAGCGAGATCGCGCGGTTTGAAGACCTTCTAGAAGCCCCGCTGACGCCGAGGTCGTTTCCTGCCGACGGCGAGACAGTTCAAAATGCATATACATTGAACCTGGACGCTTTTTAAAGAGGTGTTTAAGCATCCCTTGGACCTTTGCCTACCTCTATAATAGAGGACAAATTTTAGTCTTTTCTGTGTCTTTTGTGTGTCATTTGTGTGTGTTTCTGGAGTCTTAAGTGAGTTTATTTAAATAGTCTTAGTGAATCTTTAGTGAGTTAGAAGTGTGCTGTACTAGAAGGAAAAGTCAAAGGAACTTGAGGAGTCTCGCAGGAGGAAATTAAGATAAGTATCTTTGTTTATTGTTGTTAACTTTAAATGAAATCCATGCTTTGTTTTATTCCCATGCATTCTGAGTAGTTTTCTTAGTCTTTCTCCTTGTTTATGAAAATTATGCGAATTAATGAAATTAAATAGAAGTACATAATATATTAAAATAAATTGTGATAATTTTTACTTAGAACTTAATTTACTTTCAATCTGGCCAATTGATTTGTTAAAATATGTTGAAGTATCAACTATAGTAAAAATTACATCCAATATTCAGGGAAGTCAAAAGCCTTGGAAGGAGGGTGCAAATAAATAGGGAAATATTATTTATCGGACATAGAATTGGACATTTTAGTGTGACAGACTAAAATATTCAATTTGGTCCTATTGTTTGAGTGCTCGAAGTGTAGATGTTAGCCCTCGGGTGAGGGGAACGTGGGAGCTCGAAGTGGCGACCAGTATCCTCCCAAGCTTAGCCGCGGATTCGGTAATCAAACATAGGATTAGTCAATGTTCTTTGCACCTGGACCAAAGGGTAAAGAATAGGAATGCTCCTATTTGTCACAATACAATTCAAGAATTCTATTTAGATTCATCATTCACTTAATTTTCTAAAACAAAGAGAAGGATACTTTTTCTGAATTATTTAAATCAATTTTATTTCAAGCATTAGTTTATATTAGTTGTTGTAGTTACTTTAAATTTCCGTTTACTATATTAGTAAGTAATTCCTTTAAATTTTAAGTCGATACAAATCGTTAAAAACTTCCCGTGGGATCGATAACCAGGACTCCACTAGAGCCCTGTATTACTTGATACGATACATATACTTGCGTAGAATCCACATTAAGCATTCCATCATAAAATCTAATATATATATATATATATATATATTAAAGCGGGATCAAGTTTTTGGTGTCGTTGCTATTAACATAATTTGCAAACATATAAAAAGTGGGTCAGGCATACACTATAGCTAGAAGCTCTTTCTCAGCTATAGCTAGAAGCTCTTTCTCAGTGGTAGTGTAATTTCTTTGTGTTTCAGTGAGAGTTTTACTAGCATAATATACAACTTTGAAAACGTTCTCATATTTTTGTCCTAATACACCTCCAATTGCAAAATCACTTACATCACACATTAATTCAAATGATTTATTCCACTCAGGTGCAACAATGATAGGTGCAGTTATTAATTTTTCTTTTAGAATATTAAAAGCATTAATACATTCTTTATTAAATTCAAATTGTGCATCTTTTCTAATAAATGACAAAGAGGTTGAGCAATTTTAGAAAAATCATTTATATATCTTCAATAAAATCCAACATGACCTAGAAAACTTCTCACATCAGTAACAGTAGTAGGTGGTTGCAATTCAACAATAATTTTCACTTTTTCTTGATCTACTTTCATCCCTTTTTGTGATACTTTGTGACCAAGTACAATGCCTTCTGTGACCATGAATTGACATTTTTTTCCAGTTAAGAACTAAATTTGTTTCTTCGCATCTTTTCTGAACTTTGGCTATGTTTTCCAAACAAGATTCAAAAGAAGTTCCAAAGACTGAAAAATCGTCCATGAATATTTCAATTCCTTTGTCAATCAAATCACAAAATATTGACATCATACATCTTTGAAAGGTTGCAGGTGCATTACATAAACCAAAAGGCATTCTTCTAAAAGCAAATGTTCCATAAGGACTTGTAAAAGTTGTCTTTTCTTGGTCCTCAGAAGCAATAAGTAATTGATGATAACCAGAATATCCATCCAGAAAATAGAAATATGAGTGTCCAGCTAATTTATTGAGTATTTGATCCAAGAAAGGTAAAGGAAAATGATCCTTTCTAGTGGCTTTATTTAGTTTCCTATAGTCGATACAAATTCACCATCCAGTAATTTGTCTTGTAGGAATAATTTCATTTTTATCATTAACAATGACAGTTACACCTCCTTTCTTCGGAACACTATGAATAGGACTTACCCATTGACTATCCGAAATAGGATAAATAATACCAGCAACAAACCACTTAATAATTTCTTTTTTAACAACCTCTTTCAAGATAGGATTTAATCTTCTTTGCGATTCTATAGTAGGTTTAAAATTTTCTTCCATTAAAATTCTATGCATGCAAATGGAAGGGCTTATTCCTCTTATATCAGCAAAAGTCCAACCAAAAGCTTTCTTATAATTCTTTAACACACCTAGTAATTTTTCTTCTTGATCTTTACTCAGTTCAGAAGAAATAATAACAGGCAAAGTTAACGAATTTCTAAGAAACGCATATTTTAAATGGGAAGGAAACATTTTTAATTCCAGTTCAGGTGCTTTTTTAGTTGAGGGTAAAAGTATATCATTTTGAGTTATGTCTAAAGTTTCCCAATTATCTTTAATAAAATGAGTCTCTTCTTCTTCTACTACTTCTTCTTCATCGATTAAAAATTCAAAACTTTCTTCGAGAAATAACTTTACATTTTTCTTGATAATGTTTTTCAATTAAATAATCGATTATATCCATTTGATAACATTTCTCTTTATCGAGGTACTTCATTGATTTAAGAACATTGAATTTAATTTCTTGATCATTGACTCTCATGGTTAATTCTCCTTTTGCACATCATCATAACTCGTCCGGTAGCTAGAAAAGGTCTTCCTAAAATAATAGGTATCTCTTTATCTTCTTCCATGTCAAGTACTATGAAATCTACAGGGAAGATAAATTTATCCACTTTAACAAGTACATCCTCTATAACTCCTTTAGGATAAGTGATAGATCTATCAACTAACTGAAGAGTTACAGTGGTGGGAGTAATATCTCCTAAATCCAATCTTCGAAAGATAGAAAATGGCATGAGATTAATACTTGCTCCTAAATCACATAAAGCTTTTCCGCAAAATTTTTCTCTAATAGCACAGGGTATAGTGAAACTTCCAGGATCTTTAAGCTTTTTAGGTAATTTCTTTTCAATTATTGCACTGCATTCTTCACTTAATGCAACAGTTTCAAAAGCTTTAAATTTTCGTTTTTTTCTTAAAATATCCTTCATAAATTTTGCGTAAGTTGGCATTTGTTCCAAAGCTTCAGCAAAAGGTATATTAATAGTAAATTTCTTAAAAATTTCAAAGAACATAGAAAATTGATGATCAAATTTCTGTTGTTTAAGTCTTTGAGAAAAAGGTGGTGGTGGTTTTTCAACTTTCACATTAACAGGTATAACAGTCTGATCTTGACTAGGAGAGAGAGTTTCTTTAGGTTTTTCAATCTCTTCAACCTCAATCTCTTTTTCAATTTCATTCTGCAATTTTTCTTTTAATTCCTTTCCACTTCTAAGTTGCACAACTTTAACTTGTTCATGTTCTTTTTCAGTTTCCTTTGGATTGATTTCAACATTACTAGGAAGTGTTCCTAAATGTCTGTTATTAATTAAAGTAGCAATTTGCCCCATTTGATTTTCAAAATTACGAATAACAGTATTTTGATTTTATAATTGATTATTCATTTGCATAATTAATTCTTCTATTGATAACTTTTTATGTTGATTATTAAATCTAGAAGGTTTATAATTTGAATTAACTTGATTATTCCAATTTCCAGTGGGATGAGATTGATTATTACCCCATTGTTGTTGTGAATTATTCAAGTTAAAATTAGGATGATTTTTCCACCCAGGATTATAATAATTTGAATAAGGATTATTTTTACTTGTAATAGCTTGTAAAGTTTCAATAGTTTGAGAATCTTCAACATTAGCAGAGTTATTATGCGAAATATTAATTGCAAAATTATCTAATTTCTTAGGCATTGCTGCAACTTGTGAAGCTAAGATAGAAAAGGCTTCATTATCTTGAATACTGACCATCTTTTTAGGGTTAAGCCTTTCGGAAGGCCATTGAAAATTATTATTAGTCATTTCCTCAATTAAAGTGTAACCTTCTTAAAATGATTTAGACATTAAAGAACCTCCAAGCAACAGACATCGATAATTGATTTTAAAGATCCAATTAATCCATTATAAAATGTTTGAATAATCAACCAATCGAGTAAAGCATGATGAGGACATTTTCTTAATAGTTCTTTAAATCTTTCCCAAGTTTCATATATTGTCTCCCTGTCAAATTGACTAAATGAAGTAATATCATTTCTTAATTTAGCAGTTTTATGAGGAAAATATTTAGCAAGGAATTTTTGTGCCATTTCAGCCCATGTTTTAATAGAACCAGTCACTAATGAGTTTAACCACATCTTTGCTTTATCTCTTAAAGAAAAAGGAAAGAGTCTAAGTCTAATAGCATCATCAGAAATATTGTTATATTTAAAGGTAGAATAAAGTTCTAAAAAACTAACAAGATGTAAATTTGGATCCAAATTTGGTGATCCACCAAATTGATTGTTTTGCACCATTTGAATTATAGACGGTTTAAGTTCAAAAGAATTAGCATCTACAGTGGGTATTTGAATACTACTATGAATTTCATCAACTGTAGGGTTAGCACAATCCCTTTATGGTTTATAAACATTTTGATCATTAAGTTCAATTGGATTTTGTAAAGTAGCCATTTCTTGAAATTTTTGAATTTGTTTTCCCTTTTTAATTTTTTTAATTGTTCTCTCCAATTCAGAATCTAAAGGTATTAATCCTTCAGAACCAAATCTTCGCATAAAAAAAACAATAAATATAAATTTAACTATTCTATTTCTTTCTTCTTTACTTCCTTTTCTTCCCGACAATGACCGCGAAAACTTAACCTGGATCCAAAAAACGCAGTAATATTCGCTTCTAAAAGATAGCCAAAAGCTTTGACTTAATTTATAAATAGCGGCTAGTGTATAAAATTAATATAATTTAGAAAACAATTTTACACACTAGGGGTACTACGCAAGTATAGGTATCGTTTCTGTACGGCTTATTTTTTTTAGGGTTGTGTTGTATTTTGAAAAGGGGTTGCCTACAGAAATTGTCGGCGAATTTTTAATTTAATTTAAATAAATAATTTGAAAAGTAGTATTTGATTTTAAAAATAATTTTTAAATTTGAAGATTTTTAAGATATGAAATCAAACCGATCTCACATTGTTGACCTCATTTTTGATGAGGTCTTCTCTTCTTCTTTTTAGTACTTAGGATCTTGCCTTAGGCTTTTCCTTTGACTATCTTAGAGGATTAGAATTGGGACCCACCACTTAGAAATTAAAACCACTTCTTAACTCCCTGCAGACTCCACAAACTTGATCGTAGACCCCTAATCATCTAGAGGGTTGAAATCGAATGTGGAAGTTTAAAGGATGAGTTCCTATGGGAGCCTACCACGGGTGGCACAGTGCAGTGAAGGTCTGACTTACACATGCACTACATATATACACTACACTTTCACACACCTCCTAAAAACACACCCATACCCAACTTGATCTCCTGACTCATGTAGGTGATTCACATGGATGGTCCTTAAACCCTAAGCCCTTGGCTAAGAGGGTTAGGAACAACGTAGTGGATGCCTCAAATGAGTCCCTTCATGGCTCATGTGGGCTTGATATGGCTTCATGGCTCAACCAAAATGATTTTATTCCACTTATATTCACCCAATCTTCAATTTTCCAAATTTTCAATTTTTGACCCAGGGACCCTACACCGCTTAACTTTACCCAAAACCCTTGAAATCCTCCAAAATTTCCAAATCACCCAAAAATTCCCCAAAACCAATCCCAAACATTTCCACATTACTCAAATTGATCATCCATAGCCAAAAATACCAAAAATTCCAAAAATACCTCCCAATACCCTCCAAATACCCAAAATACCCCTCTTGACCCAAAAATTCAGAAAATTCCCAGAAAATTCCAGAAAATCCCAAATATTTCCAATTTCAGTTTGTTCAACTACACCATGGGCCAATTTTGTCAATTTACTCCACTTTTATCAAAAACCCAATTTAACCCATTTTAACCCTAAGTGAACCCAATGTCAAACCAAACCTACCCAATTGACCCAAATCCTGGTCCAATTCAATTCTAAACTTCAATTCGACATTCCCAACACCAATCTAGACCAAACCTAAGTCCAATTTGATTGACATTTGGATCCAATTTCACTTTTGGCCTTAAAGCCCAATTTGGACCCATGACCCGAACCTAACCCAAACTCACCCGATTCAACTCCAATTAACCCCAAATCTTTTCTAAACCTTCCTTAACATCCCTACAAACAAAACCCTAACATGATTTGTCTAAAATTTAGACCCAAACCCCACTCAAATTCAACCCAAAACCAAAAGGCCCAATTTTGACCTAAACTCAAACCTAACCCAAATAAGCCCAAACCCCAAAATCAAAACCCAACCAAAGCCAAAACTTCTTTCAAACACTCCCATAAAAATTTCCCAACATTTATTTTACATCAATTTTAACCCTAGCCCAACATTGGCCCAAGTTAGCCCAATTTGACCTATATTGGCCCATTCACCAAAGAAGCCCAAATTCAACCCAATTCAAACCCAAATCACTCCCAATTTGCTTCAAATCACTCATGACACATCCATGAGATAAACCCAACAATTATTTGGCCCAAACTTCTACAAAATTCCCATCTATAAATCTATTTTTAAACCAAAAGCCCACTTACATGAAACCTTCCTAAAAGCCCAAATTTCATGCTAAAGCACATATGACAAATTCTTCTCATCATACCCTTGATTAAAATCAATCCCTAAGTTTGAAAATTCATCATGAAGCCATTCCAAAATAAGCCCCATACAAATTCCCATCAAAATACCAAAATGTTTCTTAAATCCATTTCCATGAAATTGACTTAACTTTTCCCAAGCCAAAGATGAGCCATGAAGCCATGCATGAGCCCCATAGGAGCCATGAGAGCCATGGAATCCACTTTCCACCTCACCAAACCATTAATGGTAAGAGAGAGGGTCTCTTTCTTAAACCCTTTTTAAGCCCTTTTTACCTTAAGCATGATACACTCTAAACCATGTTTAGCCACCTCACCATGGATGGGGACTTCACTACCACGATTCGAGTCGACCCGAATGATTCCCCCTCGGCCCGAGGTCGAGCCTTGGATGGTGAACCAAGCACAAATACTTGGGTTGACCTAAACCAAGCCAAAATCACCCCTTTCCCATTCCATTTCAATTCACTACCTTTACACATGGAAACCATCGATTGAACTCGCAGGAATCAAGCTCGACCTCATCGACCACGATGGTGACCGGTGCACGGCCGGCCGGCCACGAGGTCGCCAGGAAAACACCACACCCGAGAGCTCACATGTGAGCCGACTTTGGAATTCCACCTTCGTCGAGCGCCCCATGCCCCGATGGCCACCATGGTCGTTCTTCCCACTGACCGGAGCTGGTCGATCCCGGCCCTTGGCCATCCACCGTGAGGCTCTCCGAGCCACCTCTGTCTCAAGCCCGACCCCCTCGCGGCCATGAGAGGAGAGTTGCACAAACCTTGCCGAAACTTCGCTAAAATTGTTCCAAACCACTACTCCATACTTAGAGCGAGTTGATCCCCGGTGTCGATTTGCCCCAATCCTCGTCGACGGAATCCAATTTCTCAGTCGAAATTTCACCCAAAACCAGGACACTTTGCCATAGTGAGCCAATCCTCAAATTGATTCGTCCTACACCTTCACTGGACCAAGAGGAGAAGTTTCCCACTAAAAGCCCCATCTCCAGGCCACCCAGTTGCTCTAGGCTCCAAGCTTTGTGATCGGCTGTGGTCACTTTCATAGGCTAGGCAATTCACCGGACCGGGAGACTTCATGCGGAGCTTGTCGGGATCTAATCGAAGGTGACACAACCCTCGGATCGAAGCCACACTTCTGCGAGCGAAGGTATGGCCTCACTCTTCTTCCCGAGCTTCGAACATTCTCCATTTTCATTGAGTCAATTTCATGCCACATAAATCGTATGGATGTGTTCTTCTTCTCGAGACGAATCCATAGAGCATAAGAACGTTCAATTTGGTCAAGTATCGAGTGAGATCTTAGGCCTAGAAGACGGACGGCTCTCGGGTAAGCACGCCTGAGGACGATGAACGGATGCCGTTCATTTAATACACGCGCGGACGGATGGCCAGGATTGCGCCGGATGAGGAGACGGAACGATACAGCGGGCCCCCGGAGCGCTGAGTCGGATGGCGGCGTCGAATCAGAGAGCGACGCGTGTGCGTTCGGAGCTGCCGAGGTTGACGCGGCGCCGCGTGGATAAATAGAAAATTAGGGTATTTTCGATTTATTTAATTCCATAAACTTCAAAAATCCATAACTTTGTGTAGAAAAATCGGAAAAATAAAATAAAAATACCCTCTTGCTCGGTGAACGACGAGAGAATAATGTGGAAAAGAAATCATTTAATTTCATCAAGTATTTTATTTTTAATGATTTATTTTCCTTCTGCATTATTTTAATTCTCCATGCATACAGGAAATTCACCATGGTATGAGACCATAGGGCTTTTGAAGCCTCTGAATTTGGGGACATTCCCTGAATTTTCCAAAGTCGAGGCCATCCTATGAGAAGTTATTGATTTTTCAAATTCATGTTACTGTTTTGAGTATTTTAATTCCAATAATTAGCATGTTGTAAAATAAATTCTAGGAAAATTTGGTGATGTCTCTTATGACCAGAGGACCCTAGGAAAAATAAGTTTTGAATTAGTTTATTTAAAATAACCCTAATTGGCTTAAACACCCAAAATAGATCCTTAATTAATTAGAGCTAATCATACATCAAATTGACATGAAATCAATTCTCCACTAACCTTTAGGATCAGAGGAACCCACCATAAAAATTTGAAGTCAATTGGACTTGGTTAGCCCTACTAAATGGGTTGATTAAGCCATTTAATCAATTTAAATTTCAAAAATTCATAGCTTTCAAAATACCTTTCAAAAATTCACCAAATTGGTTTTGGAGCCTCTCGATATCAGGGGAATTTAAGAAAATTAAAATTTCAATTTTCTAAAAAATTTAATTTTTTGCATTATTTTAATATTTTAATAATTAAAAAATAATAAAAATCATAAAAATAATAAAATTCACCAAAATGTCACATTTTGAATTTTAATTACTTAGGAATAAACCCCATATTTTTATTAGGTCTATTTAATGAGATATTAAATTTTAAAGCCCTAAGGTAATTTTAAAATTAAAAAAATGTATTTTTTTAGCATTTCCACTAAAATAATTCTAATAAATCAAAGAAAAATCAGAAAATTGTAAAAATTTATTCTCTGATTTCCTTGATATTAGAGAGATTTTTGAAAAATATAAAATTCATTTTTCAACCTTTATTTTATTTTTAAATTAATTAATACTTCAAAACTTAAAATAATTATAATAAAAATAATATAATTCAAAAAATCACCAAAATTGGTCCAAGTGGTCCTCTGGTCATTAGGAATGTCTCATAATTTTCTTAAGGACAGAAACTTTCCCTTGGCCATATTATTAAATTTTCCTTGGAAATCCCTATTTTCCACCAAAAATAATTACATAAATAAATTAAATACAAAAAAATCACATTTTCTCCTCTTTTGTCTTTATTGGCATATGAGTGAAGTCACATAAAAATTTCAAGTTCATTTAAGTTCAATTTAGTGAGTTATGAAATTATTAAGCTTGAAGGGCAAAGTGGTAATTAAAATTTTAACCCTTAATTAAAACTTTAGGCTTAATAAAATTAACAAATAAAATATTTGATCTTAATCTGATTTGGATGATTGAAATTCAAATAATTAAAGGGTAGAAACCTACTAAATAATTTGAAGATAATTAAAATAAACCTTAATTAAATAATTGATTAAATTTGGAAGAATAATAAAATTGGAATTATTAAATAGGGATATTATTAGGAAGAGATTTATTCTTTAATTTAAAAATCCATAAATTAATCATCTCAATAATATTTAATTCCTAATTAAAAATGATAATTCAAATTTAAGTTTTAAAATGTTAAAGGACTTAATCACTAAAATTAAATTAAAAGTTGAATTATTAAACTCTTTTTAAATTTTCAATCAAATTAAAATTAAAAATAAAATTAAATTAAAGACTAAATTAAATTAAATCAAATAAATTAAATTAAATTAAATTGAACAAATTAAATTAAATTGAATTAAATTTAATCAAAATTAAATTAAATTAATTAAATAAAATTAAATTAAAAAAATAAATAATTAAATTAAATTAAATTAAATTAGATCATATTAAATTAAATTAAATTAAATTAAAATAAAAAAATAATAAAATCAAGTTAAAACTAAGTCAAATTAAATTAAATTAAAATTAAAACTAAACCAAATGAAATTAAATTAAATTAAAGTTAAATTAAATTGAATTAAATAACATCACCTAAGACATAAAGAAATTAAATATGAAGTAACTTGAACACTATTCCAAATTTAAATCCGATAATTGAAATTAAATAACAAACCATTTGAACACCAATTTGCCCTCGAAAACTTTGGTTATCATAACTCCTAAACAGAACATTAAATGAAATGTTACTTCACTTATAGGATATTCGAATGTCCTAGTTCATTTGAGCGAAGATAACAAAACTTGAATTCTCGGACGATTAATTCATTTATATAATTAAATTCATTTGGACTTAAAACAATTCTAGCAATATTGAAAAGATGTTTAAGATTCTTCTTAAGCACTTCCTCGATATGATAGGATACTTATAAGAACAATTGAACTTAATTGTTCTTTGATGAAGAAAATCGTCCTTAAACCAAAACACAAGAACCTAGACGCCATAGGAAATGACTAGCTATAGGATTAGGAACTTGGTAGAAAACCATAACCCTTCCCTTAGCTTTACCTAGGAACTTGCTTAAACATTCTAATTGTGTTTTAAGTGTAGCTTGGGATGAGGGGAAGACCCTCAGGGTACGCTTTTATTTTATTGCAATTTACCTTATTGCAATTTATTTAATCGCATTGCACTTACTTTTCTTGCATGATAAACAATCGTTGCATGAAAACCCACACCTTTAGGATAGTCCCTAAAACTGAAATTAAAACTAAATTAAAAGTCATTACAAGATAAAATTCACCGCCACAACATTTCGAAAATATAAAGCAACTCGAAAACTTAATCACAAACGAACACAAAACTACGATTATAACTAAATTAAAGCGTCTTGTTGGATGATCGGGAATACCTCGGATGATGTAACCTACGTGTTGCTAACGGGATTTCCCACGGTCTAAATGAAAGTGTGGAACTCATTCGAGTTGAGTTTAGCAAATTCATCTGGACTAAGTGAATCCAATAAAAATAACGATGCCGGAAGGATGGAACCGTGGGATCTTAGCCGGTGTTGTTATAATCAACTTTAAGATTTATTTTAATTAAAACATAAAAACACTTGGAAATTAAGATTTTCTCTAAACCAAAACACTTTTCTCATCTCCTGATTTATGACTTCTATAACTAAACCTCTGCAACAAGAAGGAGCCCGGAGCATGGTGGGCAGCACGGCCATCGTCATCAACGAAAACCCGAGTCTACTTCAACGAAACTTTCCTAGAATTAAATAACCAAGCCATAGGATTTCGAGGTAGTTTGCCTAGTGCAACATAAATCCTCAACTCTTTGTTAGGCATTTGCATAGCCAATTTAGCCCTAACCGGTCTTAGGACTCCGAGGTAGTCGTCCGATACGACCTAAACCCTCACATTTTCGAGGCTATTTGTATGATCATGTCATACAAATATAAGTCCTAATTAATTAAAATTGGCAAGATTGAAATACTAAATAGACATTAAGACTTTCCTAAATCTAAGCCAAACAATAGGATAGTCGGGAAATTACCGAAGTTCGCTTCGAATCTGTAATTTCTCCTACCTTTCTTCCTTTGAATTCCCAAAACAAAATGTTCCAAATTTGATCTATTCCCTATTGAAATTCCAAAATTCAACCCCTTGAAAACTTAAACTTTGAAATTCTTGAGAGCAGAACTACTGATTATTATCGAGAGTTTTCTTAGGTGATTCCCGTCACTTAAGATGTAATTAACTATAGGGGCTTGCCCTTATAGGGAATTTTAAGAACCCAGATAATATAAACCCTGTTTAATGCTTTCATATTAAGCAGGGGAATTTGTTGGCTTATAAAATTGGTTCGCAGACCAAACGGATGTCACAAAATCTTCTAGTTTATTTAATCGAGCCCCATCATCAAGTAGCGTGTCTATTCTTCGGGATAGATACACAGCTTGTGATGTGGCGCTCATTTATATAAACTATTTGGGATGTGAGATCAGTTTGATTTCATATCTTAAAATTTTCAAATTTAAAATTATTTTCAAAATCAAATACTACTTTTCAAAT
This sequence comes from Papilionanthe hookeriana x Papilionanthe teres, assembly GCA_022702705.1. Lineage (NCBI taxonomy): Eukaryota > Viridiplantae > Streptophyta > Magnoliopsida > Asparagales > Orchidaceae > Papilionanthe > Papilionanthe hookeriana x Papilionanthe teres. The sequence continues at coordinate 111,184,045 of CM040423.1, forward strand.
TATTTATTTAAATTAAATTAAAAAATTCGCCGACGATTTTTGTAGGCGACCCCTTTTCAAAACACACGACCTAAAAATAAGCCGTATAATTTCTGGCGACTCCGCTGGGGAAAATTCCTCTCTCCATTTTAATCAGACAATTCTGCTTTCAAAGATCGGTAGCGGATCCATGTCCCTTGTGGATCAAGCTACCCTTCTTTCCGTTGGGATACTATGTTCATTTCTACCTTGAACAAGTATAGCCAACATTCTCTTGGATTTAGGAGCCACTGTTTAGACACCCCTAAACAGAGAGGTTCCGAGATCCTTTTACCTCATTTCTGAGGTGGGGTGGACCCCCAATAGGTGTTAGTTTAGGAGTAATCCTTCGAGTCGAGAAGTCTTGCATAAGACTTTCTTTTCCTTTCCAACTCTGAATCGGATTCATTACCTTCTCTACACCTTTGAACATTTCATTCTAAATAAACAAACCCTCTAATGAATGACTCTTTTAACAAATAACTCCTTCTTATAAATATATGAACAAGAATATGTTCAGACTCTTTTCGATTCCTTTCTTTTCGTCCTGATGAGAAGAAGCATAACTTGGGACTGACAATCAGAATCTACCTTGCAGAAATGGAAGCCCCAAAGCTGATTTTCTCCTTCACCAATGGACTGGACTTCGCTGTTTACAAGGATGAGCTGCCCAACAATGGGATCATCCGGTTTGGACAAGGATTCGAGAACACAAATGTCAAGATCACCGACGTTTCCCTTTTCGCGCTGACAAACAAAGTATCTGAAGCTGAGAAGCCGCTGATCGAGTTCAACCTTAGGTCAACTCGAGAGTTTCCTCCCCTGCAAAAGATTCCAACTGAGAGGAGTACTGCTGTCCGCAGGAGGACTGTTGTTGCTACCCCCACTGGTCTGGTTGTCTCTGCACCTACCCCGGCTTCTGCCAAATTAAAGGGGAAGGAAATCCAGAACTATGGTGAACCTGTTACCGTGGAGGGTACAGACCTTCCTGTGAGACCTTCTGTTTTTGAAATCGGGTCCAGCTCAAGAATTCCATCACTAACACGGACCCAAAGAAGGAACAGAAGTAGGAAGATTGCCAGGAAGGCCAGAGCTGCTGAAGTTGCTTTCCTGGAGGAAATCCCAGAAATCCCTGAGTACACACCACTACCTGAATACATACCATTGCCTGAAGATACACCCTTTTTGGAAGGAAGTAGATTCCACCCCCTTTCCACCGCAGCTGACGAGGAAAATGTCCGCAGGATTGTTTCTACATTACCTCGACCAGCATACTACAACGACAGCAGAAAGAAAAGGGCTAGGATCACACCATTTGCCCGACTACAGACTGTGATTGAGAAGTTAGCAAAGAAGGAAAAGTGCCCTGTGTCAGAAATTCTAAGAAGGATAGGGCGGGTGCCAGTCAAATCCCGTCTTGGGCCCCGAGTAGAACCTGCCATCGTTACAGAAAAGCCAAATAAAAGGATGAAGGCTAGTCCGCCCGTTATCGTTTCGGGGTTACGGATTAGGGAGGATACCACCTTCCGGCATTTGGGTGACGGACCATCCGGTCCTAGACCTTCTGTCGCTAGAAGGATGGTGTGGCGTCCCACTATCTGGACCGATTAAGATTGAAACAACAGCCCGAGAAGGAAAGTCTCATCGGAGACTTGAATGCGAAGAAAGCGCCACCTGCGGTAAAGGGGACTCATGAGAAGGGAACCAGACAGCTATCACACGACAACTGCAAGGATGCGCAGAAAGGACCGCTAGAGGACGCTATGGAAAAGTTGAGGACTGATATTCGACGATTAGCAAAAGAAAGAGAAGAGAAATTCAGAGATGAGATTGATTCGTCGGAATCCATGGATGATGAGTATGCAGAAATTAACATGGTCGAAACGCGAGCTTCGTCAGCTTCACAAGGTGCTCCTGCAGCCGCAGAAAGAGAGGAGCCGGAAGTAATGAGGAGGTAGCTTCAAGAGAAAGACGATACGATCGCCCAAATGGCGAAGAGGATGGAAGAGATGGGCTGTAGCCCTAGCCACTCTCCAAAGTCGAGTGCGACCCCGAAGAGAGACACCCCCAGAGGTCATTCACATCGTAGACGGAGGAAAGGAGATTACGTCCGTCAACGGGGATGATCAGCTAAAGAAAGATGCGACACAAAGCATGATTCCAGAAAAGGATATCAAAAACTTGGTGGAACAGCAGGTGCGAGAAGCCTTAGCACAATCGAAGAGCGGGACATCCATTCGGACGGGTAGACCTTACCCGAAGAATTCGACATCGTCCAATACCCAAAGGCTTCGTACCACCTCTCGTTCAAGACCTTTGATGGAACGGGAACCCCCGACGGCATGTTGCACACTTTCGTGCCGGTTGTTGCAATGCGGCGGGAGCGATGCATTACTCTTCCGACAATTCGTCAGCAGCCTGTCAGGGATCGCCTTTGATTGGTATGCAGAGTTACCGAATGGTTCGGTAAAGACATTCTCAGAACTAGAGAACCTCTTCATCAAGCGATTTGCCGGAGCTCAACACCACATCACTATAGGTGATTTAGTGGTAGAGAAGCAGAAGCCGAACGAAACTTTGGTGGATTACATACTTCGATGGAGGAACCTCAGTATGAAGTGTGAACCACAACTACAAGAACAACATGCAATCGACATCTTACTTAAGAGCATTCACGGCCCGATAGCACTTCTCCTCAAGGGATTTACTATTAAGACTTTCAAGAAGTTGTTAAGCAAGGCCGGGAGCTTGCAAGAGGAGGCGAAGCAATTAAGTTTCGCCGACAAGACAGACAAGCAAAAGCCTGTGAAAACTTTTGAAAAGAAATCCGGGATCATTGCAGCAGTCGACAAAGGCAAGCAACCGATACAAATATCGTCCGAACGGCCGCAGCAACCTCAACAGAATTATCAACAACCCCGACCCAGCTATCGGTCATCTCAACGGTATGAACGGTCGCCTCGTCCGCAACGTACATTAAGGGAGCTTCGAGCGGGGAATATCCATTCAAGAATGAGGCGGTACCAAAATGTTCCGCGAGTCGATGAAGACTCAAGATTTCTAACTGCCAGAGCCAAAGAGACCAGAAGAAGTCAACAAGAAAGGTGATCCCAACTTTTGCCCTTACCACCGGATGCTTGGACACAAGATAGAAGATTGTGTTACCTTCAAAAGTTGGTTCAATGACAACCTTCGGAAAGGGAATATAACAATCCCGAAGGAGTACATGAAGGAACCCCAGAAAGGAGGTTCCGTCAATGTTGTCTCGACTGATCTCATTGTTCCGATAGATCCCTATGCGACTGACGATGGATGGACTACCGCTTGGACAAGGTCTTCGAAAAAGATTTTGGACCACATCCAAACCGCTTCGGTGCGAGCCTCAATTCAGAGTTCGAAACCTGTCAAGTCGGCACTATCACTTGCAATAGAAGAACCACCTCAACAGAAGACGATTGAAGAGAAGAAGAAAATTGATGAAGAAGAGAAGACTGAGGCTTCTAAGGCTAGACTAGGTGCTGCTTATCCTAGGATAGTTGTTTCCGATTCGGGGGAGAAATCCCTCGAACCTCCGACTCGTATGATTATCCGCTCACTTCGGTGGGATCTTATAATGATAAGGGTGATGGCGTTGGCTACGTTTTGACTGTTTCTAACGCTTACGTAACTAGCGACAATCCGGACATCGATTTCGATACCAATGACAATTCTCAAATCATACACAATCTCGACGATCTCAATGACGAAGAAGACATCCATCAAGGAGGCTACGAGAGTTCAACAAGCAACGAATCTGTCTGCGAGTTTTGAGGAGCTCTAATCACAATAGAGTTAGAGCCTTCAGACTCCGAAGCTAATCAAGAAGAACCTGTCATTCAGATTCAGGAGAAAACACCAGCAAGCTCAATACCAGAGTCAGAAGAAATGGCTTAATCAACCCATTTAGTAGGGCTAACCAAGTCTAATTGACTTCAAATTTTTATGGTGGGTTCCTCTGATCCTAAAGGTCAGTGGAGAATTGATTTCAAGTCAATTTGATGTATGATTAGCTCTAATTAATTAGGGACCTATTTTGGGTGTTTAAGCCAATTAGGGTTATTTTAAATGAATTAATTCAAAACCAATTTTTCCTAGGGTCCTCTGGTCATAAGAGACATCACCAAATTTTTCTAGAATTTATTTCACAACATGCTAATTATTGGAATAAAAATACCCAAAATAGCAACATGAATTTGAAAAATCAATAACTTCTCATAGAGATGGCCTCTGACTTTATAAAATTCAGGGAATGTTCCCAAATTCAGAGGCTTCAAAAGCCATATGGTCTCATTCCATGGTGAATTTCCTATATGCATGGAGAATTAAAATAATGCAGAAGGGAAATAAATCATTAAAAATAAAGTACTTGATGAAATTAAATGATTTCTTTTCCACATTATTCTCCTCCGTTCACCGAGCAAGAGGGTATTTTTATTTTATTTTTACGATTTTTCTACACAAAGTTATGGATTTTTGAAGTTTAGGGAATTAAATAAATCAGAAAATACCCTAATTTTCTATTTATCCACGCGGCGCCACGTCAACCTCGGCAGCTCCGAACGCACACGCGTCGCCATCCGACTCAGCGCTCCAGGGGCCCGCTGTGTCGTTCCGTCTCCTGATCCGGCGCGATCCTGGCCGTCCGTCCTCGCGTGTATTAAATGAACGGCATCCGTTCATCGTCCCCAAGCCACCTAGCCCTAGAACCGTCCGTCTTCTAGGCCTAAGATCTCACTCGATACTTGACCAAATTGAACGTTCTTATGCTCTATGGATTCGTCTCGAGAAGACGAACACATCCATACAGTTTATGTGGCGTGAAATTGACTCAATCAAAATGGAGAATGTTCAGAAGCTCGGGAAGAAGAGTGAGGCCATACCTTTGCTCAGAGAAGTGTGGCTTCGATCTGAGGGTTGTGTCACCTTCGATTGGATCCCAACAAGCTCCAGATGAAGTCTTCTGGTCTGTTGAATTTCCTAGCTATGAAAGTGACCACGGCCGATCACAAAGCTTGGAGGCCGGAACAAGCTGGGTGGCCTGGAGATGAGGCTTTCGGTGGGAAACTTCTCCTCTTGGTCCAGATGAAGGTGTAGGACCGATCAATTTGAGGATTGGCTCACTGTGGCAAAGTGTCATGGTTTTGGGTGAAATTTCGGTTGAGAAATTGGATTCCGTCGGTGGGGATTAGGGCAAATTGACACCTGGGATCAAGCTGCTCTAAGTATGGAGTAGGGTTTGGAACAATTTTGGCGAGTTTCGGCAAGGTTTGTGCAACTCTCTTCTCATGGCCGTGAGGAGGTCGGGTTTAAATAGAGGTGGCTGGAGAGCCTCGCGGGGATGGCCGAGGGTTGGGATCGAGTCGCTCCGGGCATGGGAAGAACGACCATGGTGGCCATTGGGCATGGGGCGGCTCGGCGAGGTGGAATTCTAAAGTTTGGCTCCTCCCGAGGTCTCGGCCATGGTGTTTTCCGGCGACCCGGGCAGGTGGCCGGCGAGCATTGGTCACCCTCGAGTCCGGGTGGGTCGGTGCTGGAGGTTTGTGCGATCAATTGGCCATAGACATGTGTAAAGGGTTTGAATCAAAATGGAATGGGAAAGGGCTAGTTTTGGGTCTAAATGGGTCAACTCTTGGTTTTGGGTTAGGTCCACCCTCCAAGGCCAATTTGGGCTGAAGGGAAAGTCACATGGATCAGCTTGATTAGTGGGGTCAAGTCACAATTCAAGTACAATTAAGTTTAAGCATGGTTTAGTGGAGTCATGGAAGTGGTTAATCACTCTTAAGAGAATATGGAAAGAGCCTCCTCCTCTTGCCATCTTGGGTATGGTGAGGTGGAAAGTAGATTCCATGGCTCTCATGGCTCCCATGTGGCTCATGCATGGCTTCATAGCTCACCTTTGGCTTGGGAAAAGTTAAGTCAATTTCATGGAAATGGATTTAAGAAAATTTTGGTATTTTTTTATGGGAATTTGAATGGGGCTTGATTTGGAATCATTTGATGATTGAATTAAACTTAGGGATGATTTTAATTAAGGGTATGATGAGAAGAACTTGTCATATGGGCTTTATCATAAAATTTGGGCTTTTAGGAAGGTTTCATGTAAGTGGGCTTTTGGTTTAAAAATAAATTTATGGATGGGAATTTTGTGAAGGATTGGGCCAAACAAATGTTTTGTTTAGTTCATGGATGTGTCATGAGTGATTTGAAATGAGTTTGGAATGATTTGGGTTTGAATTGGGTTGGATTTGGGCTTCTTTGGTGAATGGGCCAATATAGGTCAAATTGGGCTAACTTGGGCCAATTTTGGGCTAGGGTTGAAATTGATGTAAAATAAATGTCGGGAAATGTTTATGGGAGTGTTTCAAAGAGGTTTTGGCTTTGTTTGGGTTTTGATTTTGGGGTTTGGGCTTATTTGGGTTAGGTTTGGGTTTAGGTCAAAATTGGGCTTTTTGGTTTTGGGTTAAATTTAAGTGGGGTTTGGGTCTAAATGTTGGGCAAATCATGTTAGGGTTTTGTTTTTAGGGATGTTAAGGGAGGTTTGGAAAAGATTTGGGGTTAATTGGAGTTGAATTGGGTGAGTTTGGGTTAGGTTTGGGTCATGGGTCCAAATTGGGCTTTAAGGCCAAAAGTGAAATTGAATCCAAATGTCAATCAAATTGGACTTGGGCTTGGTCTATATTGGTGTTGGGAATGTTGAATTGAAGATTAGAATTGAATTGGACCAGAATTTGGGTCAATTGGATAGGCTTGGTTTGACATTGGGTTCACTTTGGGTTAAAATAGGTCAAATTGGGGGTTTTGACAAAAGTGGGGTAAATTGACAAAATTAGCCCATGGTTTAGTTGAACAAAATGAAATTGGGAATATTTGGGATTTTCTGGAATTTTCTGGGAATTTTCTGAATTTTTGGATTTTTGGGTCGAGAGGGGTATTTTGGGTATTTGGAGGGTATTGGGAGGTATTTTTGGAATTTTTGGTATTTTTGGGTATGGATGATCAATTTGAGTAATGTGGGAATGTTTGGGATTGATTTTGAGGAATTATGGGTAATTTAGGTGATTTTGCAAATTTTGGGCGGTTTGAGGTTTTGGGTAAAGTTTGGCGGGTGTAGGGTCCTGGGGTCAAAAATTGAAAATTTGGAAAATTGAAGATTGGGTAAATGTAAGTGGAATGAAAACATTTTGGTTGAGCTATGAAGCCATATCAAGCCCACATGAGCCATGAAGGGACTCATTTGAGGCATTCACTATGTTGTTCCCAACCCTCTTAGCCAAGGGCTTAGGGGTTAAGGACAATCCATGTAAATCACCTACATGAGTCAGGAGGTCAAGTTGGGTATGGGTGTGGTTTTAGGAGGTGTGTGCAAGTATAGTGTATGAGTGTAGTGTGTGTGTAAGTCAGCCCTTCACCGGACCGAGCCACCGGGGCAATCCTAAGGCCAAAGAGTCCTATAGGAACTCATCCTTTAAACTTCCACATTTGATTTCAACCCTCTAGGTGATTAGGGGTCTATAGTCAAGTTTGTGGAGTTTGCAGGGAGTTAAGAAGTGGTTTGAATTTCTAAGTGGTGGGTCCCAATTCTAATCCTCTAAGATAGTCGAAGGAAAAGCCTAAGGCTAGATCCTAAGTACTAAAGAGAAGAAGAGGAGACCTCATCAAAAATGAGGTCAACAGTTTCAAGTAATATAGGGTTTTTAAACAAAGACCCCAGTATCGATCCCACGGGGAAGATTTATAGAAATAAATTTTCTATGAAGTGGAAGTGAAATAAATAGTAAAAATATTTTTATTTTATCTTTTAATTTGATTATAAATTACTATTCAATTTACTAGATGCAAATAAAGAAAACAATAATAAGATAATGATTTTATGAATTCTATATAAAATAACAACTTTCTTTCCTTCAATTAATCGGAGATTTCTAAGATAATTTAATATTCATTGGAGAATTTAATTTATGGTATTGTGCCAAATAGAAGCATTCCTATTCTTTACCCTTTAATCCAGGCGCAAAGAACATTGACTAATTTACATAATAGGTCCGGATGTATTATTAGTAGAATGGGTTAATCTAGGCTCACACTTCTAGATGTCCAAGGGTGGCTATGGTCGGCCCTACTAGTGACCCTTTCCTAGTCTATAACTCAAATTATAAGAATTTAGTCTGTCACTCTAAAAACTTATCAATTCTACACCCTTTAAATATTATCTTCCTATTTATTTGCACTTCACCATGAATAGCCCGCTCATGGCCTACGACTACCCAAGGATTCATGTGACATTTACAAGTTAAGATTTCTTCTCCTTCAAGGTTTCAAAACTCTTCGACGAGTTTTAACAATTCAAACGACCAATTTAAAAAGTAAAGTAAGATCGAGTATTAATGTCATCACAATGTTTTGAAATTATTTTGAATTTTAATTCTCCATCGAATCTTTATATTATCTTATCTATCTCTTCATAATTGAAGTAAGAAAGTAACTAACTACTCAGAACACATTGAAAATAAATAACAAAACATGATAATTAAACTTTGAATCAAATGTAAAAATATACTTATCTCAAATATTTCTTCTACAGATCTTCTGATTCCTACTAACTCCACAGTGAAATGAACTTCAGATGCAATAACTTGAAAATAAACTCACTAAAATAAACAAAAGTGGCCTTAAATTTCTCTCTCTAATTCTCTCTCTAAGGATGAGAGATCCTAAAGTAGATAAGAGAAAGGGGTACAATGGGAGGGGCACGTTTTCTGAAGAAATGGACCTCTATTTATAGGCTTCAAGAGTTGCCTTGAGGCACCTCTTCAAAACATGTCCACATTCAATGAATCTTCTAGAAGGTCGGTCTGGCGCCTAGGCGCCGGACACCGCGTCCAGTTCTTCGTACCTCTTCACTTTGGCTCGCACCTCTTCGTGATTAAAACCGTTTTGGAGCGTCCAAATGCAATGTATCACATGTCTTATTATCAAGGAACAACTGCCAGCCTTCTAGAATGTCCAATAACCATTCAATCCGTCAAAATAATTGATCAAACGTTGTTAAAAACTTGACAGCTTTCATATTGAGTCTGGCGCTTAGGCGCCAGTTTCTGGCGCCTAGGCGCCAGGCCATATTTTTTTACACTTTTGGTATTTTGCTCCATTTTTGCTCCTTTTTGCTCCTTTTTCCTTCTTAGACCTTTTTACATTACCTACATCCAAAAACACAAAAAATACCTTTCAGTAAAGCATAATATCCTTAGAAATTAATGAGAATTAAGACATAAGGAAATAGGTATTTTTTTATAGATCAATATTGTAGCAACCTGAGATGCAAGAATTGTAATCACATATGTATCATGAACACTAGCTACATTTTTATGTTTTACCCTTGCAAAGGTCCATTAAAATTCATTTGTAGCAATTTTTTCAATTAATGTCTACGCTTCATCAAATGATTTTAACATTAATGAACCACAAACAGTAGCATCAATTATAGTCCTAAGGGATTCTACTAACCCATTATAAAAAGTTTGAATGATTAACCAATCGGGCAGAGCATGATGTGAACACTTTCTTAGGAGTTCCTTAAATCTTTCTTAGGCTTCGTATATTGTTTCTCCTTCATATTGACAAAATGAGATAATATCGTTTCTAAGTTTAGTAGTCCTTGAAGGTGGAACATACTTAGCTAGGAATTTCTGAGTTAACTCCTCCCAATTTTTAGTAGAGCCAAGTGCTAATGAGTATAACCATATTTTAGCATTATCCCTTAGTGAGAAAGGAAAAAGCCTTAGCCTAACAACATCATCTGACATGCCATTATAATGAAATGTAGCACAAAGTTCTAAAAAATAGATAAGTGTAAATAGGGATCCTCCAAAGGAGTTCCCCCAAACTGATTGTTCTGCACCAGTTGGATAATCTCAGGATTTATTTCAAACAAGTCAGCTTTTATGACAGGGTTTTATATACTTGATTGAATTTCATCTATCGTAGGATTTACGTAATCCCTCAATGAAGTATGATGATTTTCCAACTTATTATCTTGAAAGTTTTTCATTTCCATTTCTAGTTTTTCGAGTCTTTTTTGTATTTTTTCTTTTTTATTTTTTTCAAACTCAGGATCATAAGGCATAATTCTTTCAGATCCTTGGTTTCGCATACATAGCACAACAAACAATACATTAAAAATTAAACAAATAATAGATGAAATATATTCAACACAACAAAACATTTTCAGGAACACCTTATTTTTCACACAAACAGTTTTTTTTTCTTTTGTTTTTAAACACTTTTTCATATAACAAAACACGTTTTCACACAAAAATAGTTTTTATGACACTACAGTTTTCCAAGTCTAAACCTAATTATTTCAACTAAATTTCTCCTAAAGTTCTTACCGAAGCTTCCCCGGCAATGGCTCCAAATACTTGACCCGACCCGCAATAACGCAGTAATTTTTGCTTCCAAAAGATGGCCAAAAACTTGACCTAATTTATAAATAGCGGCTAGTGTATAAAATTAAAATGTTGAAAAATTTTAGGAAATATTTTACACACTAGGGGTACTACGCAAGTATACGTATCGTTTCAAGTAATATAGGGTTTTCTTTTATAACCCCAGTATCGATCCCACAAAGAAGCGAGGTAAGCAATCCTTTAGGCTAATTTCAGTCTATTTCTATAAGGCCTAAATTTGGAATTTTGATTAAAAAAGGTTTTTTTTATAACTAATCCTAAATAAAATTCTTAAATAAAAAGATAACTTATGGATAAAGTGGTTTGGAGAATTTTGAGATGTTAAAGACTACATTTCTCTTGCAATTACAAAGATAATGTGTAGGAAAAAAATGCTTAGAATTTTAAGTAGTAGTGCCAAATAGAAGCAATCCTATTCTTTACCCTTTGGTCCAGGTGTAAAGAACATTGGCTAATCTATAGATCGGTTCATGATGTTTTATTAGTAGAATGTGTTAATCTAGGCTCACACTACTAGATGTCCAAGGGTGGTTATGGTCGGCCCTACCAGTGACCCGTTCACTTTCTACAGACCAGATTATTAGAATTTAGTCTGTCACTCTAAAAAAAAATCAATTCTGCGCCCAATAAATAATATCTTCCTATTTATTTGCACTTCACCTTGAATAACCCGCATAAAGCCTTCGATTACTCAATGATTCATGTGATATCTACTAGTTAAGAACTCATCTCCGGATAGGTCTCAGAATTCTTCAATGGGTTTTAACAATACAAGTGATCAATTCGTAAAGTAAATGAAGATCTGGTATGAATATCATCACCATAATTTAATAAGAGAATATCTAAGCAAATCTTAATTCCTAAACATACATCTATTTCATTACAAAACAAAAGTAAATGAAAATAATAGCATAAGAAGTAAAAGACTTGATAGAATTGTGTAATAAATTAAGTGCCAACAAGGAACTTATTTCATTAGTATTCTATTATATTTATGCAACTATCTGTCACCTAGAAGCTTTTAATATATAATTTCATCATAAAAATAATTTTCCTACACATGCCACTACTTCATATTAAAAGAAAGAGTAAAGAAAATCACTTACAAAGCATGGATAAATCACGACAGAAAACTTGGTTTAAAATAAATAAAATTTACTAGAAAGTGTTTACAACAATTACAAGAGAATGAAGAAAACAATACTTTGTTTTTTCCCTCTGAAGGAAAGAAGAAGATCTCTCCACCAAAGTCTCCCACCGATCCATGCTCCGCTCGTACATCCCTTACATAAATATCTCAAAATCCCTCACCAATCTCTCCATAAGATGTAGAAATCTACATCTTCATGACTCTAAAATGACTAAAATGACTAAGGGGAAAGAAAGAGAGGGGGAGAGAGAGAGAGAGAGGCAAAAAGAAGAGACATGACCCGATATAAATATATGCATACTAAAATCTTCTTCCCCGGCAACGGTGCCAAAAACTTGACCCGAAGTCCTCTGAAGATAAACGTACTAATTAATGCTTTCAGAAATATATGTTATAAATAATAATAGCGACTAGTATATATAAATATAATTTTATGGAAAATATTTTACACACTACGGGCTCTACGCAAGTATACGTATCGTTTCAAGTAATATAGGGTTTTGAAACAAAGACCCCAATATCGATCCCACGAGGAGAGAGTTATAGATTTATAAATATTTTTATTTTAAAGTATTTCTTTTATAATTTTTAATTTACTAGATGCAATAATAAAACAGGAATAAAATAATTGATGTAAATAGCAATAGGAAATCAACTTTCTCCCTTTCAATTAATCCAAGATTTTCTAAGATAATGATAATATTCGTGGAGAATATAAATTTATGTTATTGTGCCAAATAGAAGCATTCATATTCTTTACCATTTGATCTAGGTGCAAAGAAGATTGGCTAGCCTATAGATCAGGTCCGGATGTATTGTTAGTAGAATGGGTTAATCTAGGCTCACACTACTAGATGTCTAAGGGTGGCTATGGTCAGCCCTACTAGTGACCCTTTCCTTTTCTATAAACTAAATCACAAGAATTTAGTCTGTCACTCTAAAAACTTATCAATTCTACACCCATTATATAATATCTTCCTATTTATTTGCACTTCACCTTGAATAACCCGCACAAGGCCTTCGACTACCCAAGGATTCAGGTGATATCTACAAGTTAAGAATTCATCTCCTTCTAGGTCTCAAAACTCTTCAACAGGTTTTAACAATTTAAATGGCCAATTTAAATAGTAAATTATGAACCGGTATTAATATCATCACAATGTTTTGAAAATATATGATTTTCAATTCTCCAACGAATTTTGTATTATCTTATTTATCTTTTCATAATTGAAAGGAGAAAGTAAAGTAACTACTCAATCCACACTGAAATTAAATAACAAAACATAATAAATAAAATTTGAATCAAAATAAAAATACTTAACTTAGATGTTTCTCCTACTGAACTTCTGATTCTTACTGACTCCACAGCGTAATGAACTACAGATGCACCAACTCTTTCAAACTCTGAATACAAACTCTAAAATAAACTCACTAATTTATGAAGGGAAGTAAAAAAGGTGGCCTTAATATGATCTCTCTAATTCTCTCTCTAGATAGGACTCTAAATAGGGAGGGGTAGATGGGGCATTTTTCTCTGAAGGAATACCCTCCTATTTATAGGCTTCAAGGGTTGCCTCAAGGCACCTCTTCAAAATGTGTCCACATTCAATGAATCTTCTAGAAGGTGTGTCTGGCGCCTAGGCGCCGGACACCGCGTCCAGTTCTTCGCACCTCTTCACTTTGGATCGCACCTCTTCGCGATTAAAACAGTTTTGAAGCGTCCAAATACATTGTATCACATGTCCTATAAACCAGGAACAACTGTCATTCTTCTAGAAGGTCCAATTATCGCTCACCCCGTCAAAATAACCGCCCAAAAGTCTTCAAAAACTTAACATTTTTCTATATCGAGCTGGCGCTTAGGCGCCGGATACTGGCGCCTAGGCGCCAGGCCAATATTTTGGAAAATTTTGCAATTTTGCTCTATTTTTGCTCCTTTGTGCTCCTTTTTGCTCCTTTTTCATATTTTTCTCCTTCTCGAATATTTTTGTATCACCTACATCCAAAAACACAAAAATACCTTTCATTAAAGCATAATATCCTTAAAATTTAATAAAAATCAAGGCATAAAAATAAGTATCTTTTTCTTGGATCAAAATAACCCAAACTTAAACGTTACTTGTCCTCAAGTAACCCTTTTTACTATATAAAATGTATAACATTTGGAATAAAAAGGTAAATATTTAAGACTCCTTATGATTTTTTATTTTATAAAGGTTTATTGAATCATTAACCAAATTTCACTGACTAAGTTTAATTTTAAGAATTTAAAGAATATTCTAACTACCAAATCATAAGACTTCAAAAATTTTTCATTCACTTTGAAAATAATTGCAGTTTATTATATTAAGATCACATAAATTATTCACAAGAAAAATATCTTCATGAAATTCTTTTCTAATAAAAATACATGCATAAAAATTAAGTAATAAATGTAATCAGTTTTCTTTTTATAAGTTAATTCAAGTGAAGCCAATTTTTGATTAGGCATTTCCTCAAGCTTCTCCTCTCTTTTTCTTTTTTTTTCTTTTTTTTTGAAGAGAGGATTACTATATCTGGATAGCCTGTTAATGGTTTTGAACTTCACTATCCTTAGTTTATATTTTCAAACTTATACATTTTCACTTAATTATTATAACATAAATAAATTTCAAAAAGAATTTCAATATATTCTTTTTCGAGTTATAATTTTTTATTTCTTAATACTTCTAAAATTCAATTATCTCTACTATGAATAGAAAAATTTCGTAATCTTATTCTTCTTTAAGTTGAATAATTATATTCTTAAAATCAATCAAAGTTATTAAAATTTTTGGTTAAGTCTACCAAATTATTTATAATTTCAAAAATTTAAGTGATCTTAAATAAATTCTTCATTCCTTATGTTATGTTAAAATTTTTATTTTAAGAAAATATTAGTTCTTTAAGGACAAATAAAATTTAAATTTGAATGTATTTTCCCTTTCCCCCAAATTTAAGTTTTGGTCTATCATAAAAAAAATATTTTTCATTAAAGTTTGAGAGAAAGAAAAACATAATTTTAAAAAGGAATTTTTATAAGAATGTAAAAAAAACATTCTAGAAAGAAAAATTTACTTCTACACATGCTTTTATGAATAATATTGAAATAATGAAGCAGGTATAAAAGTAAGCAGGCTCATTAATAATTAAATTAAATGGCTATGCTACTTAAAAAAATAGAACAACATTACTAGCTACTAAACATTAAGCTGAAACAGGAATAAACATAAATTTATCCAAATTTCAATCTTAAACACAATACATTAAAAATACTCAACAACAGTCTTAACATCCAATAATCCACACAAAGTAAATAAACAAATCTAAACTAGCAAACAACAAACAACAATCAATACTTGCAAACAAACTAAACAAACAATAGACTTAGCACAATTCAGAGGTAAATCAGACCACTAATCACTGTCTGTACCCTCAGCATCGTCATCATCACCAAAATAAAACTCAACATCCTTAGGATCAACATATGATGAGAAACTAGGAAAGGTAGGAAACTGAACATCATGCTCTTCCTTCAGGAATCCAACGAGAGCTTCATCATACTCAATATCGTAACTACTATTCCTCTGGGTATACTCAGATAAATGATCAATTTTCTTATCAATAGAATCAACTCTGCAGTGAGTTTGAAATAACACATGCTGTTGCTCTAGAAACTGATCATGCATCGATTCCCAAAAACTAGATGGTGGCTCGGCAATAGAAGTAGAAGGTCTGGAAGTAGAAGGTCTACCTGAAGTGTGTGCAGAAGTAGAAGGAGCGTTCGATCTCTTCCCTCGAAGACGATCATAGATACTAACACTTTCCTGCCCAATTGGCTTGGTAGACTTCAGCTTCTCCTCAGAAATATCATCAGTGACTCCATTACTAACACATAAAGAATAGATCAAAGATGGGAATCCCAGACCCACAGAAGTGCTCGATCTAGCAGTAGACTCCACAGAATCATAAATAATACTGCCGACATCTATCGGCTTCCTCTCCTGAATGCAATAGTTTAAGATAGCTCGATCTCTGGTGACTTCACTCAGGTGGTTGGAAGGTAGAAGTCTAGCAGAAATAAAATAATGCCAAGCCTTTGAAACACCATTTAATTTGAAGGATTTGAAATTTACCCATTTTTCATTTCGGATCTTCCAGGCTCCTGTGCCGTCAGACAAATAAGCAATAATCATCTCAAGATCTCCCTCAGATGGAGATAATCCAGAATAGTAACACTCGATGGTAGGTAGCAGTCCATAAAATACATTGATCCTCTCTGGAGAAAATCCTATTCCAATACCTCTGACGAAGACTTCGTAGTCTTCTGCATCTATAAAGTTAGCATAAAATTCGCGAACGACTGAAATAACAGCAACAACTGTGAAATAACAGAATCGTTGCCAGTTGTGCGCAACGATTGTGTTTTTGATCATTTCACCTGGATTGTAAAAGCTTCGCTCCGAGATAAACTTTCTCTACGTCGCAAATTCATGATATTGAAAATGCGCTGCTGCAGTCGCGAACTTGCTATTGTCAAAATTTTCTCATCCCTTCCCTCGCTCAGATTTCGGTGTCATCTAAACGTGAAAGAAAACAATAACAAATTTAGGAATCAAATATTTAAACTCTTTTTAGTTTAAGAAAATTAAAATAAGTTTAAAAATCCAAATAGAATATCTAAAAATCAAAATTTTTCTCAAAATTTTGATTTTTAGCAAAACATAGGAAAATTTATGGTGAAAATTGAAAATAAATGAATTAGAGTGTAGATCTGACCTCGAGACGAAGAAATCAAGTGATTTCGCGCCCAAATAGTTGATTTTTTGACCTTAAAATGGATCTAAGAGGTGTATTTTCGCGAAAATGGGGAAGAAGATGAAGCTTAGGCGTCATCCATGGCTAATGGGGTTTATATGGTGTTTTTCGGGTAGCGAGGCCGAACCGGCGCTTAGGCGTCGAATTCTGGCACCTAGGCGCCAGACTCGCCTTTCACAAAAATCACTCTAAAAATTTTATTTTCCACCAAAATTCATAAATTCAACTTCCAATGACTCATATTTGAATAGGGCTTCAGTTTCAAACTTCCAAAACATTTTCTAAAAATTTTAAAAATTAAATATTAAATCCACCAATCAAACACAACGTTTAAATCAAACTTCTCTAATTTTCATTTATAATCTTCAATATCTGCTTAATACACTTCAGATAAGTATAATATAATGATTCAAGTCCTAACACACAATCAAACAACACAATTTAAAAACAAATACAACACACATTGAACATGAAAGCAAATACACAAACAAACACAATCAATTCACTAAATCTATACAACGACTCACTAGATAAATCACGATCTCACCAAATCACTATCTAATTTCCATTATCTTGGCAAGGAAAACTATTCAGCTCACTTGGGAAGAACACTAATGCTCTTGGAAAATCCGTAGCCATTTTCTCGTCGATCAACTTGTTCTTCTCATACATCTCCACTTGAGAATCTTGATAAGCCGCTAGATGATCAAATTGGAGTTTTACCTGCCATTCCAGATGTTCAATCTGATGATACATCTCATGAAGGTGATCTCCAATACTTTTAAAATCCGCTTCAAATTTATCAAGACGACTAGAAATTTTCTCCAAACTTACAACGATGAAACCATTGAAGTAGGGTTCAGGATCTTTTGGACCTTTGTCTCTAGTCTCTTCTCCAAGATTTCTACTCTTCATTTCTTCAAAAATCCTCTCTAATTTCTCAAGAATGGAGTGTATAGGTCGAAATATTAATTGCTTAGGGATTGGGGATAAAGATGGGTTAATTTAAAGGTGAAAATCGTATGAAAAACTGAACGTTTTCGGTTTTTACACGACCCAGAAACCGTGGCGCTTAGGCGCCAAATCTGGCGCCTAGGCGCCGGACCCATCGATACACAGCTTATTCTGACGCTTAGGCACCGAATCCTGGCGCCTAGGCGCCGGAAACATGTTTGACTCCGTTTCTCCTAACGTCAAATTTCAAGGTTTCGTTCTCCAAAAATAGGTAAATTATAATGGTAAGATCAGAACAATCTCAATAACAAAATTATACATAATTTCAATGAAGGTTAACTTGTTCTTCTTTTTACTCACATATGAAATGGAGTGATCCAAAGTCAAAACTTTATATACTTCAAGATAATTTTTAATTTTCTGAAGTTATATAAAATTAATCAAGACCGAGGCATAACCATACATCAAAAATGTCAAAACACACTAAAAATAAAATCTATGGGTTGCCTCCCATAAAGCGCTTGGTTTAACGTCGTCAGCCCGACCTAAGTAATTCTTTAATCAGGTTGACTTAATTCATAAGCCTCTTTATAAATCTTTTTAATATCTCCCAAATAAGTCTTTAATATCCACAACTCCATATTGGTATACATTTTCAATTATATATGGTCTTATCCATTTTGATCTCAATTTTCCAGGAAAAAGTCTTAAACGAGTATTAAATAGTTATACTTCTTGTCCAGGCTCAAATATTTTTCCTGAAATCTTTTTATCATGTAATACCTTCATTTTTTATTTATAAATTTTTGCATTATCATATGATTCATTTCTTATTTCATCCATCTCATTTAATTGCAATAATCATTTTTCTCCTGCAGTATTCAAATCAGAATTAAACTCCTTTATCACCCAATAAGCTTTATGTTCAAGTTCAACAGGTAAGTGACAGTGTTTTCCAAAAACTAACTGGTAAGGTGACATTCTGATAGGTGTCTTATAAGTTGTTTTATAAGCCCATAATGCAGAATCAAGTCTATCAACCCAATCAGTTCTTTTAGGATTAACAATCTTCTCTAAAATTCTTTTAATTTATTTGTTTGATACTTCAGGCATTCCACTTGTTTGTGGGTGATATGTAGTGCAATTTTATGTTTGATTCCAAATTTTTCCAGTAATGATTGAATTCTTATATTTCTAAAATGACTTCCACCATATGTGATAAGTACCTTAGGCATTCCAAATCTTGAAAAAATCATCTTCTTTAAGAATTTAGACACTCTTTTGGAGTCACAGTTAGGCAAAGCTACAGCTTCAATCCACTTTGAAACATAATCAACTGCTAATATAATATAAAATTTTCCAGATGATGGTACAAATAGTCCCATATAGTCTAAACCCCATATATCAAAAATTTCAACTTCCAATATATAGTTTAAAGGCATTTCATCTTTCTTGGATATATTACCCATTCTTTGACATTGATCACATGTTTTAACATAATGTCTCACATCTCTGAATAAATTAGGCCAATAAAATCCTGAATTTAAAATTTTAAATGCAGTTTTATCTATTCCAAAGTGTCCTCCAAAATCGGAATCATGACATATTTGAATAATTGCAAAAGTTTCTTCATAATGTACGCATCTTGGAATTATAGAATCTCTTCCTAATTTAAATAAATGAGGATCTTCCCAAATATAATATTTAGCATCATTTTTAAATTTCTTAATAAATTTTTCATCTAATCCATAAGGTAGAATATTGCTAACTAAATAGTTAACTATATCAGCATACCAAGGTGTTTGGTATCCTTCGATAACATATAAATGTTCATCAGGAAATTTCTCGTTTATATTTTCTTCAGTAATAACATCATTCTTAATTCTAGATAAATGATCAGCAATTTGGTTGTCCGTTCCTTTTCTATCCACTATTTGAAAACCAAATTCTTATAGAAGTAAAACCCATCTTATTAGTTTAGGTTTAGCATCTTTTTTTGACATTAGATATTTAATAGCAGAATGATCAATATGAACTATGCATTTAGTACCAAGAAGATAAGGTCTAAATTTATCAAAGGCATATACTATAGCTAGAAGCTCTTTCTCAGTAGTAGTGTAATTTCTTTGAGTTTCATTAAGTGTTTTACTAGCATAATATATAACTTTGAAAATTTTCTCATATTTTTGTACCAATACAGCTCCAATTGCAAAATTACTTGCATCACACATTAATTCAAAAGATTTATTCCAATTAGGTGCAACAATGATAGGTGCAGTTATTAATTTTTTTTAAAATATTAAAAGAATTAATACAGTCTTTGTTAAGTTCAAATTTAGCATCTTTTTCCAATAAATGACAAAAAGGTTTAGCAATTTTAGAAAAATCCTTTATATATCTTCTATAAAATCCAACATGACCTAGAAAACTTCTCACATCAGTAACACTAGTAGGTGGTTGTAATTCAACAATAATTTTCTCTTTTGTTTGATCTTCTTCCATTCCTTTTTGTGAAACTTTGTGACTAAGGACAATGCCTTCTGTGACCATGAATTGACATTTTTCCCAGTTAAGAACTAAGTTCGTTTCTTCACATCTTTTCAGAATTTTGGAAATATTTTCCAAACAAGATTCAAAAGAAGTTCCAAAAACTGAAAAATCGTCCATGAATATTTCAATTCCTTTGTCAATCAAATCACAAAATATTGACATCATACATCTTTGAAAAGTTACAAGTGCATTACATAAACCAAAAGACATTCTTCTAAAGGCAAATGTTCCATAAGGACTTGTAAATGTAGTTTTATCTTGGTCCTCAGGAGCAACAAGTAATTGATGATAACCAGAATATCCATCCAGAAAACCGAAATATGAGTGTCTAGCTAATTTATCAAGCATTTGATCCAAGAAAGATAAAGGAAAATGATCCTTTCTAGTGCGTCATTTAATTTCCTATAATCAATGCAAATTCGCCATCCAGTAACTTGTCTCGTAGGAATTAATTCATTTTTATCATTGACAAAGACAGTTACTCCTCCTTTCTTCGGAACACAATGAATAGGACTTACTCATTGGCTATCTGAAATAGGATAAATAATACCAGCATCTAACCATTTAACAATTTATTTTTTAACAACCTCTTTCATGATAGGATTTAATCTTCTTCATAGTTCAATAGTAGTTTTAAAATTTCTTCCATTAAAATTCTATGCATATAAATGAAGGGGCTTATTCCTTTTATGCCTGCAATTGTCCAACCAAAAGCTTCCTTATAATTCTTTAACACTCCTATCAATTTTTCTTCTTGATCTTCACTTAGCTCAGAAGAAATAATAACAGGTAAAGTTAATGAATTTCCCAAAAATGCATACTTTAAATGTGAAGGTAACATTTCTAATTCCAGTTCAGGGGCTTTTTTAATTGAGGGTAAAAGTATATCATTTTGAGTTATGTCCAAAGTTTCCTAATTATCTTTAATATAATGAGTTTCTTTTTCTTTTAGTTCTTCATCTTCATCTGTTAATAATTCAAGTTTTTCTTCAGAAATGACTTTACATTTTTCTTGATAATATTTCTCAATTAAATAATCAATTATATCCATTCGATAACATTTTTATTTGTCAAGGTACTTCATTGATTTAAGGACATTAAATTTAATCTCTTTATCATTAACTCTCATGGTTAATTCTCCTTTTTGCACATCGATCATAGCTCGTCGAGTTCGTTAGAAAAGGTCTCCCTAAAATAATAAGTATTTCTTTATCTTCTTCCATATCAAGTACAATGAAATCTACAGGGAAGATAAATTTATCTACTTTAACAAGAACATCCTCTATAACTCATTTAGGATAAGTGATAGATCTATCAGCTAACTGAAGGGTTACAGTGGTGGGAGTAATCTCTCCTAAATTCAACCTTCAAAAAATAGAAAATGGCATGAGATTAATACTTGCTCCTAAATCGCATAAAGCTTTACAGCAAAATTTTTGGCGCATAGGCGCCGGACAAGTGTGTCCAGTTCTTCGCACCTCTTCACTTTGGATCACACCTCTTCGCGATTAAAACCATTTTGAAGCGTCCAAATACATTGTATCACATGTCCTATAAACCAGGAACAACTGTCATTCTTCTAGAAGGTCCAATAACCGCTCACACCGTCAAAATAATTGCCCAAAAGTTGTCAAAAACTTAACAGTTTTCTGTATCGAGCTGGCGCTTAGGCGCCTGACTCTGGTGCTTAGGCGCCAAGCCAATAATTTTGAAAATTTTGAATTTGTGGTCTATTTTTGCTCCTTTTTGCTCCTTTTTGCTCCTTTTTCATATTTTCTCCTTCTCGAACATTTTTGTATCACCTACATCCAAAAACACAAAAATACCTTTCATTAAAGCATAATATCCTTAAAATTTAATAAAAATCAAGGCATAAAAATAGGCTATTTTTTGGATCAAAACACACCCTTGCTGTAGAATTGGTCCCTATTTATAGAGCTTTGAAAATGACCAAAGGTTGCTTTAGGCACCTCTTCAAAAGTAGTCCACATTCATTGAATCTTCTAGAAACCGACTTTAGCGCCTAGGCGCCGGGATCTGGTACCTAGGCACCAGAGTCTGCACACCCCTTCACTTTGGGTCCCACCTCTTCGCGATTAAAACCATTCCAATGTGTCTAGATACATTGTATCACATGTCCTATATATTAGGAATAACTTACAGGCTCAAGAAGGTCTAGAAACTACTTAACACCGTCAAAATAACTCCCAAAGTCGTCAAAAATCCGTCCAATAACCGTTTCTGGATGATTTTGGCACCTATGCGCAGTTTTCTCGTCGTCACTGGCGCCTGGTCGCCAGGCTCCCTGTGCGCAGCTCCACTGTTTTTGCTCCGTTTGGCTCTGTTTCAACTCTGTTTCGCCCCATTTCAGTTGCGTTGTTTTCCTAACATCTTCACCTACAAGATAGACATAAAAACAACCTTTCTTGAAAGTATAATTTCATCCAAAAATATGAGAGAAATATAAAAGATATTAAGCATAGAAAGACATATCAATATGTGCCATGTCAGAATTTTCTTTCTTGCTCATTTTGGTTTAAAATTACATAGTTTTTACTTCATTTTCTCTAAAATCATATTTTTATACTTGAAGACAAAAATATGCAAAATTCCTTCATTTATAATGTAATATCTTTAAAAATTTGCATAAAGTGGGCATGAAATGCACACTAAAAATAGGTACTTTTTAAAGTGGATCATAGTGGATCGATAGGTCTAGTACCTTATGATTCGGAGTTGTATCGTACTATTATAAAAATTATAAAACAACAAAAACAAACTGAAAATCCTTGCGAAATGGCGAATAATCAAGATAATCAGAGAAATGATATTGGAAATTTGCCAAGTCCTTTACGAGATTATGTTAACCCAACAACAGATGAAATTCATGTGAATATTCAAAATCCTGATGTTGTTGCTAATTCATTTAAACTTGAACCAGTTATTATCCAAATTGTACAAAATAATCAATTTTGAGGAACACATAATGAGGATCCGAATTTACATCTCGCTAGTTTTCTAGAACTGTGTGCTACTTTTAAATATGACGGAATTTCGAATGATGTGTCAGACTTAGACTTTTTCCTTTTTCGTTAAGGGATAAAATTAAGGCATGGTTAAATTCGTTAGCATCTGGATCTATTAGAACTTGGGGAGAACTTTCTCAAAAGTTTCTATCAAAATATCTCCCACTGATGGCGACGAAAGCCTTTTTATATGTCGACTTACATCGCTATTAATTCCCATATCATGTCAATGTCAAGGAGTCGCCACTTTGTTTAATATTGTCCTAATCTTATTTCTATTAATCCTATAAAGGAATTGAAGAATTTAGGACTAATAGGAAACAGTAGAAAAGGATGTTTATGTTGATCCTTATAGGAGAAAATTCTAGAACATATCCTAGGTTTTCTATCTAAGGAAAAATCATGAAATTTTGATAACCAGTGATTTCTGTCATGGATTCCTCTAAATCTCCTATAGAAGCAAGCTTCTATAGTTAATTACATCTTAAACAATTTATAATTGTTTAAGAAAACTCTTGATTAAAGTTGATCACTTGTTTTCTAAAAATTTTTTTGTTTTTAGGGAAAGATGTACCTACTATCAATCCCTAATATCATTCTGTTGTGTTCTTTTTATCATTTTATCATCATATCATTGTTTTGTCATTTCATTTAATTTATTATTGTTTTGATTTTATGACTATCCCAAAAATTTCAGATTTTATCTTGGCATTTCATTTCATATTTTTGTTTCATTGTTTGTCATTTTTATTTTGTCAATGTTGTTAAAAATTTCAATGTCACCATGTTTTTGTTTTAGGTTTTGTGACTATCCTAATGGTTTCAGTTTTATTTTTCGTCGTGATTCCATGTCGTCCTGCAAAACAGAGTTAGCACATCCTATAACATGCAAAGGAAATCTAAACGAAGTTAATGTCGTTGTTTTTTTTAGTTTACCTGCAAAACAGAGTTAGCACATCCTATAATATGCAAAGAGAAGAAATGTCAGGTTTATTGAGACTAAATCTAATAAATATTAGATTTATTTTTAATTCAGTGTCATTTGAATGTTAAGTTCAAATTTTAGATTCAATGTTGTTTGAATCTAAATGTGTTAAATTTAGAATAAATTTGTTTTAAACTTAATTGATGTAAAATTGAATTCAATTTAGGTTGATTCAAGCTCAATATGGATTGAATTTTTTTTGAGTTAGGTCTGATTTAGGGTCAACTTAAGTTCAATGTGGGTTGAACTCAAGTTAAGGTTTTGAATTAACTTAGGCTGATTTTAAGTTTGGTTTGTTGACTTAAGTTCAATATGGATTGAACTTAAGTTAAGGTTTTTAAACCTGGGTTCACGTTGTGTTGAATCTAAATTAAAGGTTGAACTTGAGTTCAAGTTGAGTTGAACTTAAGTTCAAGGTTGAACTTGGGTTCAAGTTGGATTGAACCTAAGTTAAGGGTTGCACTTAGGTTCAAGTTTGGTTGAACCTAAGTTAAAAGTTGAACTTAAGTTTAAAGGTTGAACTTAAGTTAGGTTTATTTTAGGTTTGAGTTTGATTAGACCTTAATTGGTTAAGGTTTAATTAAGGTCTAATAGTTTAATGTGGTAGACTTAATGAGAGTTTAAGTTTGATTAAACCTTAGTTGATTAAGGTTTAATAGATTAATTAAGTCTAATTTAGTAGATTTAATTAGAGTTTAAGTTTAAATAAACCTTAGTTGGTTAAGGTTTAATAAATTAATTAAGTCTAATGTGGTAGTCTTAATTAAAGTTTAAGTTTGATTAAACCTTAGTTGGTTAAGGTTTAATAGATTAATTAAGTCTAATGTGGTAGACTTAATTAGAGTTTAAGTTTGATTAAACCTTAGTTGGTTAAAGTTTAATGGGTTAATTAAGTCTAATGTGGTAGACTTAATTAGAGTTTAAGTTTGATTAAACCTTAGTTAGTTAAGGTTTAATAGATTAATTAAGTCTAATGTGATATACTTAATTAGAGTTTAAGTTTGATTAAACCTTAGTTGGTTAAGGTTTAATAGATTAATTAAGTCTAATGTGGTAGACTTAATTATAGTTTAAGTTTGATTAAACCTTAGTTGGTTAAGGTTTAATAAATTAATTAAGTCTAATGTGGTAGACTTAATTATAGTTTAAGTTTGACTTAGATTCAAGTTGGGTTGAACCTAAGTATAGGTTAAAGTTAGGTTCATGCATGTTGAACCTAAAAGTTTTAAGTTAACTTGAGTTCATATATGTTTCATTCTAAGTTAGAAGTTTAGTTTAGATTCATTGTGGGTTGAATCTAAAGTTGAATTAACTTGAGTTCATGTCTCGTTTGAACTTAAGTTAGAAATTTAGTTTAGGTTCGATATGATTTAAAACTAAGGTTGAATTAACTTAGGTACATGTCTATTTGAACCTAAGTTATAAGTTGGTTTAGGTTCATTATGAGTTAAACCTAAGGTTGGTTATCTTGGGTTCAAATTAGATTGAACCTAAGTTATAAGTTGATTTAGGTTCGATATGGGTTGAACCTAAGGTTGGGTTAACTTAGGTTCAAGTTAGATTGGATTTAAATTATACATTTTAAGTCTTATTAGAGTTAGGCTTACTTAGGTTTATAAGCTACTTAAGTCTAATGTAAGTAAGACTTAAAAGATAATTAAGTCTAATAGGGTTAGACTTAATTTAAGGTTTAAAGGCTCTTTAAGCCGAATATAAGTAAGGCTTAAGGGTTAATTAAGTCTAACTAGGTTAGACTTAATTATGGTTTATGATTAATTTAAGTCTTGTGTAAGTAAGGCTTAAAGATTAATTAAGCATAGTTGGGTTAGACTTAATTATGATTTAAGGATTACTTAAGCCTAATGTGAGTAAGGCTTAAAGATTAATTAAGTGTAATTGGGTTAGACCTAATTAGGGTTTAAGGATTACTTAAGCCTAATGTAAATAAGGCTTAAGGATTGATTAAGTCTAATTGTGTTAAACTTAATTATGGTTTAAGAGTTATTTAAGCCTAATGTAAGTAAGGCTTAAGGATTAATTAAGTCTAATTGGGTTAGACCTTATTAGGTTTAAGGATTACTTAAGCCTAATGTATGTAAGGGTTAATGATTGATTAAGTCTAATTGAGTTAGACTTAATTATGATTCAAAAGTTATTTATGCCTAATGTAAGTAAGGCTTAAGGGTTAATTAAGTCTAATTGGGTTAGACCTAAGTAGGGTTTAAGGATTACTTAAGCCTAATGTAAGTAAGGCTTTAAGGATTGATTAAGTCTAATTCGGTTAGACTTAATTATGATTTAAGAGTTATTTATGCCTAATGTAAGCAAGGCTTAAGGGTTAATTAAGCCTAATTAGGTTAGACTTAATTAAGGTCTAGGGATTACTTAAGCCTAATGTAAGTAAGGCTTTAAAAATTGATTAAGTCTAATTGGGTTAGACTTAATTATGATTTAAGAGTTATTTATGCCTAATGTAAGTAAGGCCTAAGGGTTAATTAAGTCTAATTAGGTTGGACTTAATTAAGGTCTAGGGATTACTTAAGCTTAATGTAAGTAAAGCTTAAGGATTAATTAATTAGGTTTAATAGGGGTTAAACCTAATTAGGGTTTGTTTATTATTAAACTTAATATTTTTAAGGTTTAATTATGATTAATTAAGTTTAAAAATGTTTTAAACCTAATTAATATTTATTTATTAAACCTAATGTTTTTTAAGGTTTAATATTAATTAATTAAGTTTAAGAATGTTTTAAACCTAATTAATATTTATTTATTAAACCTAATGTCTTTTAAGGTTTAATATTGATTAATTAAGTTTAAGGATGTTTTAAACCTAATTAATATTTAATTATTAAACCTAATGTCTTTTAAAGGTTTAATATTGATTAATTAAGTTTAAGAATGTTTTAAACCTAATTAATGTTTATTTATAAAACCTAATGTCTTTTAAGGTTTAATATTGATTAATTAAGTTTAAGAATGTTTTAAACCTAATTAATATTTGTTTATTAAACCTAATGTCTTTTAAGGTTAAATTATAATTAATTAATTTTAAGGATGTTTTAAACCTAATTAATATTTGTTTATTAAACCTAATGTCTTTCAAGGTTTAATTATAATTAATTAAGTTTAAGGATGTTTTAAACCTAATTAATGTTTAATTATTAAACCTAATGTCTTTTAAGGTTTAATTAAGTTTAAGGGTATTTTAAAATTAATTAATATTATTTATTATTAAACTTAATATCTTTAATGTTTAATTATGATTAATTAAGTTACTTAAACTTAATCAAAATTTTTTTTATTTTAAACCCAACATAATAGGGGTTCAAAATTTTAACTAAGCCTACAGTAATTAGACTTAATTAATAAAATTTTATGGTTTTTATTAACAAATTTTAACCATACATTAAAAATGTCATTTTAAATTTTAAAGAGGCTAAAATTTTTCATCTTGAGGTTTATATATGTATCCGTAAGTCTTTTAACCAATTTCAGGTTTTATTTCCTTAATTTCACATTTTTATAATTATTAAAAAAATAATTACAAAGTTCAATGGAAATTAGGAAATGCTATCTTAGGAAATTTTCCTGGTCATGGAAAAATCAGAGAGTGTATGCAATGATATAAAGATCACTTTGTGAAAGTTTCATAGAATTCTGACTTATAAATAATTTTTAATAATTAAAATACTCTGAGGAGTATTTAATTAATTAAAAATTAAATACAAATAAAAAATTACAATTTTCAATTCCACATTATAGTACTCACTTTCCTGAGTTCAGGGATATTTTTAGTTTATTTTTGTGATTTTTATATAAAAAGATATGTATTTTTGATTAATTTAAGGTTTAACTGAATTAATTAAACCTAAAATTAAATATAAAAAGCCGGGGGAGCTCCGCATGTCCTCGGATTGATCGAAAATGCAGTTAATCCCTTGTGGGGATCCGAACAGCGGAGACAGCGAAATATAATCTCAACCGCCCATTTCCAAAACATAGAAACGGAGGTTATGATTCATCGTCTTCATCCTGCTGATCCCGCAAACCATCCATGATCTAGAATCAATTTCTCACTCGATTCTTAATGAAATCAAGTGATTTTTGATTCTACACCTTTTTCTTGAGGAGTCCAATACATCCATACGGCTTTGTAGGGGTTTTAAAATGATTTCTTTCACAAAGTGTGAAACCCGACCACCATTGATAAGGAAGAACCATACCTTGGCCACAGTGTACTAAACTTTGATCTGATTACTTTAGATTGGTCGTCTTTGTCCCAGAAAGCTTCTAGAGACTTCAATTTGAATTCAAATTAGTTCTATGTGTGATTTTGAATTTTGAGGAGCTCGGCTTAGTGTGAGATGGTGAATAGAAGGTTAGAGACTATGGAGAGGCTCAATTTCAGTTGGGCTCTTCCTCTTCTAACCCCTAAATGGATTTGGAAAGGTTAATTTTGAGTTTGTGGAGTTTGATTTCAAAAACCCATTATGTCCTGGTTTTGTCTTATTTTGGTGCTCTCGAGTTAGTCAAATTGAGAGGATATGGTGGGTTTAAGGGCCTGGTTTTGATGGGGTTCAGTTTCTTAGGTCTTAAAGAGAAACTTTGTTGTTGAAAGTTTTTGGATTTGAGCAGTGTATGAGGATTTAGAATTTCCTCTTCCTTACCTAATTTTAAGTTCTCGGGTTAGCCTATTTGAGCTAGTTTCATGGAGTTTTGAGGCTAGCTAAGGGATGGATCTTGATTGGAATTCATTCCTAGGGTCCTAAGGAATAAGTTTGTTGTTGGGAGTTAGGGGAATTGGATAGAGCTTAGGCCACTATTACCCTCTTCTTTTTTTTTTCTTAGGCTTGGGTTTGGCTCTATTTTTAGCCATGAGGGGGTTTAGATGAGTTTAGGCTGAAGTCGGTTTATCTTGGGATGTTGTCAACCTACTCATTAATGTTTTGAAGATAGGTTTGAGCTAATGAAATGATGAATTTGGGTTTTCCAAGCTTAGCCATCATTACCTTTAACCATGGTAAGGATTGAACCCCAACCTTGTCTTGTTCTCATTTGTTCCTCTATGAGGTGGATATAGCTGATTATAGTCATTTAGATTAACCTTCATATGTTTATTTAATGGAATAAAGGAGAGGATGACACATATTTCCTTCATCCACCATGGTATCACAAGTAAGGTAGATGACGCATTTCATGAATAATCTCCTCATCATTTAATTTTACCATGGTTAAAGTTTAATCTATGTTGATTTCTTTTCTCATTGGATGCTTAGGGTAGTAACCAAAATTATCTTTTAAGGTGGCCGGCCACCTCATCTCATGCAAATGAGTGAGTTGAAGGGAAGATGACACATATTTCACTTACCCCATTATTTATGTCTTTTGCTCATGATGGTTTCTAAACTTGGTAGAATCTTAACCTTATGTCTTGGTCTTTCTCCATTGGGTTAGGAAAGAGGTGTTTGCCACCTATGAAGTCATGTCACACCTCATCTTGAGAGGAGATGACACATAAGTCTAACCATCATGATAACTCTTAACCTTAATTAAAAGTGATGAGTTGTGGGCTAAGTAATATGTTAAACATATCATAATGGATTTGATGGGTGTGTTGATGTGTCATGATGGGTCTAATAGGTCATGGGTAACCTATTAATAACCCTCCATAATTTAAAATTAATCATGGGAATTTTTGTGTCACATATGATTTCATATGTCAAAAATGTCATTTTATGTCTTTTTTTATTTAATTTCCATTTTAATTAATTATGTCATTAATTAAAATTGTTAGAAATTATTTCATTAATCAATTTATTAATTAAAATAAATTTCAATTAATTATTTGATTAATTTTATATCTTCTTTAAAGTTAAAGGTTTAAATTTGTCATGTCTTTAAACCTTTATATTTTAATTAATTAAAATTAATTAAAATTTTAAATATCCATTTTATTAATCAATCAATTAATTAAAAATGATTTGAGATTAATTATTTGATTAATAATTGTCATTTGTAGGTTAAAGGTTAATAATTTGTCACATTTTAAACCTTTTAATCATATTTTTATTTTAATTAATTCAAAAACTAATTAAAATTTCAATATTATTTTATTAATCAAGTTATTAATCAAAATTATTTAAAATTAATTATTTGATTAATTTTTATCATTTTTATCATTTTTGTTCAAAATTAGGTATTTTGGCCAAATTTGATAATGGTTGACTATGGTTGACCCAAGTTGACTTGGGTTGGTTAATTTGGGTCTAAAAATGTCAAATGTGACATCTTCAACTTTGTTATGGTTGATTTGATCACAAAATTGATGATTTTATCAATTTGGGGTTTAATTTTGCTATGTTAACCAAATTTAGGGTTTAGGTCATCCCAATAGTCAATGTGGTGATGCTTGGATTAACTTTTGGTTACTTTGATTAACATTAAGTTGATTTTGTCAATGTGTGTCATTGAAGTTTTTTTTGAAGTTAAAGTTAGCCATTTTTGACCAAATTTGACTTTCTTAGTTTAAAGTTAACCAAAGTTGTGTTATTAGTCATGTGATGTCTTAAAATATTTAAATAAGTCATATTTGATTATTTAATTTGTCCAAAGTTAAAAGTTGACTAATTGGGTCAGTAATTAGGTCAACAATTGATTACTTTCATCAGAGTTGACTTTTTGGGCCAAGGATTGACCTGTTAGGTCAGTAGGGTTGGTTATTGGGTCAAGATTAACCATTTTTTGCCAAGGTTGATTATTTTTGGGTTTAAAGTTGACCTTTTCATAAAAATGAGGTCAACACCCTCCATCAAAGACTTATAAGCTAAGAAATGATATCACATCGTTTGGTCAGTTTGAAGGGGAATCAATATATGAAGCTTGGGAAAGATTTAAAGATCTTCTTAGGAAGTGCCCACATCATGCATTAACAGATTGGTTAATAATTCAAATATTTTACAATGGATTAGTAGGATCATTGAGATCGATTATAGATGTTGCTGCTGGTGGATCGTTAATGGCAAAACCTTTTGATGAAGCATACACATTAATTGAAGAAATGACTACTAATAATTTTCAATGACCCTCTGAACGAGTAACTCCTAAGAGAGTAGCTAGTATTCATGATTCAGATATGATGACTATAATAGTTTCTCAAATTATAGCCTTTTCTAAGAAAATAGATCAATATGGAATGAATTATTCTCAATGACACGCCTAAGATATATACACTTTTTGCTATATCATTTTACTCATTTTTTATGATATTACACTTTAAAGGAAGGTATTTTGTATGTTTTTTGGTTTTAGGTACAAGAAATGGTGATTAGAGCAAAAGGAAGCAAAAACGGTGCAATTTGGAGCAAAAATGAGCAAGAAATGAAATTCTGTCATGTCACCTTTCGATAAGTCTTTTGATGCTTAATCTCTTTTACACTTCTTGCATATTTTTGAATGAGATTACACTTTAAAGAAAGGTTGTTTTTATGCTTATTTTTTAGGGCTATCTGTTACGAACACAACGCAACTGAAATGGGGTGAAACGGAGCTAAAACGGAGCGAAACGGTGGAGCCGCACAGCAGCCTGCTCGCCGACGGTAAGATCGATCTCGCCGACGGTTAGATTTTCCCGAGACCATCAAAAAATAGCCAAAAAGCTCACCGACAGCAAGCTCAAACCCGCCGACAGCGGCCCGGACGACCATGAACCGACTTTTTGCAGTTTTGGGCCAATAGTCGACGTATTTGGACGTTTTTTCGAAGGGGTGCTTATGGAAACTCTTCAAACTTCGTCCATACTCTTTAAAATGGCGAATATAGGTTAGAAAAAAGGAGAGAAACAATAGAGGAAAAAAGAGAAAAACTTAGAAGAATGTTTGGGATTCTTAGATTAAGAGTAGAAATGTAGATTTCTACCCTTTTGGAGTGGAGAGGAGATTTTGAGAGAATTTGTAAGGAATTTCGCTAGCATTGCATGGATCGCCGGGAGACTTTATGGGAGAGATCTTCATCTTTCTTTCAAGGGGAAAAAGCTAAGTATTGTTCTTCATTATCTTATAATTTTGTAAACATTTATTTAGTGGATTTTCTTTAGTTAAATGAAGTTTCCTTTATGTTTTCTTCGTGCTTTATGACGCATCTCTCTTACTCTTTCTTCTTCTTTAAAAATAGTGGCATAAGAAGATTATGCCATGTTGACCTCATTTTTGATGAGGTCTTCCCTTCTTCTTTTTAGTGCTTAGGATCTAGCCTTAGGCTTTTCCTTTGACTATCTTAGAGGACTAGAATTGGGACCCACCTTGTAGAAATTCAAACCACTTCTTAACTCCCTGCAAACTCTACAAACTTGACTGTAGACCCCTAATCACTTAGAGGGTTGAAATCAAATGTGGAAGTTTAAAGGATGAGTTCCTATAGGACTCTTTGGCCTTAGGACTGCCCTGGGTGGCCTGGTCTGGTGAAGGGGCTGACTTACACACACTACATTTCCACACACTTCCTAAAACCACACCCATACCTAGCTTGACCTCCTGACTCATGTAGGTGATTCACATGGATGGTCCTTGACCCCTAAGCCCTTGGCTAAGAGGGTTAGGAACAACATAGTGAATGCCTCAAATGAGTCCCTTAATGGCTCATGTAGGCTTGATATGGCTTCATGTCTCAACAAAAATGATTTCATTCCACTTAAATTCACCCAATCTTCAATTTCCCAAATTTTCGATTTTCGCCCCCGGGACCCTACACCCGCTTAGCCTACCCAAAACCCTTGAAATTACCCAAATTTCTCAAAAATTTCCAAATAACCCAAAATTCCCCAAAATCAATCCCAAACATCTCCACATCACTCAAATTGATCATTCATACCCAAAAATACCAAAAATTCCAAAAATACCTCCCAATACCCTCCAAATACCCAAAGTACCCCTCTTGACCCAAAAATCCAAAAATTCAACAAATTCCCAGAAAATTTCAGAAAATCTCAACTATTCCCAATTTCATTTTGTCCAACTACACCATGGGCCAATTTTGTCAATTTACCCTACTTTTGTCAAAACCCCCAATTTGACCCATTTTAACCCTAAGTGCATCCAATGTCAAACCAAACCTACCCAATTGACCCCAATTTTAGTCCAATTCAATTTTAAACTTCAATTCAACATCCCCAATACCAATCTAGACCAAATCCAAGTCCAATTTGATTGACATTTGGATCCAATTTCACTTTTGGCCTTAAAGCCCAATTTGGACCCATGACCCAAACCTAACTCAAACTCATCCAATTCAATTCCAATTAACCCCAAATCTTTTCTAAATCTTCCTTAGCATCCCCACAAACAAAACCCTAACATGATTTGCCCAAAATTTGAACCCAAACCCCACTCAAGCTCAACCCAAAGCTAAAAGGCCCATTTTTGACCTAAACCCAAACCTAACCCAAATGAACCCAAACCCCAAAATCAAAACCCAATCAAAGCCAAAACCTCTTTAAAACACTCCCATAAACATTTCGCAATATTAATTTTACATCAATTTCAACCCTAGCTCAACATGGGCCCAACTTGGCCCACTTGGACCTATATTGGCCCATTCACCAAAAGAATCCAAATCCAACCCAATTCAAGCCCAAACTACCCCAAATTTGCTTCAAGTCACCCATGACACATCCATGAGCTAAACCCAACAATTATTTGGCCCAACCTCTTTACAAAATTTCATCCCAAAATCCATTTTAAAATTCAAAAGCCCACTCTCCTAATCCATCTTAAAAGCCCATCTAAAACCCTTTCAAAAAGCCCAAAATCCACCCTAAAGCCCACATGACATCTCCATTTACCATTCACTTAATTAAAGCCATCACCTAAGTCCTAAATTCATCATCAAATAATTCCAAATCAAGCCTCATGCCAAATCACCCCTAAATACCAAAATTTTCCTTAAATCCATTTCCATGAAATTGACTTCACTTTTCCCAAGCCAAAGGTGAGCCATGAAGCCATGCATGAGCCACATGGAAGCCATGAGAGCCTCTTTACATGTCACCATGCCATTTTGGGCAAAAGGAGGAGGCTCTTTCCTTAATTCCTAAAGGTGATTAACCACTTCCATGACTCCACTAAACCATGCTTAAGCCTAATTGTACTTGGATTGTGACTTGACCCCACTAATCAAGCTGATCCAAATCACTTTCTCCTCAGCCTAAACCATGCCTTGGGTGGTGCACCTAGCCCAAATGGGTGGGTTGACCCATTTAGGTCCAAATCTAGCCATGCCCCATTCCACTTTGGATCAAAGCCTTTACACATGTCCATGGCCGATTGATTGCACAAACCTCCAGCCCCGACCCACCTGACCTTGAGGGTGACCCATGCTCGGCCGGCCGGCCACCGGGCCACCGGAAAACACCATGGCCGAGAGCTCACATGTGAGCCAACATTGAAATTCTCACTTCGTTGAGCTGCCCCATCCCCGGTGGCTACCATGGCCGATCTTCTCCTCACCGGAGCGAGTGATCCCAAGCCCTAACTCCCCACGGGAGGCCCCCCAGCCAGCTCTATTTAAACTCCACCCCTCTCGGCCATGAGAGGAGCTAAGCACAAACCTAGCCAAAACTCTGCCAAAATTGTTACAGACCCTCCTCCACCCTTAGAGCACTTGATCCCCAGTGAGATCCCCCTGCCATTTCTCCTCTGTAAGCTCAATTTTAGAGTTGAAATTCCACCCAAAACCAGGACACTTCTCCACGGTGAGCCAATCCCCAAATTGATTGGCTCTACACCTTCACCGGACCAAGGGAAGGTGTCCACCATCAAAAGCCCCATCTCCTGGCCACCCGGGTTGCTCCAGCCTCCAAGCTTTGTGATCGGGCTTGGTCGAAATCATATCCGGACAATTCACCGAGACCGGGAGACTTCATGCGGAGCTTGCTGGGATCCAATCGAAGGTGCAACAACTCTCAGATTGAAGCCACACTTCTCTGAGCCAAGGTATGAGCTAATTCTTCATCCCGAGCTTCTCGAGATTCTCCATTTCAAATGCCTTAGTTTCAATGCATGTTAACCGTATAGATGTGTTCGTCTCTTCAAGACGAATCCATAGAGTATAAGAACGTAAAAATCCATTGAGAATCGAGTGAGATCTTAGGGATTTAGTGTGGACGGCTCTCGGGTGAGAACACTTGGGGACGATGAACGGATGCCGTCCATTCGATACACGCGCGGACGGATGGCTCAGATGGCGTCGAACCAGGAGACGGTACGAGAACCGCGGGGCCCGGGCTGCTGACTCAGGTGGCGGCGTCGAATGGGAGCGCGCCGCGTGGCCTTTCGGAGCCGCTGAGAATGCGCTGGCGCCGACTCGGATAAGTAGAAAATTAGGGATTTTCCGATTTATTTAATTCCTAAACTTCGAAAATTCATATCTCTGTGTAGAAAATCGGAAAAATAAAATAAAAATACCCTCTTGCTCGGTGAACGAGAGGAGAATAATGTGGAAAAGAAATCATTTAATTTCATCGAAGTATTTTATTTTTTATAATTTATTTACTCTCTGCATTATTTTAATTCTCCATGCATGCATACAATTCACCATGGCATGAGACCATAGGGCTTTTGAAGCCTGCGAATTTGGGAACATTCCCTGAATTTTCCAAAGTCGGAGGCCATCCTATGAAGAGTTCTTGATTTTTCAAGTTCGAGTTACTTGTTTTGAGTATTTTAATTCCAGTAAATAGCATGTTGTGAAATAAATTCTAGGAAAATTTGGTGATGTTCCTTATGACCAGAGAACCCTAGGAAAAATAGGTTTTGACTTAGTTCATTTAAAACAACCCTAATTGGCTTAAACACCCAAAATAGGTCTTTAATTAATTAGAGTTAACCAGGCATCAAATTGACTTGAAATCAATTCTCCACTGACCTTTAGGATCAGAGGAATCCACCATAAAAATTTGAGGTCGATTGGGCTTGGTTAGCCCCACTAATTGGGTTGATTAAGCCACTAAGCCATTTTAAAATTTAAAAATTCATAACTTTTAAAATACCTTTCAAAAATTCACTAAATTGGTTTTGGAGCCTCTCTGATATCAGGGGAACCTAAGAAAATTAAAATTTCAATTTTCTAAAAAAGTTGATTTTTAATAATATTTTAATATTTTTAATAATTAAAAAATAATAAAAATCACAAAAATAATAAAATTCACCAAAATGTCACATTTTGAATTTTAATCACACAGGAACAAATCCCACATTTTTCTTAGGTCTATTTAGTGAGATATTAAATTTTAAAGCTTTAAGGAAATTTTGAAATAAAAAAATGTATTTTTTTTAGCATTTTCACTAAAATAATTATAGTAAATCATAGAAAAATCAGAAAATTGCAAAATTTGCTTCTCTGGTTTCCTTGATATCAGAGAGATTTTTGAAAAACATAAAATCCATTTTTCAACATTTATTTTATTTTTAAATTAATTAACACTCCAAAACTTAAAATAATTATAATAAAAATAATATAATTCAAAAAATCACCAAAATTGGTCCAAGTACTTCTCTGGTCATTAGAAATGTCCCCTAATTTTCTTAAGGACAGAAACTTTCCTTTGGTCATGTTATCAAATTTTCCTTGAAAATCTCTATTTTCCACCAAAAATAATTATATAAATAAATTAAATACAGAAAAATCACATTTTCTCCTCTCATGTCTTTATTGACATATGAGTGAAGTCACATAAAAATTTCAAGTTTATTTGAGTTCAATTTAGTAAGTTATGAAATTATTAAGCTTAAGGGGTAAAATGGTAATTAAACTTTTAACCCTTAATTAAAACTTTAGGTTTAATAAAAAATTAACAAGTAAAATATTTGATCCTAATCTGATTTGGATGATTGAAATTCAAATAATTAAAGGGTAGAAACCCATTAAACAATTTTAAAATGATTAAACTTTAATTAAATAATGGATTAAATTTGGAAGAATAATAAAATTGGAATTATTAAAATAAGGGATATTTATTAGGAAGAGATTTATTCTTTAATTTAAAAATCCCTAAACTAATTATCTCATTAATACTCAATTCTTAATTAAAATGATAACTCAAATTTAAAATATTAAAAGACTTAATCATTAAACTAAAATTAAATTATTAAACTCTTTTAAAAAAATTTCAATTAAAAATTAAATTAAATTAAATTAAATCAAATTAAATTAAATTAAATTAAATTAAATTAAAAATTAAATTAAATTAAATTAAAAATTAAATCAAATTAAATTAAATTAAATTAAATTAAATAAATTAAATTAAATTAAATAATTAAATTAAATTAAAATAAATTAAATCAAATTAAATTAAAATTAAATCAAATCAAATTAATATAACATCAAATCAAATTAAATTGAACTATATTAAATTAAATTAAAACTCAATTAAATTAAGTTGAATTAAATAACAACACCTAAAACGAGAAAGAAATTAAATATAAAGCAACTTGAACACTTATTCCAAATTTAAACCCTTTAACTTAAACCAAATCATTTGAATACTAATTTACCCTTGAAAGCTTTGATTATTATAACTCCTAAATGGAACATTAAATAAAATGTTACTTCACTCATAGGATATTCGAATGTCCTAGTTCATTTGAGCAAGATAACAACAAAATTTGAACTCCGGACGATTAATTCATTTGTATAATTAAACTCATTTGGACTTAAAACAATCCTAGAAATATTGAAAAGATGTTTAAGATTTGTCTTAAGCACTTCCTCGATACGATAGGATGTTTATAAGAACAATTGAATTTAATTATTCTTTGATGAAGAAAATCGTCCTTAAACAAAAAAATATACTAAAGACCTAGACGTCATAGGAAATGACTAGCTATAGGATTAGGAATTTGGTAGAAAACCATAACCTTTCCATTAGCTTTACCTAGGAACTTGCTTAAATATTCTAATTGTGTTTTAAGTGCAGCTTGGGATGACGGGAAGACCCTCCAGGTATGCTTTTATTTTATTGCAATTTACTTTCCTGCAATTTGCTTTCTTGCAATTTACTTTATTGCAAATGCACTTTACTTTTCTTGCATGATAAGACAACTGTTGCATGAAAACCCACACCTTTAGGATAGCCCCTAAAACTGAAACCAA
The DNA here is from genome assembly GCA_022702705.1 of Papilionanthe hookeriana x Papilionanthe teres. Classification (NCBI taxonomy): domain Eukaryota; kingdom Viridiplantae; phylum Streptophyta; class Magnoliopsida; order Asparagales; family Orchidaceae; genus Papilionanthe; species Papilionanthe hookeriana x Papilionanthe teres. Next base: position 111,222,214 of record CM040423.1, read on the forward strand.
AACTAATTTAAAAGTCATTGCAAGATAAAATTCACCGCCACAACATTTCAAAATATAAAACAACTCAAAATTTAATCACAAATAGAACACAAAACTACGATTGCAACTAAATTAAAACGTCACGTTGGATGATCGGGAATACCTCGGATGATGTAACCTACGTGTTGCTAACGCGATTTCCCACGGTCTAAATGAAAGTGTGGAACTCATTCGGTTGAGTTTAGCAAATTCATACGGACTAAGTGAATCCGATAAAATAATGATGCCGGAAGGATGGAACCGTGGGATCTTAACCGGTGTCGTTATAATCAACTTTAAGATTTGTTTTAATCAAAACACAAAAAACACTTGGAAATTAAGACTTCTCTAAACCAAAACACTTTTCTCATCCCACGACTTATAACTTCTAAAACTAAACCTCTGCAACAACAAGGAGCTCGGGGCATGGTGGGCGGCACGGCCATCGTCGTCGGCAAAACTTGAACCTACTTCGACAAAACCTTCTTAGAATTAAACAACAAAGCCATAGGACTTCGAGGTAGTTTGCACTAGTGCAACATAAATCCTCAACTCTTCGTTAGGCATTTGCATTGCAAATTAAGCCCTAACCGGTTTTAGGATTCCGAGGTAATCGTCGATACGACATAAACCCTCACATTTTCTAGAGCTATTTGTTTGATTTTATCATACAAATATAAGCCCTAATTAATTAAAATTGGCGAGATTGAAATACTAAATAAACATTAGGACTTTCCTAAACTCGAGCCAAACAACGGGATAGTCGGGAAATTACCGAAGTTCACTTCGAATACGTGATTTCTCCTACTTTTCTTCCTTTGAATTCCCAAAATAAAATGTTCCAAACTTGATCCATTCCCTATTGAAATTCCAAAATTCAATCTTTGAAAACCTTAAACTTTGAAATTCTTGAGAGCGGAATTATTGATTATTATCGAGAGTTTTCTTAGGTGATTCCGTCACTTAAGATGTAATTAACTATAGGGGCTTGCCCTTATAGAGAATTTTAAAGAACCCGAGTAATATAAACCTCGTTTAATACTTTCATATTAAGCAGGGGAATTTGTCGGCTTATAAAATTGGTTCGCAGACCAAACGGATGTCACAAAACTTCTAGTTTATTTGATCGAGCCCCACCATCAAGTAGTGTGTCTATCATTAGGGATAGATACACGGTTTGTGGTGCGGTGCTCGTTTATATAAACTATTTGGGATGTGAGATCGGTTTAATCTCATATTTAGAATTATTTTCAAAATCAAATACTACTTTTTCAAATTATTTATCTAGACTAAATTTAAAATTCGCCGACAATTTTTGTTAGGCGACCCCTTTTTAAAATTTCACACAACCTAAAAATAGTGCCGACATGCCATTGTTATCCTTTTACTTTTCTTTTACAATGAGTAGAAATCATGTTTAGGATTTTGTGATGCATGGTAGAAGTAAATTTAATTATAAATGTGATGGTTTTTACTTGCACTTCATTTACATTGCAATAAGGGCCCATTGTAGTGTTAAAATTCGTTGTAATTGTATTGACCCGAAAGGGCGGTGTAATTCTCAACAAAGTGGAACCACATTTAAATTCCATGGATGATGAAGTTCATGGAAGTTTAATGCAAATAAATAGGGAAATATAATTATTGGGCGTAGAATTGGAGATTTTAGAGTGACAGATTAAAATCCTCAATTCAGTCCTATCGTTTGGGTGCTGAAGTGTAGATGTTAGCCCTCAGGTAAGGGGAACGTGGGAGCTCCGAAGTGAGAGCCGGTATCCTCCCAGCCTAGCCGCAGATTCAGTAACCAAGCATAGGATTAGTCAATGTTCTTTATGCCTAGACCAAAGGGTAAAGAATATGATTGCTCCTATTTGGCACATACAATATTAAATGCATCTCATTCCTATACATCATCTATTTCATTACATAAGAATAATAGTTTTTAATATCTCAAAATTCTCAAAACCAACTCATCCAAAAAGGGTTATCTTTAGAATTATTATTCGCATTTAGTTATAATTACTATCTTTACATTTAACACTTACATTTAAGAGTAGTTGCTAGATAAAACATAATTTCAATCGACATTCCAAACTAAGGACTATTAGTAGTAGACTAGAATTTGATTAAAGACCTCTTACTTCACTTCCTCGTGGGATCGATACTAGGGTTTTTAAAGAAAACTGTATATTACTTTAAGCGATACGTATACTTACGTAGTACCCCTAGTGTGTAAAATATTTTCTAATTTTTATATCATTTAAGATTTTTCACACTAGTCGCTATTTATAAATCGGGTCAAGTTTTTTGCCATCTTTTGAAAGTTAATTCTTTGCGTAATTGCGGGTCGGGTCGAGTTTTTGGCGCCGTTGCTTGGGTAAGCTTCGGTAAGAACTTTAGGAGAATTTTAGTTGAAGTAATTAGGCTTAGACTTGGAAAACTGTAGTGTCATAAAAACTTTTTTTGTGTGAAAAGTATTTTTTTGTATGAAAAAGTGTTTTGAAAAAAACTTTTTGTGCAAAAAATAAGGTGTTTGTAAAAATGTTTTGTTGTGTTGAATATATTTCATCTATTATTTGTTTAATTATTAATGTATTATTTGTTGTGTTACGTTTGCGAAACAAAGGATCTGCGGGACTTGTGCCTTATGATCCCGAGTTTGAAAAAAATAAAAAAATAAAAATACAAAAATGACTCGAAAAACTAGAAATGGAAATGGAAAACTTTCATGATAATAACTTGGAAAATCATCATAAATCATTGAGGGATTACATAAATCCTACGACAGATAAAATTCACTTAAGTATACAAAATCTTGTCGTAGAAGCTGACTCATTTGAATTAAATCTTAAGATTATCCAACTGGTGCAGAACAATCAGTTTGGGGGAACTCTTTTGGAGGATCCTTATTTACACTTATCAAATTTTCTAGAACTTTATGCTATATTTCGTTATAACGGTATGTCAGACGATCTTTGTTAGACTAAGGCTTTTTCCTTTCTCACTAAGGGATAAAGCTAAAATGTGGTTATACTCATTTGCACCTGGTTCTATTAAAAATTGGGAGGAGTTAACGCAGAAATTCTTAGTTAAGTTTTTTCCACCTTCAAGGTCTACTCAACTTAGAAATGATATTATCTCATTTTTTCAATATGAAGGTGAATCAATATACGAAGCCTGGGAAAGATTTAAGAAACCCCTAAGAAAGTGTCCACACCATGCTCTGCCTAATTGGTTAATCATTCAAACTTTTTATAATGGGTTAGTAGAATCCCTTAGGTCTATAATTGATGTTGCCGCTGGTGGATCATTAATGTCAAAACCATTTGATGAAACATATGCATTAGTTGAAAAAATGGCTACAAATGAATTTCAATGGCCCTCTGCAAGGGTAAATCATAAAAATGTAGCTAGTATTTATGATACGGATGTGATTGTAATTCTTCTATCTCAGATTGCTGCAATATCAAGGAAGTTGGACCAATTTGGAATGAATCAACCTCAATTTTCTCTTGTAAGTGAGGAAAGTTCATTAGAGCCTATAATTGATTCTAAATTATCATATGAGACTATAAATACCATAAACAACCCATACTCTAACTTTTACAACCCAGATTGGGAGAACCATCCTAAATTTAACTGGAATCATACTACTAATGGTGGAAACCAAAAATGGGAAAATAATCATGCAAATCCAAATGGAAGTTGGAATAATCAGGGGAACACAAACTATAGAACTTCATATCTACTGGACTCTAACAATGATCAACAATTTGAGGATAAGAAGATGTCTATGGAAGAAGTGGTATTGCAAATGGGAAACCGATTGCAGAAGTCAAAATGTTGCGATTAGAAACATAGAGAATCAACTCGGACAAATTGCTAATTCACTTAGCAATAGACCCCAAGGAACACTTCCTAGCAACATTGAGATCAACCCAAAAGAGAACACTAATGAACAAATAGAAGTTGTCTAATTAAAATGTGGAAAAGAAATAGAGGATGTGGTTAGAAAAGAGAAAGATGTTGTGAGAGAAACAACGGAAAGTAAAAGACATGATGAACATGTTTCTAAGGATCTAGAAAAATTAATATCTCCAACTAAAATCAGTTTGGAAAAACCACCACCTCCATTTCCTCAAAGACTTAGACATCATAAGTTGGATAAAAATTTTCCAAAGTTCATGAAAGTACTTAAGAAGTTAACGATAAATATTCCTTTCACTGAAGCTTTGGAACAGATGCCAAGTTATGCAAAGTTTATAAAGGATATATTAAACAAGAAAAGGAAATTTGGGGATTATGAGAAAATTACACTAAGTGAGGATTGCAGTGCCATACTTCAGAAAAATTTTCCTCGGAAACTTAAAGATCCTTGTAGCTTTACAATTCCTTGTGCAATTGGAGAAAAATTATGTGGAAAAGCTTTATGTGATTTAGGAGTGAACATTAATGTGATGCCTCTATCTATATTTAAAAGGTTAGGTTTAGTCGATATTTCTCTCACTACTGTAACCCTTATGTTAGCTGATCGATCTATCATTTATCCAAAAGGAGTTATAGAAGACGTGCTTGTTAAAGTGGATAAATTTATCTTTCCTTTGGACTTTATTGTATTAGATATAGAGGAAGATAAAGAAATTCCAATTATTTTAGGGAGACCTTTCCTTGTTACTGGACAAGCTATGATAGATGTGCAAAAAAGAGAGTTGACTATTAATATTAGTGACCATGAAGTTACTTTTGATATATTAAAGACTATGAAGTATCCAGCTGAGATAAAAGATCATGAATATTTTTGGATGGATGAAATTGATTATCTAAGTGTAGACCATTTCCAAGAAACTTTTGAGAGTAATATAACAAATGAGATTGAAATAGACTTTCATGATGAGTCAAAAATTTTATGTAAAGAAGATTGTATGTATGTTTAGAAGAGGTGTGAAATGATGGACGCTACCAAAAATAGTAATCTTTTAATTTTATCTGTTGAAAAATCTCATGAACTTAAGATGGATATACACCATACAATTTTAAAACCTACCTCTTTAGGGAATTCATCTACACCACCAGTCTTTATATCTTTAGATACGACTCAATCACAAGAAAAACCTGAATTAAATGATGAACAAGATAAAATAATTGAACTAGGACTTGGAAGAGAATTTGAGGATAAATTTCAAAAGAACTTTGAGTTAAGAAAAGAGGATAAGAATATTGGAAGAACATTGGAAGAAATTCCTAGGGAATTAGAAAAACCAGGAATTTGAAAAACCTATTTCCTCAACTAAGATAGATCCTCAATCATTTAATAATTATAAAGGGGAAGAATTGGAAGATAATTTGAAACAGAAGAGTAACATAGAAAATATTGATCCTGAATCTGAATTATCTAAAGAGAATCTAATCCAAAATTTGGGAGATATTGAAGTATCTTATAAAGATCCATTTCTTATAAATTTTAAAGATGATATTAATATGCAATTTCAAAAAATTAATAGAAGAATATTAGATCTAGAAAGAAATATGAGGAATTATGATATAAATCAAACTAAAAATGAAGAGCTAAATGAAAAATTAAAATTTGAGGATTTTATAGGAATCCCTGGATCTGAAAAAGATTGGGCGATTGATCGAAGATTGCTTAAATGGAATTTTGATCCAGGAGGAATCATTTGTCTGGCTAATGACGTTAAACCAAGCGCTTTATGGGAGGCAACCCATAGTTATCAGTGTGCTTTGATTTAGTGTGCTTGAGAGTCATGATTGTTAGTGTTGTATTGTGTTTGATTTAGAGTGGATAGACTTGATCTTTTTGTGTCATTATAGATTGATAAGTTTGATTGTTTATTGATAGATGTTTGGATTATTAGTGCTTTGATCTGATCTTTGTCTGTGTCATGAGGGAGGTGATTCCTTAACTTCTTATTATGGCTAGAATTGATCTCTTGTAAAGTTGGATTGACGAGTCCACTATAACTTGGGTCTCACCCAGACTTAAGTTTTACAAGAGAAATCATGAATTTCGAACATTGATAGTTTCATCTTAATTTGTTACTTCCTTTCTACAAATTTATTTTCATTAGGTAGGAGTCGCGAACATATTTGATGAATAACATTAGGATGATCTTACACTACAATATGTAACTATTAGAGGTGCTTAATTATAAGGATTAGGTGATGCCTGAGATTGGTGCCTAGGAGCCAATATATCAGGGGTAATCTTATCATTGGGATTATAATCTATAAAATCATTTTAAAGTACCTAATTTACTAGTGTAGTGATTCCGTTAGAAATTGAAAGTAATGTAGTGAGATTGATTGAGTTAAAGGATGAATTAACCTCATTTATCATATGTGTGTTTAAGTTTGTGTTACAACTTTGTTTAGGTTTTGAAGAACATTTTTATATTCCCTTGCTGAAACATGCTATGCTAGTTAGACTTTGGTTTAGTTGATTTCATTCTGACATGATTAGTTTAAATTTACTTTCTGCTGCATATTGTTCTGTCCTAATGAATAGTTCTAAATGGGTTTTGATAGACATTTGTGGTAGATAGAATTTTTAAACTGTTTTCTTCCTGCTTATATTTTCTATACTAAATGCTACATATGTTAAAAATTAAGTTTGGGGATATGAAGAAAAATAAAATTTTAATGTGAAAATACTTCCTTTTAGTGCAATTTTATTACAAGAATGTTTTAGGTTAGCTTTACTTTCTCCTACAGTCTTTCTATCCTGATTATGCATGTATATGAAATTGATAGGATGTTGTAGTAGTAAGAAGACTCAATCTTCACTTCTTCTTCCTGTTATATTTTATGGAATTAATTGCAAAATATTATAAAATTTAAGTTTGGGGGGAAGAAAAATATTAACTCTTATTTGTTCTCAATTATTATATTTTCAAAAATTATTAGCATAACCACGGCAATTGAAACTCGCTTGAGATAACTAAAACTTTTTATTTCGAGTTGAATATTATGGAAGGATTGGATGAAAGTTTTTAGTAATAAAGGTTAATTTTATAAAGGTAAGATATTTGGTATGAAAGAATTTGATTATAGTTAACTATTTAAAGTAAAGAAAAGCTTGTATTTTTGAAATGTTAAGATACTTAAAGTATTGTGTGTTAAGAAGAGATTGTGACTTTATGATGAATAATAAGGCTCATACCTAATTATAAAGTAAGGATGTGTTTCAAGTTTGAACATTAGAAAGAGGAGAATGAAGTTCAAAATCATTACAGGCTCTCCAGATATAGTAATACTCATTAAAAAAAAGAGAAAAAGAAAAGAAAAAAAATAAAAATAAAAAGGAAAAAAAATATTTATGAGGAGAAGCTTGAGGAGATGCCTAATCAAAAATTGGCTTCACTTGAGTCACTCTAAAGGGAGAACTTAATTTCATTTCTGAATTTATATTTAAAGTATTAGCCTACATTCTGATAAAGTTTGCATGAACTCATTTTTCACATAATATTTCAAGGCATTCTTAATTTAACAAATTATGATTTATCTTGAAATAAATAGAAGACTAGAACCCTTAGACTTAATTGCTGAATATTCTTATACTTGTAGTGTTAACCTGAGTTAATGAATTTCTTTCTAAAAGTCTAACCAACTAATCAACCATGGATGAATAATATGACACAACAATTAGGAAATCCATCTAATCAAGGAAATCCTAATTATAAACCTAATTATCCACCTGGATTTAATAATAATAACCCTCAATTTAAAGACAAGAAATTATCTATAGAAGAATTAATATTAAATATGGGTCAACATTTACAAAATCGAGGAAATCAATTACAAATACAAGGAAACCAATTACAAAATCAAGGAACGAGTATAAAAAATATTGAAACTCAACTTGGACATATCGCTACTGCACTTAATAATAGAATACCTGGAACATTTCCTAGTAATGTGGAAATAAATCCCAAAGATAAGGGAAATGAACAAATTAAAGCGATACAATTATGAAGTGGAAAAGAATTAGAACCTTCTAATTCAGAAAGAACTTGAAAGTCAAAAAGAGGAAGTGGAAATTGAAAAGAAAAAGAATCAACAAGATCCAAATTTAGAAAATCCTTTAATACCTATGAAAATTTTTGTTGAAAAACCTCCACCACCATTTCCTCAACGACTAATTCAACATAAAAAAGACAAACAATTTGCTAAATTCCTTGAAATTTTGAAGAAATTAACGATAAATATTCCTTTCGTAGAAGCTTTAGAACAGATGCCAAACTATGTAAAATTCATGAAAGATATTCTAAATAAAAAAAGAAAATTTACCGATAATGAAATGGTCGCACTTAGTGAAGAGTGTAGTGCTATTATTCAGAAAAAACTTTCTGAAAAATTAAAAGATCCTGGTAGTTTCACTATACCCTGCGCTATTGGAGAAAAATTCTATGGAAAAGCTTTGTGTGACTTAGGAGCAAGCATCAATCTAATGCCTCTATCAATTTTTAAGAGATTAGGATTGGGAGAAATTTCACCTACTTCGGTAACTCTTCAGTTAGCTGATCGTTCTGTTACATATCCTAAAGGAGTTATTGAAGATGTATTAGTAAAAGTGGACAAATTTATCTTCCCTATAGATTTTATTGTTCTAGATATGGTAACGAAACAAAAATTTTCCCATCCTCGCTCCTAAATGATTCGCTCAACTTCTCCTGGATTCTTGAAAACTCGATCTTGAATGCATTTTCTTGCTTGTATGTTTTAAAAATATCGCGTTTGTGCTCTTGCATTAATGAATCGGGTTTTGTCATAATCTATTCATCGCTTTTGTCATGGAGCCATTCCTCGATCTGTGAAATTTGCAAAAATCTTAACTAAACTCCAAAATATTACTAAGAAGGCTTCCTACAACAAATAAAATCCATTTAAATTAATTTTTATGAAATTCTTCCAAGTATTTTCTCTACATTTCGAAATTTTTCAAAATTCTCCAATGTAGAAGAAATCAATGGTGAAAATCAAAAATTTTTGCATAGGAGTGAAGCTCTTACCAAGGGAAGATGAAATTCGGTGTCAAAAAGTGTTGAAATTGTCTCAAATCAGAGATCTCTCAAGCCCTAGGTCGGTTTTTTCGAAAATTTTAGGAAAGGGATGATGAATAGTGTCGGTTGACTGGTCAAATATATGTCTTTTCGCGTTCTTGCTGTCAGCGAGATTTTTCTCGCCATCGGCGAGCTAATTAATTTCATAAGGCAAAAGTTTTGGGAAAAATCCGCCGTCGGCGAGCTCGATTTCGCTGTCAGCGGGTTTTCTCGCTGTCAGCGAGATAATTCTCGTCGTTGGCGAGCTCCCAAAAATTTTAAAATTTTGAAATTCGTCAATCATTTTCAACCTCGAATTGCCCTTAATCAATCTTCCGATCACTTAATTTAATAATAATACGAAGATTAGATACTTATACTCACAGAAAGTTATACAACACAAACAATACAACTTTATATATGAAATCCATGAGATTTACAAATTTCACACTAATAACTTAACACATACTTAACTTAAATGTTAAAATCCATAATACTCAGCATCGCAATCCACACCACAATACTCTAAATGCCGAGACATAACAATTTACATAAAGTCTCATCAAATACGAGATGATCAAATCAAAGTTCGACTCATAATAAAACCTAACTCCAAATCGAGCACACATATATATACAAATATAACAAAAATATAGAAATCTTTTCTACTCTTCGATGTATCGAACTAACATCTTCTACGATATTTCCGATGCGACGCGAGTGCACAAATAAATTATAGAAAGGCACTGAAAGGGAATTCGCGATAGATTCTTCATTAATCCATCCTTTATGTCTTAGTAGATGAATAAAACTGGCCTTCAGATGTCTAGTATGATCAAAGTGCTCCTTCATTCTCCAATCAACATCATCAAACATATCAGAGATATTGTCAATGGAATTCATCACATTTTGCAATTCTTTATCCAATCCTTTAATCTTCTTCAGAATAAAATTAATCTTATCAGTAAAGGGCCTTACTAAAGGATTGTTCTATTATGCTCTGTCAGAAATAACGGTAATCTCATCATTATTATCTAAAGTGGGAAACATATCAGTAGGATCCAGGGGTTTCCATGGTAAAAGTACTTTTTCCCAAGCCTCATAAGAAACTTGGTACTGACTGCATAAAGCAAATATAGTAGATGGGTGTCCAAGTCCATGCACTGACCCATGCACAATTAATCCCAATGCAGACTTTACTATTATTGATCCAACATCGATAGGTAAATCAATTTGAATACAATAGTTTAAATAGTAGGTAATAATTTTGATGATATAAAGAAATGTCAGTGCTTCGAGACAGGGTTAAGAAGTGATGTAGAAAAACTGACATACACGTCTTCTCGTAACTCCCAATCATCTGGTTCACCAGTCAGGTATCTATAGATTTCGTTCATATTGTATCTTGAAGGCACAAAGATAGAATAATGACAAACAGAGGTATTTTCTATAAAAAATAATTCATTTACCCTTGCAGGAGTACATGTTACCCATCTTCCTCTGACATAGACATTTCTATTGTTGATCACGTTTAAATTAGAGTAAAACTCTTTAACTACTGGTATAACTACAGCGGAAGTTGTATAACAAAATACCTCCCAATGCCGCTGTGCGATCATTTCTTCGATTTTTGTAGTAGAATTCTCTATTCCTCTATTGACGAATCCTCTTTCTTTAATAAGTCTTTTCTTCATCAAGCCTTAGTTGAAGATTCGTTGTGCCTCCGAACTGACAAATTTTCTTCGATTGAAAACCTCAGTTTTTGTGGTTTCTAAGAATTTGGAGGCCATTTTGGATGGAAAGGTCACCCGCGTGACAGGTGGGAATACTTACCACTATATTACAACGACATAAATTGCCATTATCGTCTAGTCCGGTTAGGATATCTGGCTTTCACCCAGGCGACCCGGGTTCAAATCCCGGCAATGGAACCAAAAAACTTGACCCGACTCGCAATTACGCAGTAAATTAACTTCCAAAAGATGGCCAAAAACTTGACCCGATTTATAAATAGCGTCTAGTGTGCAAAATCTTAAATGATATAAAAATTAGAAAATATTTTACACACTAGGGGTACTACGCAAGTATACGTATCATTTCAAGTAAAATAGAGTTTATTTTAAAAACCCAGTATCGATCCCACGAGGAAGTGAAGTAAGAAGTCTTTAATCAAATCTAGTCTACTACTAATAGCCCATAGTTTGGAATGTCGATTAAAATTGTGTTTTATCTAGCAACTATTCCTAAATGCAAGTGTTAAATGTAATAGTAACTATAACTAAATGCAAATAATAATTCTAAAGATAAACCTTTTTGGATGAGTTGGTTTGGATAATTTTGAGATATTAAAAACTACTATTCTTATGTAATGAAATAGATAATGTATAGGAATGAAATGCATTTAATATTGTATGTGCCAAATAGGAGCAATCCTATTCTTTACCATTTGGTCCAGGCATAAAGAACATTGACTAATCATATGCTTGGTTACTTGAATGCAGCGGCTAGGCTGGGAGGATCCGTTGCCACTTCGGAGCTCCCACGTTCCCCTCGCCTGAGGGCTAACAATCTACACTTCAGCACCGAACGATAGGACCGAATTGAGGATTTTAGCACTGTCACTCTAAAATCTCCAATTCTACGCCCGATAATTATATTTCCCTATTTATTTGCATTCAATTCCCATGAACTTCAACATCCATAGAATTTGAATGTGGTTCCACTTTGTTGAGAATTACACCGCCCTTTCAGGTCGATGCAATTACAACAAATTTTAACACTACAATGGGCCCTTATTGCAATGTAAATGAAGTGCAAGTAAAAACCATCACATTTATAATTAAATTTACTTCTACCATGCATCACAAAATCCTAAACATGATTTCTACTCATTGCAAAAGAAAAGTAAAAGGATAACAATGGCATAATCTTCTTATGCCACTATTTCTAAAGAAGAAGAAAGAGTAAGAGAGATGCATCACAAAGCACGAAAAAAACATAAAGGAAACTTCATTTAACAAAAGCAAATCCACTAAATAAATGTTTACAAAATTATAAGATAATGAAGAACAATACTTAGCTTTTTCCCCTTGAAAGAAAGATGAAGATCTCTCCCATAAAGCCTCCCGACGATCCATGCAATGCTAGCGAAATCCTTTACAAATTATCTCAAAATCTCCTCTCCAATCTCTCCAAAAGGGTAGAAATCTACATTTCTACTCTTAATCTAAGATCCTAAACATTCCTCTAAGTTTTTCTCTCCTTTTCTCTATTGTTTCTCTCTTTTTTTCTAACCTATATTCGCCATTTTAAAGAGTATGGATGAAGTTTGAAGAGTTTTCATAAGCACCCCTTCGAAAAAGCGTTCAAATACGTCGAATATTGGCCCAAAACCACCAAAAGTCGGTTCATGGTCGTCCGAGCCGCTGTCGGAGGGTTCGAGCTCTCTATCGGCGAGCTTTTCGGTCATTTTTCGATGGTCTCGGAAAAATCTCGCCGTCGGCGAGCAGGCTGCTGCGCGGCTCCACCGTCTCGCTCCGTTTGGCTCCGTTTTAGCTCCGTTTAGCCCCATTTCAGTTGCGTTGTGTTCGTAACAGATAACCCTAAAAAATAAGCATAAAAACAACCTTTCTTTAAAGTGTAATCTCATTGAAAAATATGCAAGAAGTGTAAAAGAGATTAAGCATCAAAAGACTTATCGAAAGGTGTCATGGTAGAATTTCATTTCTTACTCATTTTTTCTCCAAATTGCACCGTTTTTGCTTCCTTTTGCTCCAATCACCATTTCTTATACCTAAAACCAAAAAACATACAAAATACCTTCCTTTAAAGTGTAATATCATCAAAAATGAGTAAAATGATATAGCAAAAAGTGTATATATTTTAGGCGTGTCACTCAATCACCCTAAGTGCTAGAGGAAAATTCATTTGGATAGATAACAGAATCTCAAACTCCTTATGAGACCTTGAATGTTATTAATAGATCTAACAATCCTTATTCGAATTATTATAATCCTGGTTGGAAGAATCACACAAATTTCAACTGGAATAATAAAAATGCCAATATTAACCCACATTGGGGGAACAGTTCTATAAATCCAGTTGAAAATTTGAACAATCAAGGAAATACCAATTTTAGACCCTATTATCCTTCTCAATTCAATAGTAACCCGCAATTTAAGGATAAGAAGTTTTCTACTGAAAAAATGATTTTGAATATGGGAAATCAATTACAAGCTCAAGGTGTTGCTATGAAAAATATTAATATCAATTAGGGCATATTTTCACTGCACTTAATAATAGGCCTTTTGGAATACTTCCAAGCAATGTTGAGATCAATCCAAAAGATCAAAACAAGAAACAACTTAAGGCTATTCAAATAAGGAGTGGAAATGAATTGGAGACAAGAGTACAAAAAGAAGTTGAAATAAAAAAGTAGAAGGTAGATATTGAAAAAGATTTAAACAAGATTTATTCAGACTTGGAATATCCTCTTGAACCAATGAAGATTACTGTTGAAAACCACCGCCTCCATTTCCTCAAAGATTGAAGAAACAAAATAGGGATAATAGATTTGGAAAATTTTTAGAGATCCTTAAGAAATTAATGATAAATATTCTTTTTGTTGAAGCATTAGAACAAATTCCTGATTATGCTAAGTTTATGAAGGATATTCATAAAAACAAAAGAAAGTTCACAGATCATGAAACTGTTACACTTAGCGGAGAGCGTAGTGCAATTATTAAGAAGAAGCTTCCGAAAAACCTTAAAGATCCAGGTAGTTTCACTATCCCATGTGCTATAGGTGAAATTTTTTTTCAAAGAGCCCTATATGATCTAGGATCTAGTATTAATCTTATGTCTTTATCAACTTTCAAAACTTTAGGAATAGGAGAAATTTCTCATACATCTGTGACTCTTCAGTTGGCCGATCATTCCATTACTTACCCTAAAGAAGTGATGGAAGATGTGTTAGTGAAAGTGGATAAATTTATCTTTCTTATGAATTTTATTGTACTTAATATGGATGAAGATAAAAAATTCCAATCATTTTGGGAAGACCATTCCATGCTACTGGAAGAGCAGTGATTGATGTTCAAAAAGGATAATTAACTATGAGAGTTAATGATCAAGAGGTGAGCTTTAATATTTTGAAATCTATGAAGTATTCCTCAATGGAAAAAGATAATGAATGTTTTAGGATGGAGGTCTGTGAATATTTGAGAAACGATCATTTTAAAAATATATTTGAAAAAGAAGCGGAGTATGAAAATATGTTTGAAGAAGGAATTGAAAATGAAGAAAATTTAGATAGTAAAAAAGAATGAAGATTTGAAGTATGTTCATGAGAGATTTAAAGTATTAGACACTATGGAAGATGGAGATAAAATCTTAATTTCATCAATAATAAAACCTTCTGAACTAGAGATGAAAATTCTCCCTAATCATTTGAAGTATATGTTTTTAGGAGAATCATATACCCTACCAGTTATTGTATCTTCGGAGTTAAACGAAAATCAAGAACAAAAATTGTTGGAAATTTTAAAAAGATACAAGAATACTTTTGAATGAACTTTAGCAGATAATAAAGGAATCAGTCCTTTGATTTGTATGCACAGAATTTTGTTAGATGAAGAACATAAATCGAGAGTTAATCCGCAGAGGAGATTGAATTCAATAATGAGAGAAGTAGTTAAGAAAGAGATTTTAAAATGGCTGGATGTTAGAATTATTTATCCTATTTCGGATAGTGCTTGGGTGAGTCTAATACATTGTGTACCAAAAAAGGGAGGAGTGACTGTTGAAGTGAATGAATGTAATGAAATTATACCCACAAGATAAATTAATTGATGGCGAATTTGTATTGACTATAGAAAATTAAATGCCGCCACCCGAAAAGATCACTTTCCTCTTCCTTTTCTCGATCAAATGCTGGATAGACTTGTTGGACACAAGTACTATTGCTTTCTGGATGAATATATTGGTTACCTCAAATAACTATTACTCCTGAGGATCAAGAAAAGATTTGATGTCCCTTCTGTTTCTCGTAATTTGATTTCATTGTGTAAATTTGATTCTATTGGATACTCTCTTAAATTTGAAAATTGTTGTTTCAGTTTGTTTAAACACAATCATCTCATAGGTTCTGGTATTCTTTGTGATGACCTATATAAGCTTAAAATTGATAACATTTTTGTTGAGACTCTGATGACTTTGCATCAAAATATTGGTACTAAACATGGTTTTATGAATGAAAGTTTAGCGTATTTTTGAAATAAATGTTTAGGTCATATATCTAAGGAAAAAATTGAAAGACTAGTAAAAAATGAAATCCTTAATGAATTGAATTTTACTGATATTGGCATTTGTGTGGATTGTATTAAAGGAAAGAACACAAATCACTCACTTAAGAAAGTCATCACAAAAAGCACATAGCTCCTTAAAATTATACGCATTGATATTTGTGGACCTTTTGATGTTCCATCTTTTGGTGGAAAGAACTATTTTATCACCTTTATTAATGACTTTTCACGTTATGGGTATGTCTACTTATTGTATCAAAAATCTCAAGCTATAGATGCCTTAAAGGTGTATATAACTGAGATTGAGAGACAATTAAACAGAAAAGTGAATATTATCAGGATTGATAGAGGTGGTGAATATTATGGAAATTACAATGAATATAAACAATGTCAAGGTCAATTTACTAAATTCCTTTAAATAATGGCATATGTGCTCAATACACCATGCCACAAACACCACAATTTTCCAGGAAATAATTTCAATCTAGTATTATATAGCAAAACTTCCTGTCCTGGCTCAAAATTTCTCTGATTAATCTTCCGATCATGCCATAATTTCATCTTTTCTTTATAAATCTGATCATTATCATATGATTCATTTCTTAATTCTTCCATTTCATTTAATTGCAGCAATCTTTTCTCACCAGCTTCCTTCATATTATAATTAAATTCTTTAATCGCCCAATATGCTTTATGTTCTAATTCAACTCGGTAAGTGGCATGTTTTTCCATATATAAGCTTGTAAGGAGTCATTCCAATCCGAGTTTTATAAGCAGATCCTATAAGCCCAAAATGCGATTATCTAATCTAATAGACCAATCTAACTTATTTGGGTTTACAGATATTTCTAATATACGCTTAATCTCACGATTAGATACTTCAGCTAATTCGCTAGTCTGTGGATGATAAGCAGTGAATATCTTATGAGTAATATTGTATTTTTCTACTAGTTTGTGAATGTATTTATTTCTAAAATGAGTTCCTCCGTCAGTGATAATCACTCTCGGCATTCCAAATCTAGTAAAAATATTTTTCATCAGAAATTTTGAAACACTCTTAGCATCACACCTAGGTAAAGCTTGTGCCTCAATCCATTTGGAAACATAATCAACAGCAACTAATATATATGAGTTTCCAAATGAAGGAATAAAAGGTCCCATAAAATCTAATCCCCAAACATCAAAAATTTCAACTTCTAATATAAAATTTAGAGGCATTTCGTGTCTTCTAGATATATTTCCTACTCTTTGGCATTTATCACAAGTTTTAATATATCTGTATACATCTCTAAATAGAGTAGGCCGGTAAAATCCAGTTGTAGAATCTTATAAGCGAGTTTTATCGATCCCGAAATGTCCTCCAAAATCGAATCATGACATTTTTGAATAATTGGTTCGGTTTCTTCATAAGGTACACATCTTCTAATAATTAAATCCTTACATTGCTTATATAAATATGGTTCATCCCAAAAATAGGTTTTCGTATCATGGATGAATTTTTTACGTTGTTGCAAAGTTAGCATAGGTGGAAAAATATTACTAACTATATAGTTTACTATATCGGCATACCATGGTATTTTCCACTCATTGATATTATATAGTTGTTCATCGGGAAAAGCTGTCTATAATTTCATTTTCAATATCGGATAATTCATGATTTTCTAATCTTGATAAATGATCCGTAATTTGATTATCGAGTTCCTTTCTTATTAACGATCTCGAAATCGAATTCTTGCATTAATAGCATCCATCTAATTAATCTTGGTTTGGAATCTTTCTTTTGCATTAAATATTTGATAGCAGAATGATCGGTATGCACGATACATTTTGTTCCAATCGGATAAGGTCTAAATTTATTAAAACCATATACTACCGCTAATAATTATCTTTTACGTAGCTTGTATAATTTATTTCAGCATCATTTAGAGTTTTACTTAACATAGTATATAACTTTAAAAATCTTTTCATATCTTTGCCAGAAGCTGCTCCTACGAGCATAATCACTAGCATCACACATAAGTTCGAATGGTTTCTCCCGAGTTAGGTGAAACTATTATAGGTGTTGTAATTAATTTTTCTTTTAAGAGTTCAAAAGCATTCAGGCATTCGATTGTAAATTAAAATTTCTTGTCCTTTTCGAGAAGTTGGCATAGAGGTTTAGTAATTTTTGAAAAATCTTTAATATAGCGTCTGTAGAATCCAGCATGTCTAAGAAAACTTCTTACCCCTTTTACCGTAGTTGGAGGTGGTAATTTAGCTATAACTTAAATTTTTACAGGGTCCACTTCCATGCCTTTTTCCGAAATTTTATGCCCTAATACAATGCCGCCCGCAACCATAAATTGACATTTCTCCCAATTTAGAACTAAATTTGTTTTCTCACATACTTCTAATACTTTTTCAAGATGAGTTAAGCATGTGTCGAATGATGTTCCAAATACGGAGAAATCATCCATAAATACTTCTACTCCATTGTCGATTAACTTACTAAATATAGACATCATACATCTACAGAATGTTGCTTGGTGCATTACATAATTCAAAAGGCATTCTTGAAAAGCGAAAGTTCCATAAGGACTAGTAAATGTAGTTTTCTCTTGATCCTCGGGAGCAATTTGTATTTGATGATAATCGGTGTATCCATCTAGAAAATAAAAATACTTATGTCCGATTAATCTATCTAACATACTGAGTCTAGAAATGGTAAAGGGAAGTGATCTTTCCTGGTGGCGGTATTTAATTTCCTATAATCGATACATATACGCCAACCGGTAACTTGTCTTATAGGAATAAGATCGTTATTTTCATTGGCGATGACGGTCACTTCTCACTTCTTAGGAACACGGTGAATTGGAGCTTACCGAAGCAGCATCGGAAATAGGATATATAATACCATTATCTAACCATTTTAAAATTTCTTTCTTAACTACTTCTTTCATTATCGGGTTTAATCTCCTTTGGGGATGCTGCTTTAGGTTTATGTTCATCATCTAAAATAATTCTATGCATACGGATTGAAGGACTAATTCATATAATATCTGCTAAAGTCCAACCAAAAGTTTTCTTATATTATTTTAAAGTTTCTAAAAGTTTTTGTTCTCGAGATTCGTTTAATGCGGATGAAATAATAGTCGGTAAAGTTGAAGAATTACCTAAATAAGCATATTTCGAATGATCGGGTAATATTTTTAGCTCGAGTTCGGGAGGTTTAATAATTGATGGAACTATATTCTTATCGATGTTTTCGGTATTATCCAAAAATTCAAATTTTTCCGAATATAATCTAGTTCTTCATTATTATCTTCAATTAATTCGGTATTTTCTTTTTCTAATTTATCTTCGTAATATTCACGAAAATGTTCTTGTTGTAAATGTTCGAAGTATTTCCATCGGAAACATTCATCATCTTTTTCATAGCGCGGGATATTTCATTGATTTTGCAATATTAAAGGTAACTTTTTGGTCATTTACTCTCATAGTTAATTCTCCTTTACGAACATCAATCATAGCTTTTACGGTAGCTAAAAATGGTCTTCCTAAAATGATAGGAATTTCTTTATCTTCCTCCATATCTAAAACAATAAAATCTACTGGGAAGATAAATTTATCCACTTTTACTAACACATCTTCGATAACTCCCTTAGGATAGGTAATCGAACGATCGGCTAATTGAAGGGTTACTTGAAGTAGGTCTAATTTTTCCTAATCCTAATCTCTTAAAAATCGATAGAGGCATTAGATTGATGCTTGCTCCTAAGTCGCACAAAGCTTTTCCATAAAATTTTTCTCCTATAACGCGGGGTATAGTGAAACTACCGGGATCTTTCAATTTTTCGGGAAGCTTCTTCGAATAATAGCACTACACTCTTCACTAAGTGCGACTTGTTTCATTATCGGTGAATTTTCTTTTCTTATTTAGAATATCTTTCATAAATTTTACATAATTTGGCATCTGATCTAAAGCTTCGACCAAAGGTATATTGATTGTTAATTTCTTTAATATTTTAAGGAATTTAGCAAATTATTTATCTTTCTTATGTTGAGCTAGTCGTTGAGGAAATGGTGGTGGAGGTGTTTCAACAGAAATTTTCATAGGTATTAAAGGATGTTCTAAGTTTGAATCTTGTTGAATTGTTTCCTTTTCAATTTCCACTTCCTCTTTTTGGCTTCTAAGTTCTTTTTGAATTTGAGGTTCTAATTCTTTTCCACTCCTTAGTTGTATTGCTTTAATTTGTTCTTTTCCTTGATCTTTAGGATTTATTTCCACATTACTTAGGAAAAGTTCCGGGTATTCTATTATTTAGCGTGATAGCTAATATGTCGAAGTTGAGTTTCGATATTTTTAATAGATGTTCCTTGAATTTGTAATTGATTTCCTTGAATTTGTAGTTGATTTCCTTGATTTTGTAGTTGATGACCCATATTCAAAATTAATTCATCCATAGATAATTTCTTATCTTTGAATTGAAGGTTATTGTTATTAAATCCAGGTGGGTAATTAGTTTTATAGTTTGGATTTGCTTGATTAGGTTGATTCATCCATTGTTGATTAGATGTGTTATTCCAATTAAAATTTAGATGAGTTTTCCAACCAGGATTATAATAGTTTGAATAAGGGTTATTAGTTCTATTATTAATAGCATTTAAAGTTTCATAATTAGATTGAGATTCATGATTTGTCCGGATGAGTTTTCTTCAAAGTAGGAGAGTAGTTCATTCCAAAATGATCTAATTTCTTAGATATAGCGATAATTTGAGAAGCTAACATAGATATTGCATCGTTTTCATAAATGATGGTTATTTTTTCGGATTTACTCTATCAGTGAGGCCATTGGAAATTATTTGTTGTCATTTCTTCGATTAGTGCATAAGCTTCATCAAATGGTTTAGACATTAATGAACCTCCAGACATGACATCGATGATTTATCTTAAAGATCCTACTAACCCATTATAAAAGGTTTGAATAATCGATCAATACGGTAGCGCATGATGTGGGCATTTCCTAAGAAGTTCCTTAAATCTCTCCCAAGATTCATATATTGATTCTCCATCTATACGACAAAAAGAAGTTATATCATTTCTAAACTTAGCGAGTTTTAGATGGTGGAAAATATTTGGATAGAAATTTTTGTGATAATTCTCCCCGAGTTTTAATAGATCCGAGTGCTTAACGAATTCAACCACATTTTAGCCTTATCCCTTAATGAAAAAGGAAAAAGTCTAAGTCTTATAGCATCGTCGGATACTCCTTGATATTTAAAAGTAGCACGAAAGTTCTAGAAAACTAGCAAGATGTAAGTTAGGATCTTCGGTAGGTGAACCACTAAATTGATTGTTTTGTACCATTTGGATAATTGCGGGTTTAAGTTCAAATGAATTAGCGGCTACATCGGGGTTTTGAATAGTTAAATGAATTTCATCTGATGTAGGGTTGGCATAATCTCTTAATGGTCTTTGTTGGTTCATATTTTGAATTTCAGGAATATTCTCCATTTGTGTTAAATTTATAATTTGTTTCTTTTGTTTTCTAATTCTTTTAATTGTACGCTCTAATTCAGAATCGTAAGGTATTAAATTTTCTTTTCTAAATTTGCGCATACAATTTTAGAATAGATATTAAATTTATTTATTATGATTATTTTAAAATAGTCCGTTACTCTAGTAAATTTTTCTTACTTTTCCCGGCAACGGCGCCAAAAACTTGACCCACAATTTTATATTATGATATTTTTAATTTAATTGTAACGACGCCAAAAACTTGACCCTGCTATATTATATGTATAGAATTGTAATTGTTTATGTTGTGGATGCTACGCAAGTATACGTATCGTATCGAGTAATACGGGGCTACAGTGGAGTCCTGGTTATCGATCCACGGGGAAAGAGAAAATTAAATAACGAGCTAATTTTAAAATAATAATAATAATAATAATATACGAAAATTTGGAATTCGAATTTAAGCGCAATAAAGTAAACTAAGTATTTCAATTAGGTAACTTAACTAAGTAGAAAATTAATACGTATTGAAAGTGCGGGAAATTAAACTAATTGCTAAATAAGTCTTAACTATTCAGAAAAAGTATCTTTCCCCTTGTTTAGAAATTTAAGTGATTGATGAATTTAAATAGAAAATTTTAAGGTATTGTGACAAATAGGAGCATTCCTATTATTTACCCTTTGGTCCAGGTGTAAAGAATATTGACTAATCCTATGTTTGATTGCGAATACGTGGCTAAGTCGGGAGGATACCGATTGCCACTTCGAGCTCCCACGTTCCCCTCGCCCGAGGTCTAACATCTACACTTCGGCTCTCGAACCATAGGACCGAATTGAATATTTTAGTCCGTCACACTAAAATGCTCGATTCTACGCCCGATGATATTATTTCCCTATTTATTTGCACCCTCCTTCCAAGGCTTTTGAATTCCCGAATATCGGATGTAATTTTTACTATAGTTGATAATCAACATATTTTAACAAATCAAATGGCCAGGTTGAAAGTAAATTAAGTTTTAAGTAAAAATTATCACAATTTATTAATATATATAAAAATACTTCTATTTTTAGTTCATCGAAGTCACTTAATTTCATAACGGGGAGAAAGACTAATAAACTACTCAGAATGCATGTTGACTAAACTAAGCATGGATTTCATTTAAAGTTAAAAATAATAAATACAAATACTTATCTCAATTTATCCCCAAGAAGACTCCTAGCAGTTCCTTTGACTCATTCTTCCAGTACAGAAGGCTCACTAAAAACTCACTAACTCACTAACTCACTAAAGACTCACTAAA
Source organism: Papilionanthe hookeriana x Papilionanthe teres (assembly GCA_022702705.1). NCBI lineage: Eukaryota > Viridiplantae > Streptophyta > Magnoliopsida > Asparagales > Orchidaceae > Papilionanthe > Papilionanthe hookeriana x Papilionanthe teres. The sequence goes on from CM040423.1 coordinate 111,244,388, forward strand.
AACTGCACCAAAACACACACACTAATACACTTAGAAAAAAATATTAACTTCGAACAAAAATTAACACGCTTAGAAGCTGAATTTCGGCTTCTATATATAGAGGTGAGCAAAGGACCAAGAGGTGTGTAAGCATCCCTTCAAAAAGTGTCCAGGTTCAATGTATCTGCGCCATTTGAACTAGCTCGCCGTCGGCGACGAACTACCTCGTTGTCGGCGAGGCTTCTAGAAGATCTTCGAACCGCGCTATCTCATTGTTGGCGGGCTCGGGCTCGCTGTCAGCGAGACAGTTATAAATCCTTCAGAATTTTCTTCTCATAACCTCGCCGTCGGCGGGTTCGATCTCGCCGTCGGCGACTCAGAACAAATTGCATTATTTTCTTTCTTTTTGCTCCAAATCCGCTCCTTTTTATGATTTTTGCTTTTATCACCTAAATTCTTCATTCCTGCAAAAAAATAAAGAGTATACCTTTCTTTAAAGTGCAATTTCATCAAAAATAGGTATGAATTTCTTAATAAAATTTTCAGTGATCAAAATCCCCCAAACTTACTTATTACTTGTCCTCAAGTTATTTTAGTACTACATAAAAATAATGAGTTCTATAATAAGATTTTTCAATTTAAATAAACTGTGAATTAGATTAATTACTATCATAATAAAGTTAAATAAAAATAATTCATGTAATTTAATTAATCTTATAGAAATAAATTATTTAGTTATCGAGTCTAAGATTTCTAGTTTACTATTCATCTCAGGAATGACTATATTTAAAAGAATAACTACTTAAGATATTCATATGATAAGAAATTCAAGAAAATACTATTAGGTAAAATTCTAATCCATAAACATAAGTTTGGAAATATCTATGTTTTTCCCTTTAGGTTAATTCAAATGAAGCCAATTTTTTATAAGGCATCTCCTCAAGCTTCTCCTCATTTTTCTTTTTCTTTTTCTTTTTCTTTTTCTTTTTCTTTTTCTTTTTTTTTAATGAGGATTACTGTATCTTGAGAGCCTGTTAATAATTTTGAACTTCATTTTCATCTTCCTAAATTTGAAACTTAGGAATATTTCTTAGCTTATATATACTTCATAGTTTTTACTTCATTGATTTTCAATCTTTTCTTTTTCACTTGAATACTTAAGAATTTTAATTTTAGAATATAGTTTTCCTTATTAAAAATAGTTTACAATATTCTTATTCTCTTTAACCAAATATTTTATTCTATTTAATTAATTAAAGCACTAGAAATATTTCATTTAACCTTTTATAATAATTAAATAAAATAATTCATATTAAATTAAATTGAAAAATTTGCTTATAAAAATCATTTTATAATAATTTGAAAATAGAAATTGAGAACAAGTTAATAACTAAATTTGTATTTTACTCTCCCCCAAACTTAAATTTTTATATCTATTCTAAATAATGAAAAAGAAGGAAAGTAAATAAATCATACCTTTGAAGTTTAGGTATTTCTTTTTTTTTTTGAAATTTTTGCAGGCTTTTTCATTTTTCATTGAACACTGTATTGTTAGTATTCTCCATATATATATAACAATTTAAAGAAAATGCAGGGATAAAATCTAAGATAAGTATTAAATACAACAATTAAAATAACTCTACATTACACATATGAATTACTAACATATTAAAACAATTTAACTAACATATTAACAATTTTAAAAACTTAAAACAATACAAAATAAAATAAAAATAAAAAAACATACTAAAGAAAACTAACATCCTAATTAACATAAAAACAAATGCAATTAACTAACACAAAAACAAAAACTAAACTATTATCACAATTCAAGCAAATTAATCTAACTAACATCCAATGTCTCGAAAAAATAAAGTACTTGAATATTACAAACATATAAAGTCCTCAAAATAACTTAACATCAAACAAATAAAACAAATAAAGTCCTAATCTTCAACATCGAAAGTCCCGAACTATATTATCATCCCCTCCTTGATCCGTAAGGCTGCTGAGAAGGCCGAGCGGGATGATGCTGAGTATACCTAGGAGCAATCTGGAAAGACAACATCTAAATCTCCACTCCTATAACGACGTTCGGCTTCATAGTATGCAATTTCGTATTCCGAATGTCCTTGGAGGTACTCATCTATCATAATCATGTCTCCTCTCTAGATTATCGATCCTTTGATCAAAATGATCGAATCTTCTCCCCATGGTCTCTCCAAGCCTGCTCAAAACTTCTCCTATGCGGGGTTAGTTCATTCATCGGATCTTGTAGGGTAGGGGTGGTAGGCTCGGGAGGTTCATAGCTAGTAGAGGGTATATCTACTACTGAGCGAGTGAAATAACTTCTCACTCTCGATCTCCACCCTTCATGAGATTCATACTTCTTGATATTGGCGGTGTGAGTGGTTTCATAGGTTCCACCCATTCTTCATCATCTACAGCCTCGACTTCGGAGAGTTGGCGAGTGCGAAAATTAATCCGGGGTGTCCCAATCTAGCTCCACTCTCATTTCGAGGAGTGGCCGGGATGTTTTGATAAATAACTCTCCAAATGTTGATGCTTACGTTTTTACGAATACGAAATTCGGAGTGCTACTATCTCGTGTTACCTCACTTGTGGTGATATGTGGGTAACGAGTAGAACAAATAAAGTAATGCCAGGCTTTGGAGATTGCATTTAATTTAGAAAGAGGAAAATTCACACTTTCCTGCTGCTTAATTTTCCAAACTCCGGTTCCATCAGTGAGAAAGCTAATGACTTCCTCCAGTGATCCTTCCATCGTTCCAAAAGTTTCATACTCGCTAAAGTGCGAGTCATGAACTTCATAGAACGCGTTAATTCTTGCAGCATTGAAATCTACAAAAAATCCTCGTACCTTTACTTGGTGCATCTTCGGCGGCGATCAAATTGGCATAAAATTCTTTAACCACTTCTACGGTACGCTCTATATTGAACGTAACAGAAATTCTCCCAACCTCGCTCCTTAATAATCCGCTCTACTTCTCCTCCTGGATTTTTGAAAACCCGATCCGCAATGCACTTTCTTCCTTGTATGTTATCAAAATATTTAGCCTGTGCTCGTGCATTGATGAATCGGTTTTCGTCGAATTCTACTCGACGTTTTTGTCGTGGAGCCATACGATCGATCTCGTGAAAATCGTGAAAATTTTCACTAAACTTAAAAATAATACTAAGAAGGCTTCCTACAACATTTATAAGTAATTTAAATCAAATTCCATGGATTTCCACCGAATATTTCTTTCACATTTTGATTTTTCCCAAAATTTGCAATGTGGTAAAAATATATGGTGAAAATCAAAAATTTTGCATAGGAGTGAAGCTCTTACCAAGGGAAGAAGAAATCTGGTGTCAAAAAGTATTTAAATTGCTTCAAATCCAAGATCTCTCAATCCCTAGGTCGGTTTTTTGTGAAAATGAGAGGTTGGGGATGATGAATAGTGTTTTTGACCGGTCAAAATATATGTTTTTCCCGACCTCGCTGTCAGCGAGATTTTTCTTGCCGTCAGCAAGCTAATATTTTTTGGAACCAAAAACTCTAGGGAAAAATCCGCTGTCGGCGAGAAATTCTTCGCTGTCAGCAAGATCGATCTCACATTCGGCGGGATTTTTCTCACCGTCGGTGAGATTCCAAAAATTTTAAATTTCTGAAATTCGTCACTCATTTTCGTCCTTGATTTGCCTTATATTATATTTCTGATCACATCATTTATTAATTTAATATGAAGATTAGCTACTTACAAACAAATTCACACAACACAACAAATTAACTTTAATATTGAAATCCATGAGATGTACAAACTAACATAATTTTAAACTCTATAATCGAACTTCGAACTTCAATCCTTACTACTAATCGACATCGCAGAACCAATCCACGACACACTAAATGTTGATACAAAACTATGACGCATATCTCGATTAAGTTTGAGATATTCGAATCATCGCTCCACACATAATAAAATCTAAATCGAATCAAATAACATAAATACAAACATACTATGAAAATCTTTACTACTACTCTTCAAGGTTAGAATCTTCATCCTCTCTGATATTTCCGATATGACGATGATGCACAAATAAGTTATAGAAAGGCCTGAAGTGAAACTCCAAAGCAGATTCTTCAGTGATCCAACCCTTACAGTCTCGGTAAATGAAGAAGCTAGCTTCCGGATCTCCGGAATGATCAAAGTGTTCCTTCATCCTCCGATCAATGTGATCGAATAAATCGGATATATTGTCAATTAAATCTCTCGCATTCGCGAGTTCTTTCTCTATTCCTTTAATTTTCTTCATAAGTAACTACTGTTTTATACGAAATAGGCCTTGCTATAGGATTATTTTGTGAAGCTCCATCGGAGATAAATGTAATATCTTCATTATTATCCAAAGTAGGGAACATATACGTAGGATCGAGCGGCTTCAAGGTAACAGAACCTTTTCCCAAGCTTCATAAGAAACACAGTACCGGCTGCATAATGCAAAAATAGTAGATGGGTGTCTAGTCCGTGAGCCGACCCATGCACAATTAAACCCGATACGGACTTAACAATTATTGATCCAACATCGATAATCGATCCAATTTGAATTTAATAATTCAATATAGCGCATTCCTTCGAAACCTTGTTTACCCTCGTAGTAGGTAACAATTTAGATGAGATGAAAAAGTGCCGGTGCTTTGAGACGGGATTCAAAAGTGATGCGAGAGAAACTAACATACCCTTCTTCACGCATTTCCCGATCTTCAGGTTCATCGATCGGATATCGAAATATCTCATTCATATTATATCGAGAAGGCACAAAATTTGAATAGTGACATACCGGGGTATTTTCTATAGAGAATAATTCATTTACTCTTGATGGAGTAAACGTCACCCATCTTCCTCGGACGTAGACATTCCCATTGTTGATCGCATGTAAGTTAAAGTAGAACTCTTTCACGACTGGAATAACAACAGCAGACGTAGTGTAACAAAATACCTCCCAGTGCCGCTGTGCGATCATTTCTTCTATCTTCGTGGTGGAATTCTCTAATCCTCGATTGACAAATCCACGTTCCTTCATAACTCTTTTCTTTACCAAAACCTTATTGAATATCCGCTGCGCTTCCGCACTCACAAATTTCCTCCGGTTAAACACTCCAGAATTAGAGGAATCTAAGAATTTGGAGGCCATTATGGTGAATGGAATGAATTCTAGTGAAGAAGGCGGATCTAGAATGATTTAAGAATGGGTTTTCACAAAGGAATTGGTGTTGAAACCGTCCAAATCGGCATTCGAAGTATAAATAACTCATCTTTATAACTTCCTCGGCGTCGGCGAGAAGTTTCTCGCCGTCAGCGACTCAGTTATAAAAACTGCCTCTCAGGTTCTCGCTGTCGGCAGGACGTTTCTCGCTGTCAGCGAGCTCGATAAATAAACTGATATTAATTTAGGTGCGAACCTCGCTGTCGGTGAGATTCCAAAATAATGTCCAATTTCGCTCTAAATCGAATAATTTCATTTCTCATCATAATGGTTCGAATATGTGATGATTCTTAATAATAATTGAGTAGTAAAGTTTCAATAATATAAACTAACTATTAAGATACAATAAAAATAGATAACTAATATGGGTTGCCTCCCATAAAGCGCTTGGTTTAACGTCATCGACTCGACCTAATTTCAATTATTAATCGAATTCGACTAAGCATTAAAACCTCTTTATAGTTACGTCTTATACCTTAGAAATATGGTTTTAATCTATGTCCATTAACTTTAAATTTATGTCCAGCTTTTGGATCTTCGATTTCTATAGTTACGTATGAAAATATTTGAGTTATGGTGAAAGGTCCTAACCATCGAGACTTCGATTTTCCGAGAATTAATTTCAATCTAGTATTATATAGCAAAACTTCCCGTCCTGGTTCAAAATTTCTCCGATTAATCTTACGATCATGCCATAATTTCATCTTTTCTTTATAAATTCGATCATTATCATATGATTCATTTCTTAATTCTTCCATTTCATTTAATTGCAGCAATCTTTTCTCACCAGCTTCCTTCATATTATAATTAAATTTTTTAATCGCCCAATATGCTTTATGTTTTAATTCAACTGGTAAGTGGCATGTTTTTCCATATATAAGCCTGTAAGGAGTCATTCCAATCCGAGTTTTATAAGCAGTCCTATAAGCCCAAAATGCAGTGTCTAATCTAATAGACCAATCTAACTTATTTGGGTTTACAGATTTTTCTAATATACGCTTAATCTCACGATTAGATACTTCAGCTAATTCGCTAGTCTGTGGATGATAAGCAGTGAATATCTTATGAGTAATATTGTATTTTTCTACTAGTTTGTGAATGTATTTATTTCTAAAATGAGTTCCTCACGTCGGTGATAATCACTCCCGGCATTCCAAATCTAGTAAAAATATTTTTCATCGAAATTTTGAAACACTCTTAGCATCACACCTAGGTAAAGCTTGTGCCTCGATCCCTTTGGAAACATAATCAACGACTACTAATATATATGAGTTTCCAAATGAAGGAATAAAAGGTCCCATAAAATCTAATCCCCAAACATCAAAAATTTCAACTTCTAATATAAAATTTAGAGGCATTTCGTGTCTTCTAGATATATTTCCTACTCTTTGGCATTTATCACAAGTTTTAATATATCCGTATACATCTCTAAATAGAGTAGGCCGGTAAAATCCGAGTTGTAGAATCTTATAAGCGGTTTTATCGGTCCCAAAATGTCCTCCAAAATCGGAATCATGACATTTTTGAATAATTGGTTCGAGTTTCTTCATAAGGTACACATCTTCTAATAATTAAATCCTTACATTGCTTATATAAATATGGTTCATCCCAAAAATAGGTTTTCGTATCATGGATGAATTTTTTACGTTGTTGCAAAGTTAGCATAGGTGGAAAAATATTACTAACTATATAGTTTACTATATCGGCATACCATGGTATTTTCCACTCATTGATATTATATAGTTGTTCATCGGGAAAAGCTGTCTATAATTTCATTTTCAATATCGGATAATTCATGATTTTCTAATCTTGATAAATGATCCGCAATTTGATTATCGGTTCCTTTCTTATTAACGATCTCAAAATCGAATTCTTGCATTAATAGCATCCATCTAATTAATATTGGTTTGGAATCTTTCTTTTGCATTAAATATTTGATAGCGAGAATGATCGGTATGCACGATACATTTTGTTCCAATCAGATAAGGTCTAAATTTATTAAAACCATATACTACCGCTAATAATTCTCTTTCGTAAGCTCGTATAATTTATTTCGAGCATCATTTAGAGTTTTACTTAACATAGTATATAACTTTAAAAATCTTTTCATATCTTTGCCCAAGAACTGCTCCTACGACGATAATCACTAGCATCACACATAAGTTCAAATGGTTTCTCCCAGTTAGGTGAAACTATTATAGGTGTTGTAATTAATTTTTCTTTTAAGAGTTCAAAAGCATTCAGGCATTCGATTGTAAATTAAAATTTTTTGTCCTTTTCGAGAAGTTGGCATAGAGGTTTAGTAATTTTTGAAAAATCTTTAATATAGCGTCTGTAGAATCCGAGCATGTCTAAGAAAACTTCTTACCCCTTTTACCAGTAGTTGGAGGTGGTAATTTAGCTATAACTTGAATTTTTGCGGGGTCCACTTCCATGTCTTTTTCGGAAATTTTATGCCCTAATACAATGCCGCCGTAACCATAAATTGACATTTCTCCCGATTTAGAACTAAATTTATTTTCTCACATACTTCTAATACTTTTTCAAGATGAGTTAAGCATGTGTCGAATGATGTTCCAAATACGGAGAAATCATCCATAAATACTTCTACTCCATTGTCGATTAACTTACTAAATATAGACATCATACATCTCTGGAATGTTCTTCGGTGCATTACATAATCCAAAAGGCATTCTTCGAAAAGCGAAAGTTTCATAAGGACTAGTAAATGTAGTTTTCTCTTGATCCTCGGGAGCAATTTGTATTTGATGATAACCGGTGTATCCATCTAGAAAACAAAAATACTTATGTTCGGTTAATCTATCTAACATCCGAGTCTAGAAATGGTAAAGGAAGTGATCTTTCCCGGTGGCGGTATTTAATTTCCTATAATCGATACATATACGCCGACCGGTAACTTGTCTTATAGGAATAAGATCGTTATTTTCATTGGTAGTGACGGTCACTCCTCCCTTCTTAGAAACACGAGTGAATTGGGCTTACCCAAGCATCGTCGAAATAGGATATATAATACCATTATCTAACCATTTTAAAATTTCTTTCTTAACTACTTCTTTCATTATCGGGTTTAATCTCCTTTGGGGATCTACTTTAGGTTTATGTTCATCATCTAAAATAATTCTATGCATACGGATTGAAGGACTAATTCCTTTAATATACTGCTAAAGTCCAACCAAAAGTTTTCTTATATTTTTTTAAAGTTTCTAAAAGTTTTTGTTCTTGAGATTCGTTTAATGCAGATGAAATAATAGCTGGTAAAGTTGAAGAATTACCTAAATAAGCATATTTCAAATGATCAGGTAATATTTTTAGCTCAAGTTCATTAGGTTTAATAATTGATGGAACTATATTCTTATCAATGTTTTCAGTATTATCCAAAAATTCAAATTTTTCCTGAATATAATCTAGTTCTTCATTATTATCTTCAATTAATTCAGTATTTTCTTTTTCTAATTTATCTTCGTAATATTCCTGAAAATGTTCTTGTTGTAAATGTTCAAGTATTTACATCCGAAAACATTCATCATCTTTTTCTAGCGCAGGATATTTCATTGATTTTGCAATATTAAAGGTAACTTTTTGGTCATTGACTCTCATAGTTAATTCTCATTTCTGTACATCAATCATAGCTTTTCCAGTAGCTAAAAATGTTCTTCCTAAAATGATAGGAATTTCTTTATCTTCCTCCATATCTAAAACAATAAAATCTACTAGGAAGATAAATTTATCCACTTTTACTAACACATCTTCAATAACTCCCTTAGGATAGGTAATCGAACGATCGGTCTAATTGAAGGGTTACTGAAGTAGGTGTAATTTTTCGTAATCCTAATCTCTTAAAAATCGATAGAGGCATTAGATTGATGCTTGCTCCTAAGTCACACAAAGCTTTTCCATAAAATTTTTCTCCTATAGGGCGGGGTATAGTGAAACTACCGGGATCTTTCAATTTTTCGGGAAGCTTCTTCGAATAATAGCACTACACTCTTCACTAAGTGCGGCTTGTTTCATTATCGGTGAATTTTCTTTTCTTATTTAGAATATCTTTCATAAATTTTACATAATTTGGCATCTGATCTAAAGCTTCGACCAAAGGTATATTGATTGTTAATTTTTTTAATATTTTAAGGAATTTAGCAAATTGTTTATCTTTCTTATGTTGAGCTAGTCGTTGAGGAAATGGTGGTGGAGGTGTTTCAACAGAACTTTTCATAGGTATTAAAGGATGTTCTAAGTTTGAATCTTGTTGAATTGTTTCCTTTTCAATTTCTACTTCCTCTTTTTGGCTTTTAAGTTCTTTTTGAATTTGAGGTTCTAATTCTTTTCCATTCCTTAGTTGTATTGCTTTAATTTGTTCTTTTCCTTGATCTTTAGGATTTATTTCCACATTACTAGGAAAAGTTCCGTGTATTTTATTATTTAGCGCTAGATAGTAATATGTCCAAGTTGAGTTTTGATATTTTTAATAGATGTTCCTTGAATTTGTAATTGATTTCCTTGAATTTGTAGTTGATTTCCTTGATTTTGTAGTTGATGACCCATATTCAAAATTAATTCATCCATAGATAATTTCTTATCTTTGAATTGAAGGTTATTGTTATTAAATCCAGGTGGGTAATTAGTTTTATAGTTTGGATTTGCTTGATTAGGTTGATTCATCCATTGTTGATTAGATGTGTTATTCTAATTAAAATTTGGATGAGTTTTCCAACCAGGATTATAATAGTTTGAATAAGGGTTATTAGTTCTATTATTAATAGCATTTAAAGTTTCATAATTAGATTGAGATTCTATGATTTGTCCAGATGAGTTTTCTTCTAAAGTAGGAGAGTAGTTCATTCCAAAATGATTTAATTTCTTAGATATAGCAGTAATTTGAGAAGCTAACATAGATATTGCATCGTTTTCATAAATGCTGGCTATTTTTTCGGATTTACTCTATCAGCAGGCCATTGGAAATTATTTGTTGTCATTTCTTCGATTAGTGCATAAGCTTCATCAAATGGTTTAGACATTAATGAACCTCCAGCAGCAGCATCGATGATTGATCTTAAAGATCCTACTAATCCATTATAAAAGGTTTGAATAATCAGCCAATCTGGTAGCGCATGATGTGGGCATTTCCTAAGAAGTTCCTTAAATCTCTCCCAAGATTCATATATTGATTCTCCATCTATCCGACAAAAAGAAGTTATATCATTTCTAAACTTAGCGAGTTTTAGATGGTGGAAAATATTTGGATAGAAATTTTTGTGATAATTCTCCCCAAGTTTTAATAGATCCGAGTGCTAACGAATTCAACCACATTTTAGCCTTATCCCTTAATGAAAAAGGAAAAAGTCTAAGTCTTATAAGCATCGTCGGATACTCCTTGATATTTAAAAGTAGCACAAAGTTCTAGAAAACTAGCAAGATGTAAGTTAGGATCTTCGATAGGTGAACCACTAAATTGATTGTTTTGTACCATTTGGATAATTGCGGTGTTTAAGTTCAAATGAATTAGCGACTACATCGGGGTTTTGAATAGTTAAATGAATTTCATCTGATGTAGGGTTGGCATAATCTCTTAATGGTCTTTGTTGGTTCATATTTTGAATTTCAGGAATATTCTCCATTTGTGTTAAATTTATAATTTGTTTCTTTTGTTTTCTAATTCTTTTAATTGTACGCTCTAATTCAGAATCGTAAGGTATTAAATTTTCGTTTCTAAATTTGCGCATACAATTTTAGAATAGATATTAAATTTATTTATTATGATTATTTTAAAATAGTCCGTTACTCTAGTAAATTTTTCTTACTTTCCCCGGCAACGGCGCTAAAAACTTAACCCACAATTTTATATTATGATATTTTTAATTTAATTGTAACGACGCCAAAAACTTGACCCTGCTATATTATATGTATAGAATTGTAATTGTTTATGTTGTGGATGCTACGCAAGTATACGTATCGTATCGAAGTAATATAGGGCTCTAGTGGAGTCCCGGTTATCTATCCCACGAGGAAAGAGAAAATTAAATAACGACTAATTTTAAAATAATAATAATAATAATAATAATATACGAAAATTTGGAATTCGAATTTAAGCGCAATAAAGTAAACTAAGTATTTCAATTAGGTAACTTAACTAAGTAGAAAATTAATACGTATTGAAAGTCCAGGAAATTAAACTAATTGCTAAATAAGTCTTAACTATTCGAAAAAGTATCTTTCCCCTTGTTTAGAAATTTAAGTGATTGATGAATTTAAATAGATAATTTTAAGGTATTGTGACAAATAGGAGCATTCCTATTCTTTACCCTTTGGTCCAGTGTAAAGAATATTGACTAATCCTATGTTTGATTACCGAATCCGTGGCTAAGTTTGGGAGGATACCGACCGCCACTTCGAGCTCCCACGTTCCCCTCGCACGAGGGCTAACATCTACACTTCGGCTCTCAAACAATAGGATCGAATTGAATATTTTAGTCCGTCACACTAAAATGCTCGATTCTACGCCCAGATGATATTATTTCCCTATTTATTTGCACCCTCCTTCCAAGGCTTTTGAATTCCCGAATATCGGATGTAATTTTTACTATAGTTGATAATCAACATATTTTAACAAATCAAATGGCCGGTTTGAAAGTAAATTAAGTTTTAAGTAAAAATTATCACAATTTATTAATATATATAAAAATACTTCTATTTTTAGTTCATCAAGTCACTTAATTTCATAACGAGGAGAAAGACTAATAAACTACTCGGAATGCATGTTGACTAAACTAAGCATGGATTTCATTTAAAGTTAAAAAACAATAAATACAAATACTTATCTCAATTTATCCCCAAGAAGACTCCTAGCAGTTCCTTTGACTCTTCCTTCCAGTACAGCAAGACTCACTAAAAACTCACTAACTCACTAACTCACTAAAGACTCACTAAAAACTGCACCAATACACACACACTAATACACTTAGAAAAAAAATTAACTTCGAACAAAAATTAACACGCTTAAAAGCTGAATTTCAGCTTCTATATATATAGGTGAGCAAAGGACCAAGAGGTGTGTAAGCATCCCTTCAAAAAGTGTCCAGGTTCAATGTATCTGCGCCATTTGAACTAGCTCGCCATCGGCGACGAACTACCTCTCTGTCGGCGAGGCTTCTAGATGATCTTCAAACCGCGCTATCTCGCTGTCGGCGGGCTCGGCTCGCTGTCAGCGAGACAGTTATAAATCCTTCAGAATTTTCTTCTCATAACCTCGCCGTCGGCGGGTTCGATCTCGCCGTCGGCGACTCAGCACAAATTGCATTATTTTCTTCCTTTTTGCTCCAAATCCGCTCCTTTTTATGATTTTTGCTTTTATCACCTAAATTCTTCATTCCTGCAACAAAATAAAGAGTATACCTTTCTTTAAAGTGCAATTTCATCAAAAATAGGTATTAATTTCTTAATAAAATTTTCAGTGATCAATACTCTAATGGAAATGGTTAGGAGTATGATGTGTAATTCTTCTTTACCCTCATCATTTTAGATGCATGTCTTAAAAACTATTGCATATTTGTTAAATAAGATTCCTAGTAAGCCAGTTCCAAAGACTACTTCTGAACGTTGGACAGGAAGGAAACTAGTTTAAGGCATCTTCATGTTTGGGGTTATTCGACAAAAATAAGGATATATAATCCACATGAAAAGAAACTAAACTCAAGAACAATCAATGGTTTCTTTATTGGTTATCTAGGAAAATCTAAATGGAATAGATATTATTGTCCTAACCCTAGTACAAGAATCATTGAAGAGAGAAATGTTAAGTTCATTGAAAATCATGAAGCTATTTAGGGTTTGGAACCATGCAATATGGAGATCCAAGAAATTAGGGTTCAAGTTCCTTTACCCAAAATTTCTTCTCAAGTTGTTATTCCTATAGTTTTTGAACAGTTTGACAACTTACAGAAACAATAAATAAATGATCAAACACCCCACAATGAAACTGTCATTAATGAACATGCATTAGATGAATCACATGAAGTAGCACCTTGAAAGCTTCAAAGACAAAATGTTCTTGCTATTTCTGATGATTATGTGGTTTATCTACCCGAGTCTGAATTTGACTTGGGAGTCAATGAAGATCCAATTTCATTTTCACAAGTCATAGAAAGTGCAAATTCTTCTAAATAGTTTGATGCAATGAAAGATGAGTTAAAATTGATGGATTACAACAAAGTTTGGGATGTCGTTGAATTGGCTGAAGGTTGTTAAAGAGTTCGGTGAAAATGGGTCTTTAAGAGTAAGCGCGATTCGAATGACAATATTAAATGATATAAAGTCAGATTTGTTGCTAAAGGTTTCACTCAGAAAGATGGCATAAAAAATAATGAAACTTTATCTCCAAATTCTAAAAAAGATTCATTTAGAATTATCATGGTACTAGTAGCTCATTTTGATTTGGAGTTACACCAAATGGATTTGAAAACTGCATTTCTGAATGGGAATTTAGATGAAGAGGTCTACATTAGTCAACCTGAAGGACTTTCTGTTAAATAAAAGGAAAACATGGTGTGTAAAAGAAATCAATATATGGACTTAAGCAAGCTTCCCGACAATAGTATCTTAAGTTCAGTGATACTTTGAATTTAAAGAAAACACGGTTGAACGGTGTATATATCTAAAGGTTAGTGGGATCAAGACCATATTTCTCATTCTGTACATTGATGACATCTTGCTGACTATTAATGATCTTGGCTTATTATATGAAACTAAGAATTTTCTCTCTATGAACCTTGAAATGAAAGATATTAGTGAGGCATCCTATATGATTGGAATTAAAATATTTCATGATAGATCACATGGATTTTGAGGGCTGTTCAGAAAACATATATCGAAAGAGTTCATGAGAGATTCAATATAGAAGGGTGCTTAGCAAGTGTTGCTCCAATTCAAAAAGGAAATAAACTTAGCCTTATGGAGTGTCCAAAGAATGATTTGGAATGTAAACAAATGGAAGAAATTCCTTGTGCATCTATTGTTGGAAGCTTAATGTATGCTTAGACTTGTACCAGACCAGACATTAGCTTTATTGTCGGGATGCTGGGCAAGTATCAAAGTAATTCAAGAATAGATCATTGGAAAGCTGCAATGAAAATTTTAAGATATCTACAAGGAACAAAGGACCACATTCTTAATTATAGAAGATCTAAGGATCTTGAAGTGATAGGATATCCATATTTATATTTAGCTGGATGTGTTGATATCAGAAAATTAACATTTGGCTATCTGTTCCTTTTGGCTGAAGGAGCAATCTCATTGAAAAGTGTGAAGCAGACTATCACACCTGCTTCCACTATGAAAGCTAAATTTGTAGTTTGCTTTGAAGCTACAATTTAGGGTTTGTGGCTACAGAATTTTATTTCAGAACTTGAAATTGTCGACAGTATTATCAAGCTGCTGAAAATTTATTGTGATAACTCTGTAGCAGTCTTCTTTTCCAAAAATAAGAAGTATTCCAAAGGTCTTAAACATATGGAATTAAAATACCTTGACGTTAAGGAAGAAGTTTAGAAACATATGGTGTCAATTGAGCATATTAGCACCGATCTCATGATTGCAAATTCTTTAATGAAAGGGTTGTCACTGAAGACATTTAACAAACATGTCATGAGAATGGGCATTAGCAAAACCCTTTATTAGTTTTATTCTCTTTGTATCATGACACTTTGGGCTAAATTTTTCTTGTTTCTGATATTTATAGATCTTATTTTTATAGTTTGTGTACACTTTATATTGCATGATGTTCAACAAGATTTGTCTTTTAATAGCATTATGGGACCATGATGTTAATTTTCATTATGCTAAGTATGTAATTGATATTGTGATACATGAAAGGGACTGTGTCGATAAGTTGATGCACAACAGCCATGATTCATATTAATTTCATATTTATTAAATAATTTATGATTTAACCAATATAAAGAAGGATATATCTTACATTTTGTGCAGTATGTTATATATTATTAAAATTAAGTGAGTCAAGTGAGAGAATGTTAAATTTTTATTTGTGACTTACATTTATTTTAATAACTTATTAGATTTATTTTAATAATTTATTTCATAACTCATGATAACATAAGTTATTTATTTTATTAACTCATAACTTATGTCATAATAAATGATAACTTAAGTTATTTATTTTTATAACTCATGAAAGGTTAAGTTATTTATTTTCTTAACTCATAACTTATTTCATAATAAATGATAACTTAAGTTATTCATTTTTATAACTCATGAAAACTTATGTTATTTATTTAATAACTTATGTCGTAACTTATGATAACTTATGATATTTATTTTTGTAACTCATGTAACCCCTAAAATGAATAGAGATTACTAACTTATGTCATTGATTTTAAAAATAAAATCAATTAATTTATTAAATTATCATAAATCTTATTCGTTAGTAACCTCCTTGATAGATGGTGGTTAAATAGAGTAGAATTTAGAAAACGAGTCATCTCTCTTCCTACCGTACATTTCCCTCCATCAAAAAGTACATATAGTTTCAAAGGATTAGAGATAGAAGCTCAATTTTCTCAAGATCAAATTTCTTCAAGATCAAATTTTATCATCATGAATATAGGTATGTGTTATTTTATTATGGATATGTAAAAATCATGAATTTAAAAGATCTTGGCTTATATGTATTTTTAGAATTTGTGTCATAAGGTTCAAACATGAATTTTTAACATTTCTTTCCGAGAATGTTCTGCACACAATCGTTCTTCCTTTTAGCTATTGAACGGATTAGGTAATCCCTCTTATGGCTTATAGTTTTACATGCATCTTATTCCATTTAAGTAATTGATAATATCCTGTCTGCATTTGTTTTCTTGGATTTTTTTTCTTTTATTTTGTGAAATTTATTTCGGTGATTCTTGGTTTTAGTTCTTGGAAAAAGTTCTGAAGTTTGTTGGATCAGATTGATGAATTTCATTCAAACACTGCATGACATGCATGATTACATGGTGGAAATGCTCTTTCTTTTTGTATAACCTATTTCTATTTGATTTCATGAACCCTAGAGTATGTGCAACTAAAATCTTGGTTTAGTGTTACTTAGCATGATTAGAATGCTAAAATATTAGGGTTAATTAGCATTATAGATTTTTTTAGCATTAAAAACCATTTGAGATTTTCTTTGAGTAATTATTAAAGTAAAGCATAAAAAAGTATTTTCAGTGATAATCATAAATAACATGTTGGCATCATCTTCATAACGTCTATGAGAAAGCTGTCAGAAACTTTGAGTTTAAAATGATGATATTTTTGATGTGTTAAGGTGAAATCATTACATCTCTTCTAGCATCTTTCATGTGTTAAGGTGAAATCATTTGTTAAGGTGAAATCATTACATCTGTCAGAGTTTTGATGTGGTTTGTGAAGTTTTAAATCAATGTGGTTGTATTGGTTTTTAGCAACTGAACTGTAAGGTGGCATTGGTTGTTGACAGGCTATGGAAGCAATCATTTAGGTTGTTGTTGGTTTGCATGAGATTTTTTGCATGTTAAGCTATTGAATCAACCTTTATTTATCTCTCAAATATTTAAGTCCAATTGTTTGGAATGCCATGGAAAGGAATCTTTTGATATCTTTCTTTGTTTATTTTCTATATCAATTTGTATGATCTGAAAGGTTAAGTATTAACTGAAGCATGGGATTGCCATTGGTGTTATGTGTAAATACTTGGGCTATCCCTTGTGTGAATTATCTTATGGAATACTTATTACAATTCATCAACCTTTTTTGCATCGACAGGTTTGGCAAATAGTTATGGATAAGCCATTGAATTTTGACTCAAGATGACTTAATGAATTTAATCAATATGGTTCAGATTGTTTTTTGTTCATGGATTTTGCTCGTCAAGTTCTACATTAAACTCTATGTGCCTTTCAGGTTTGATTGTTACATGCTGCAACTATTTTTGTGAAAAATTTTCTTTATCCAACCGTTAATTTTATAGTTCATGATAGAACTATCATGAGTTTTTGAAAATTTGCACTAAGATCATCTATAATGTTTTATTTTGTGACTCAATATTTTATTTAGATCAATAAGGAATGGTGTGTGTCAGCAAAGAGTTATAGCACAGGGAATTAAAAGGTTTACGATTCAAAAAAATGACAACATTAGTAAGGAAATATCAATTAAGAACCTTTAATGGTTTATTTTATTCTATTTTCATCCTATGATAAGCTTGGTTTTCAAAATACTTTAAGTAAAGTGGCATACTTTCTTCTCTATAATAAGCTTGTTTTTCATCCTATAATCAGTGCACTTTTGGGAAACCGATCTTGCTGCTATCATGTACCCTATAGCCAAGAAGGATGTTAAGCCCTAATTGATTGATGTGTCTTTTGCTATAGAAATTTGATACTGAGATTTTTGATCGAAAGGGTACAAAAAACCAAGTAGCCAATCATTTGTCTGAGCTCAAACAAGAGAATTCTCAGGAGTGTCTGATCAACATAAATAAGAGCTTTCCTGATACACAACACCTCACTATTTCTATGGATCACACCGCAATGTACGCTGACATAGAAAACATTATTTTTGGTGGGATCGTTCCTAACGGTCTAAACTACCACTAGAGAAAAATGTTCTATTTCGAGATCAGATTCTAATATTTGGGTGATCATTAACTTCTTTGGAGATATAAGGATCAGATTCTTAGGAGATGTGTACCATCAAAAGAGGCTGATGATATCATTAGATTTCATCAAGATTCTATATCTTAGGGGCATTACAGATGTCTTAGAACTGCAACTAAGATATTACAATATAGATTTTATTGGCCCACCCTATTTAGGGATGAAAGTGAATATGTTAAATCTTATGATAGATACCGATGGTAGTTTACATTTCAAAGTGGGATGAAATGGTGCTCAATTTCAATTTAGAGGTGAAGATTTTGATGTTTTGGGACTTTATGGAACCATTCATACATTCTTTAAGAAACACTAAGATTTTGGTAGCATTAAACAATGTCACAAAGTGGATTGAAGTTGTAACACTGCCGAATTGTGAGGGTAAGAATGTTTTGAAAATTTTAAAGAACTAAGCTTTCAGTCAATTTGGAACACCTAGGGTGTTCATTAATGATGGAGGCAGTCATTTTTGTAACAAAAAGATGGTGACACTACTTGCCAAATTTTGAATTGATGTAAGGTGGTTACTGCTTAACACTCTTAGACCAGTGGATTAGTCGAGGTGTCTAATAGAAAAATTAAGAGAATCTGAAAGAAAATAGTTAACCCTAATAGGAATAATTGGTCCCTTAGGTTGGATGAAGCATTGTATGCCTATAGAACCATTTTTAAGACCTTCATAGGTTGTCACCCTATTAATTTATTTTTAGGAAAGCTTGTCTCCAGCATGTAGAATTAGAACACAAGGCTTACTATGCAGTAAAGAAATTCAATTATAACTTGAAATATGCGGCAAAGAAAAAATTATTACAGTTGAATAAGCTAGAGGAAATTATGCTGGAGGCTTTTGAGAATGTCAAGAACTATAAATAAAAGATGAAGAAGTAGCATAATTAGAAGTTGATTATGAATGAATTTCAACCTCTATAAAAGGTTCTACTTATAATTCTCAATTAAAATTATTTCTTAGAAAACTGAAGTGTAGGTGGACATGACCATTCACTGCAGTAAAAGTATATCCATTTCAAGCTGTAGATACTCAGGATAATAAAACCAACATTCTTTCCAATGTTAATGGCCAAAGGTCAAGTTGTACATAGATGGAGATAAGAAAGGTTCCATGGAAATCTCATTGTTGGAGTCATCATGATAGTAGATTTAACATAGTTTGGCTGAGAATGTTAAACCAAGCGCTATCTTGGGAGGAAACCCAAGCATTATCTTAGGATTTGAGTTGAATTTGCTTGTGTGTTTAGTAGATTTGGATATCCCCATAGTAGTCAAACTCTTCCTGTGGGGAGGGAAGATGAAAAACCAAGTTTAGCATATAGGAGGCCCGATGCACTTGTATCTTAGACTAAGGGCACCTATGCCAGACTGCCTTGGAGTGGTGTTGTCATGTTGTAAAATTGGCACTCGATGCCACCACGGCACAACCGTGCTACGTCTTCCTTGCGACTGCATTGCCCTTTTGGTTGCAATGCCCGTTTTAGTTGCAAGATTACCATGGGAAAGAGCAGGTAGAAAACTCACGCCCACTTTACAACGCTCACGCTGGATCTAACGATCCCATGAACGGAAAGAAGCGCGCCCGTGCCCGTCTATGTACCCACGCACTCTAGACACCCCAGAACACCCACGCTCTTAATGTTGCTCACCCGCGCTTGTTCACATTGCTTATACACTCCCGCTCCCTGTTCACGGCGCAAACACACCCTGATCGTAGCACACCTGCGTCCTAATCGTGGCGCACCTGTGTCAGACCCTTTATAATGCCTGCTGGGGAGATGGTTCGGCATTTTTCCCAGCACACCTGGAGGCCGCTTTTGACCACTGTAAAAGCCGCTTGAACTTCAGATCA
The DNA here is from genome assembly GCA_022702705.1 of Papilionanthe hookeriana x Papilionanthe teres. Classification (NCBI taxonomy): domain Eukaryota; kingdom Viridiplantae; phylum Streptophyta; class Magnoliopsida; order Asparagales; family Orchidaceae; genus Papilionanthe; species Papilionanthe hookeriana x Papilionanthe teres. Next base: position 111,264,200 of record CM040423.1, read on the forward strand.
GACGTCGTTAGCTCCAACGAGGTAAAATCTGAGTGTTTGGGTGATTTTATATTGTGCATTGTGGTTTTTTTTTCCTACATCAGTTTCAAGGCCATGACCCTAAAACCAAAGGTAACAAGATGAGTACTTCCATTGATGCCGAAAAATTTGTGATTGGTCCCTCCGAAGTACACAGCTGGTGTAGAAGACCAAGAATCGCTTCCTCGACTGCTCTTTGACTAGCACTAATCTAATTGCATCGGAACCGACCCCCAAAAATAATAAAAGTTCTTCGTTCGGTTTCGAGCTTTAAAGATCTTGTGGGGACGCCAATGAGCCCTTCATACTTTGGAAGACTTGTTGGCACTGAAGAACATTGCACATTGTCACCTGATCGAGAGATGAATCTGCTAAGAGCTGCAATCTAGTTGATAATTTTTTGCACTTCTCAGGTCTTTTGCAGCGGCGGCATTTTAAGCATGGCTTGGACTGTTTCTGTGTTGGTCCTGACACCTTTAGTCATTAGAAGATAACCGAAAATTTTACCATTTGAGAAATTTGTCAGTTGAAATGTTTTTTTTTTAAGTCTTTTATATGTTGCTGTCAATCGGCATTTGATTAAGATATCATCCACATAGACTTCCATATTCTTCTCCTTTTGATTAAAAAATTTTACATCCATTAAATACTGATATGCATTCATAATATTTTTAAGTCCAAAAGACATTGAAGAATAAATTTACATAAAGAAATTTTTTATTAATATATTTGTAAAACACACGCAGAAGTTTCCATGGTAAGTTCATGGAATTAATGATTTTTTTTTGCAAATGGTTAGACACTTACGCTTCAAGATTCAGACTCAAAAGTAATTAAGCAGTTGGCAAATACGCTGCAATATTTATTGAAGAGCATTAATTGCCGGCATTAACTCGCGTGCTAAAAAAGAAGACGTGTAGTGCACATTCCATATTCTGATTGTCCGCGTCCGGCGGCCAAAATGGCAATGTGAAGAGCTCATCCTCCAAATCATATCTCACTGTAATTTGAAATTTGGTAAATTTTACATACATATCACACAACTTTTGATATATTTACATATTTAACAACTAAAGTTTATTATCTACGTAATACAATCGTGTCATAAATTTAAGATGCATTTCACTTGCAAACAAATAATAATTGTGTTGTTTTTAAGGGCGAAGTTAAAGATTTAAATGGTATGCATGTAAATATGTAAGAATTGGGTGGTATGCATGTAAGTGTTTTGAATTATTATTTTCTCAATTCAGAAGTTTTATACATGAAATCTCTTGAGAATTCTATTCTGATCGGAAGTCTCATGCAATGGGTTTAATCATTGCAGCAATAAGTTTTCACTTACATAGTCATTAAAATACAGTAAGCATTAATGAATGCTCATATGAGGGGTGGGTCACACGAATTATCATGCGAGATGAATTGGGGGGTTCTTAGCATCACCACGTACCAGGAACTTCAAACTTGTATTGGAAAATTTTTTAATATCCTTAACAAATTTTATTTCTCAATAAGAAAATATTTTTCTTATAATTATACTGGAAAGAATATTAGTATTAATCTATTAAGTAAATAAATCATGTTTTTAAAATTTTCAAGAATAGAGTAATTTTTACACGTTGGAGTGCTCTTATTAGTCTCCCAGGAGTAGTTGTGGGGTTGATGGAGGAGAAAGAATGTGAACATGGAGAGAAAAACATTTCGTCAGGAGTGCGACATCTAGCATATAAATATAAGCAATGATTAGATTATGTTGATTAGTCTGTTAAATAATCTAATTTTAATTTGACCTAATCTGCATGTCAAACTCGATTCGTTCATTCAAATCTAAAAATAGTCTGATTTTGAGGATTATGTACCTACTAAAAACTTTATTTTAATCTCGAAACATGAATTCAATTATAAATACTTGTGATGGGGGCAAGAGAATTCACGGCGGTAGAGTAATGAATTATCGTTTAAGCCTTGTATGAGATTCCAACACATGCTCGGATAATATAAGTGACATGTAAAGACATCAGAAGTTTTTACGTGGAAAACTCAGAAATGCATAAAACCACTGGGCCAAGCCTAGTCAGAAATAATCCACTTTTTAGTTTGATGAGTACATGTATAGGCCTTGGTTTGACATGTGGGAAAAGGTCACACAATTCTAGCTCCATATACAAGACTCCTTGCACAAATGGTTGGGAGCAATTGATGTTGCCTAAACTTCGATACACCGTATTCAAAGTGCATCACTATGTTGTCTTCAAGATAACACACTGATTCGTCGAATGCTTTGAGAAGTTGGTAACTAATTGGCATTATGCTATGTTACTCAACAACGTTGGTCTCTATTTAGCACTTTGTTCCTCTGCAACGTTGGCGATTGTTCAGAAAGGTATTACATTACTTTGTAGTGTAAGTTGTGATTCGGCAAGGGGCTTCAATGAGCAGGGGCGGCTGATAGTGGTTGACGGTGGTCAACAAGCCATGGTTGACAAGCAGTGTTCGACAGTGGTAGGCTGTGACAGGAGTAGAAAATGTTCGTCAAGATTTTGGTGCAGAACACTGGACTTCAGTTCATACTCTCAGTCCTCCTCCAAGCTCAGATCTTATTCCCCTTTCATGAAGTGGGTATGTTTCTATTTATAAATTCTAAAAGAGGTCTCCTGGTAAATAAAGAAATAATATAGACCACTCAATCAGACATCCCATAGATATTCCCTTAATTTGATGATTTTCTAAAGGCGTTCGACTGCCTTAACGATGCCATAATTGAGGGATTTTTGGCTCATTAAATTTGATTAATCAAGATGCTTCATTTGATTGTAAGCTTCTAAGATTTAGAATTTGTTTGACCTTCCAAATGGGAAATTAAAGCTTCTAAAAGTGATTTAACAGTTTGATCTAGCCTTGATTTGACTCGGATTGAGTCAATGTTGTTGTCATTGCATTCCTCTCGTCATGCCAATCAAATTAACTGTTAATTTTAATAAAATCAAAGTTGTGAATGATTTTTATTTTGAATTTGAACATATCATGCTAAAAAATCGCCCTAAGATTCCTGCCATACCTCGAGATTCAAGTGAGATGATGAAATTTTTTTAATGACAATAACATTTACCCGCCGTTTTTGGAGGATACTAATTTCATTATTTGAAATTAATAAAATCTAGATTTTTTTAATTAAAAAAGAATGGTTGGGGGCTATTGTACGAGCCCCCAACCACTCTCATGTGCCTAACAATTCGCGGACCGTCCTCACTACTAGCAAATTGGCCAAAGGGGAATTCAAACCTCTGACCTGAGGGGACTTATGATCTTCAAAGAGGCTGCTCTACCAACAGGTCACGGTTGGTAGAATATATAAAATGCAAAGTCAAGAAAATAAAATGCCTAAGCCCTACATTTTAAAGAATCTATAAATATTTCTGAATAAGATATGAACTAGTATTTTTCATTAACATTTACTTAAGAGATTTCTAAAATTTAAATTGGTCTCCTTTACTAAATTTATTTTTAAATTGGACTACTAAATTTTTAGAACAAAATTTTAAAAACTTCTAAAGAAACTCATCACATAATATTGTTGTATGATTTTTATATGATTAAAGTGTCACTTGAGGTCCAGTAACATTTCAAGTTTGGGGGATTTTGATACAACTAAAAGATATGGTGATTTTATACACATTTTTATATCTATTTTTGATGATTGCACTTTAATGAAAGGTATTTTGTGTATTATTCTAACATGCATGATTAAATGAATGATTTTGATGAAAAGAGTGAGAAATGGTCCAATTTGGAGAAAAAATGAAGGAAATTGAAAAAGTGATGTGTGGCGAATAAGCGCTAGAACCTGTGCTTATGCACTAAGGCCCCGTGGCTATGCTCCCAGATTTGGAGCTTACACGCTAGCAGGCTCGCTGCTAAGCTCTGGTACCTTGCGCTTACGCGCGGCAGTTAAGAAAGATGAGTTATTTTAATTTAGGCGCTATTTTAAAGAGGTTTTTGAAGCACCTCTTGGTGAGAACGTGGGTAACTTTCTATTGAAGCCAAATTCAATTTAAAATACTCTTGAATGAATGCATCTCTTGAAAGATACATTGAATATGGACACAATTTGAAAAGATACGAAGACACCTTTTGGAAAAGTATAAAAAGAGGACTTGAAGATCAGAAATATGTTGGTTGTTGGAGGGTGTGGTTAGTGTTTAAAAGTGAGGTCTATGTTAGGAAGTTATTTTAGAACACACCTCTCCACTTCACCATCTTTACTTAATTATGTATAGTTCGTATTAGGAGTAGAATTGAGATTTAGAGACCACAGAGTTGGGTGCCCACCTCTGAAAAGTATTGTAAGGGAAAACAAAGTTTTCAAAGGAACTTCAAGAGTTTTGTGTAGAGGATTTACAGATAAGTCTTTATCTTTGTATTACATTTGGTTTTTAATTAAGAATTCATGTGTTTTCATGATGATTTCTACTTTTAAACCAAGTTGTGATTGCATTTTCTCCATGAATTCTGAGTAGTTTTCTTTATCTTTTTCCTTAAGTGATGAAGTGATTAAGTTATGGAAGTATGTTGTGTGAAGTATAGGATTTAAATGTTGGAAGAAGTTGTGATGATTCAAAACCTTGCACTTTATTTACTTCTTGATTTGGCCAAATAAGAATTAAAATTTATTGTGAGAACATGTAAGATCCAGTACGATATTGTCTTAGTCAAATATTATAAAGAATCACATGAGATTGTATGGGTGAGAATGTAATCCATATGGTTGAGTGCAAATAAATAGAGAGATGTACTTTGATGGGTGTAAAATTAGAGGACTTTAGAGTAATAAGCTAAAGGCCCCAATTTGATTTATTGTTTTATGTTTTGATACAAGATGTTAGCTCGCGGGTGGAGGGAATCGAGAAAACTCTAGAGTGAGAGCTAGTATCTTTCATGCCTAACTCGTCTTCAAGATTTTTAAAACAGTGAATTAACTCATGTTCTTTATAGGATCTCTAGTAAGAGTAAAGAATATAATTGCTCCTATTTGACACAACACATTTTAGATACTTCTGCAACAAATATTCTCCATGACTTGTTACTGATTCATAAAAAGGAAAAAGATATTTCATTTGCTAACTTTTTATCTTACAAAAGTTTAGTTAAAGTAGTTGCTTACTTTCATTTCAAATTATAAAATTACAAAAAGAATCAAATTATGTTTCCTAAAATATTATCTTTAGTTTAAGTAAAACCTTTTCTAAAAGTAAAAAGTTATTTTTCCTTTTCTAAATCAGAAGATATTTTCTTTATTTATCACTTTCCCTGTGGGTTCAATATCTTAGGGCATAATCAGAATGCCGTATATTTCTTGATAAACTATACGTATACTTGCGTAGTATCCACATTATAAAATCATTTAATAGAGTATTAATATATATATATATATGTAGATATATATATATATCGTAAGCATAATTATTGGTGGATCAGATCTCAACTTACCATTAGAATTCCTTCTTATCAATCTTCTCCCTTTAGTCTGGGTCTTAAAATCTTGAAGTCAATCTTCCAAATCAAGCCATTAAAATTAAGGCCTTCTAACTCAAAATTTTAGCTCTTCAAATCCAACCATTCCAAATCAAACCCTTGAAATAAAAATCCTTTTGAACTTTAAATCAAATCACTAAACTAAAAATTCAAACAAAACTTTTTGAATTCATACTTTTTTAAATATATACCAATTATTTGTAAACTTTAAACCTTTTAAAACCTCCAAAAGTATTTAAAAACATTAATACTTCAAACTTTTCAAAGTTTAGTTTTTTTTTCAAACTTCAAACCTTTTTTTAAACTCCAACCCTTCTAAAAAATCTAGCCTTTCCAAACTTCAAACCTTTTCAACCTTCAAAATTTTTTAAATTCCAAAGAAATCATTTTCAAACTTTTAAACCATTTCAAAACTTAAAAACCTCAAAATTAATCCTTTTTTCAAACTTCAAAATTTATTTTAAACTCCAAAGCCTTTCAAAAAATGAAGCTTTTTTAAACTTAAAACCAACCTACAAATGCTTTTAAACTTCAAATTAATTCTTAAAATTAGACCTTTAAATGAACTTTAAATGAAACATCAAAATAAATGTCAAACCAACATTTAAACTCAACTTTCAAATCTATTTTTTGAAATAGCATTCAATCAACCTTCAAATTAACCGTCAAATCTACTCGAATCAAATTTTGAACTCAAACCCTTCAACCCAAATCAAACCTTCAATTCAAACCCTTTAACTCAAATTAAACTATTAAAAGCAAATCAGCTTAAATTAATATTTTCAAACCAAAATAATAAATCCAACCTTTCAAACTAAACCTTTTAGTCCCCAGGTTATACCCTCCCAAAATTGGTTAACTCTTTTTTTAGACCTTTCATGACACATCATCATTGAAATGTATGTCCCAACATTTGAATTCAAAGAAAAAAACTTTCAAACCCTATAAATATCTCATTTGAAAATATCTTCAAATCATGAATCATTTGAAAACACCAATCCTGAAATTCTGCATGATATAAGCAAATACATTATTTGAAAATTTTCTTAAGGGTTCATAGTCCCTAGGATCTACATGATCCTAGATTAAAATAAACTTTATCTTGCATTTATGTAGTAGGGACAAAATCATTGGTTAATGTAGACCCATAAATATTTAAGATTTTCTTCATCTACATGAATAAATCCATTGTAAGGTAATATATCTGGCTCTTGATCTAGTATATTATCCTTCAAATGATACAGTTAATTATTTAGATAGAAATCTTGGAAATTTTTTTATGCACATGTCAACATATCATAACACAAAAAAATTCCTCACCAAAGTTTTTCTTGTGACTTCACTTAGGACGGTCGAGAAAGGATTCATTTGTGGCTTTCTGAAGGGTAGTGGTGCATTATTTGGGTTGTCAAGAGAGACTGACTCCTCACCATGCTTTAGTTGATTCTCATTCATATTTTAGTAATGAGGGTATCGAGAATGAGTTGAAAAAGGCAACTTGCTTTTCATTTCCATTTTTTCATATTTATCTCTTTTATGTTGTTTGATTTGGACAGTCGTACTCATCACTTATTTTCTTTTTTCTTTTTATTGCAACATCTATACTTCATTGCATTAGTCACACTGATGTAGTCGTCCCCTTTTTTCTTGTTATTTTTTCTTGCATGTTTATATGTGCTTTGCTATATGAGTCAGACTGATGTAATTATTGTGATATTATTCAGTAGTTTGGATTTATCGATGATTTGTCCCCACCTCCCCTCCCTGATCAATTTATTTTTTGTTTTACTATATGTATTCACATGATGGAAATATGATGAGGTTTTTCTTCATATTGTGGTGAATGTAAAATATTGTTTGAAGTTTCTTTTTTATTAATAAGGATGTTGATGTTTGAGAATGATTTTTTACCTTTTTGGGGTTGTGCATCAGAGTATCTCTCGATGATATTAACCAATATGAAAGATGCCAATAAAAGTTCACCAAATACTTCGAACCCATAGGGGGTTACTATTTGGAGTGTTGCTCTCTTATCAACTTATTTGGAAGGGTTGGGTCCAAGTGAGGTTCAATGACATTGACCCATTGAGAAGAAGATGGATCAAATCCCCTGTGGGATTGATTGTGTTATAATAAGATATAATTAAAATTTCATATTTCTCAAGTTAAGAGCTTGAAATAGTTAGTAAATGAGCAATTACATTCCTTGAATGTGTCATATGTATAGAAAAAATTAAAGGATAATTGTATTTAATAAACCAAAAGTATATTGATGCTACAGGAATTTAAAGAAAATATGATGATTTAAAATTCAAATACAATTAATAATAAAGGAAAACAAAGAAAGCTTAGAATGAAAGATGTAATAACTAAGAAAACAAACAAATAATGCAATATGAAATGATAGTTATGCGATTAGGTGGTTATTAATAGTGAAACATGGATCAAACATTTTGTTAGGGAATTTTAAATATTAAGGGTCATCAATGTGTGAAGTTGAGTTTGTATGAGATATCATGATCTTACTACCTATTGATTCCCATGCACAACACCAATCACAACCTAAGTGTGGAAATTTAGCATGAGGTGTGGAATAGAAATGATATAGTTAGGAATGAATTGAAGCGGCCTACCAAAGATGAAGTTGTATGTTGATTTTGACTTAAAGATTATTAGTTTAATAGATTGAGTCATCTATCAACGAAATTTCTCCATTATTATGAGGATATTTATTATTTCTTTCACTCTCGCAAGTTAATTATCAAACCCATATAATGACTCAAATGTGAGATAAAGTTTCTCCGGTCCCAAACAAAGGAAGATGGAGTAGAACATGACATCGATAGAGTTGTCACTGTCAATTAAAGTCTTCTTCACATTAAAGTAGGGTTCAACAACGTGCGCCAATGATGAGAGGGTCTTGGTGGGAGACCTAGAATCTCTCCAAGTCATAATCACTAAAGATGATGGATCCAAAGCATAGCTTCTTTTGCAAGTTGTTTAGGTGCAGTGATAGTGACTTTGTTAATAGCAATGAGCCTCTAGTAATTTTTTAAAATTTTCCAACAATTTGGCTAACTCTCATGTTATTGCTTCTATGTTTGTTTCCCCTAAGTGCGACCGTTGTTTGTAAGTTTGGGCGTGTCTTGCATAAATTGGCCTAGGTACCCTTATCAAATTAGTCTCTTAATTTCTTCCTTGAGCTACTTATACATTGTGGTGGCATGGCCATGGCTCCAGTTGAAGTGAAAATTTTGCTCTTGATTTTCCGAGTTGGGTTATAGTGGGTGAGGCCCTTTAATTATCTCTTCAACCTTGATGTCCATTATAATATTGACATGTGATGTGTTAAGCAACATATAGTCCATCTCTGGTGGAGCCTCATGCTGTTTGTTTGCTTGCCAAAGAGGGAGATCAAAATTTTCTAGCTATTCAAACTTTTGTTACTGTGTGGTTGTTTGGTGTTCATGGGGTTGCTTTTACGCTCGAACCAAAATTGCTTTAATATATCCTTATGTTTATTGATGCCCTCATCAACAGTGATTTAAGCTTTGACATGATGAACGAGGTCAGCATAAGAGTAAGCCATATCTTGCAACAATGATGAATAAAAAGGTTCTCGGTGAAGCCCTTCGAGGTAGAATCCTGTCAAAAATTTTGAATCCACATCTAGAATTGGACGAGCTTTGAATGAGAATCTACAAAAATATACATTGAGTGACTATCCTTACTATAATAAAATCCTAAGAGATTTGATGAATCTTTGATTATCCTTTTGTTAAATATAAACTTCTCTATGAATAGCTTGACATGCTCATTGAATGTGCTAATAGTGCCCCCTCAGGAGAGAGTGAAACTAGATGCAAGCTTGACCCTTGAGAGCGGTAAAGAAAACTTGACGGAGAAGCACAACAAAGGCACATTTAACGTGCATGATATTTGATAGTGGTCAACGTGTTTCTGGGGATTAGTTACCCCTTTATAGTAATCAATGTTAGAGAGTTTGAAACCCACTGGGATGGGGTGTTGGAGGTTTGCCTCAGCTAAGGGTGAAGCTCTTGAAAGTTACCACGAGCGACAACTCTTCTCAAAACAGACGTTATAGATCATCACAAATCAACCTTTTAGGAGCAATAGAAAGATGATATTGAGCTAAGTTTCTCGTGAACACTGAAGGTTTGTCGATCTATTTAGTTGTATGGGATGGATTAGTGGAACTCACAGTATCAAGAAGATGGCTTCTTATAAAAGTAGTTTCGATCTCAAGCACAATATTTTTTCTTGATTGTTGGACTTTTGATAAGTAAGCTCAATTTGGTTGTGTAGACATTGATTGATAGCCTTCATGTAAAAGTTGGAGCATGTTATGTTGAGACTCTTTCATTTTGCTTACTAGATCCTTTAGAGAGGGACTTAAGGAACTTTCTCCATTGGAATAACATCTTTCAGGGTGGAAAGCTTCAAAGGCTTGAGGTCCTTGGCTCCATGACTACCTTATGAAATGATGGGTGTTGGTGCACGATGCTCAATTATTTTAAGTGTTGCATCAGGTGGTCTATCAATAAGTTTTCTAAGTTATTTACTGGTGGGATTCTGATTCACACATATAGTGTCAAACTTATGCAGGCTAATAATTTACCATGATAAAATAATGAATTATCATCTCAGCGTTGTACGACAATCGAACACATACTTAAATAATATAAGGGAAATCTAGAGTGACCATTAGTTTTCACTAAAAAAAACAGAGAAAGGGAAAAAATCATGAGCCCTAGCTTAATAAAAATAATCCAATATAGCTTAATGAGTTCGTGTACATACCTTCATCCTACAGAAAGGAAATGTCAAATAGTTATAGTTTTCATATGTAAGAGGAAACCTTGCAAAATAGTTGGGAGTAGTTGCAATTCTTAGAACTTCAGTACACCTATTTGAAGTGCATTGTTGTGTGGTATTCAAGTTGAAATGGTGCTTCGTAGAATGCTCCAATGTTCTACGATGTTTGGTTGTACTCTGAATAGTGCTTTATTACTTTGTAATATTGTTCGCTACTTCGCCTAGTGCTTGGCTACTCTGCAACGTTGATAACTAAACATGGTTCTTCGTTAATCTGTAGCGTACGTTGTGATTCCTCAAGAGGCCCATTGAAAAGAGTAAAGGCGGTTGATAAACAGTGGTTGACAATGGTCAACGGTGGTAGGAGCGGAAGGCATTCTCCAGATCTTTCAGAGTAGAACTGTGGACTTCAGCTCCTTCTCTCAATTCTTCTCCTCCTCCAAGCTCAAGTATTACTCCCCTTTCATGAATGGAGCGGGGCATTATTTATGGATTCTAGGATAGGCCTCAAACCAAAGAAGGAAAGAATCTGAACCCCTCTATCGAGCGGTTTAGAGAGATACCCTTAATTTATGGTGTTACCTCAAAATTTAAGTGCCTAAATAGTGTCGTAATTAAGTGTTCATAAGCTCACTGAATTTTTCTTTTCAAGACACTTGATTTGACCATTAGATTTTCAAAATTAGAATTTGTTTGACTTTCCAATTAGGCATCAAAACTTTCAAAAATGATTTAATGGGTCAATCTAAGATTTATTTAAATCGAATTAAGTTAATGATGTTGTCATTGCACTTGTCTTGTCCACTAGTCAGTCTATACCGTAATTTTCTTTAGATTAGAGTTTTTGATGACTTTTAGGGGTTTGTTTGGGGCAACTGCAGCTTTTAGAAGAAGTAGCTGTGTAGCTGCTGAAAAATAATTTGTTTTTCAAAAACTATGGTGGCTATTTGAAAAATGTAGAATGCAGCTATCTAGCAGTCATCGTAGGTAGCCAGGATTTGTGGGAAAAGCAGCTGAACAGTTTTTTTGAGAACGTAGATAAAATATAGTTTTACCAAACAAGAACAACTATGGTGTAGTACCACACCGCTCCCCCAAACACACCTTTAATGTGAATTTGAATATTTCTTGATAAAAAAATTACCTCGAGATTCATGCCATGTTTTGAGATTTATGTCAGGTGCTGAAAATTTGAGTGTATGTGTGTGTATATATATATATATATATATATATATATATATATATATATATATATATATATATATATATATATATATCAATATGAAATCTACCTTGTCAAATAGAAATATTACCGTATTTTGGATGAAATAATTTCCATATTACTGCTCATAATAATCTTTAATCTAGTTTCAACATGATTATAATCAGATCAAATGTCTCGATAAGATAAATATAAAGGCTATATGATCTTCAATTTTGAGTTTTTTATAAACTTAAAAACCAAACAAAATAATAATTTACAATCAAATGATTTAAAAATTTTGTTAAATTTATTAAAATACCACTAAAATTTTATAAATAGAGCCACAAGCTCCATATGAAAAAATTGATACAGTTTGGAGTAAGCATGAAATTAAAGCATTCTATAATACTATATGAAGTCTAAAGCCAACCAACAATCGCCACAAACTAGTTGTCGTTATTCAACCACTGTCATTCAGTCATCATTAGTCAATCATCATTCTATAACTTCTAACTCTATTATAAAAATAATAGAATATGTTTGAGTATATCACTATGAAATATAATCTTCTCTAATTACTGAGGAAGCTTTGTAAGTATTGTTATATGGTAAATAATTTCATTTGGCCCTCTTAGATTTTTTCCTTGTCGAGTTATATATATATATATATATATAAATTTTTGTATTTTTTTTTCTGACACAAATTTTCCAGCTTATAATATAATATATGGGCTAACTCAATTCAATTTCAGTTTACTACAAAATTTTATTCAAATCAAATTCTAACTTATTATCGACCTCATTAACATCAACTTTATTCTATAAATTAAAATGATAATTTCTTGTCCAACGTCAAATCCCTGACCGCAGCCCGCAAAGGGGAAAAAAACAAGCGAACAAAAAAATGCCGCGTGGTGTGTAACAGTGCAGTTCCCATAGCACGGTTTCGGTATTGGCTGATATTCTCCGTGCACGCATGAAGCTTTCCCAATTTCGATGTCTTCAATCCCCAGAGGCTGAAGTCCTCTCAAGAATCGGGCCCACCACTAAATTAATTATCCTAAGATGCACTCAAAAGTATTTTTTTGGGGCCGCTTTGATTTGAAGGAAACTGGAAAGTAAAGTAAAGACATGAGATTTGATGATCAACAGTAAAATAAAATAAAAGTCTCACTAATTATAATCTGCGCATTTAAAACTCGGCCAATATCAAGCATAAAATTATTTTATCATGTTGTTGCCTTCGTCTCCGTTACTATAGCGCGTGATTTCCCGTGAAAGACCGTCATGTTCTATATTTTCATTTGGTTACTCTGTCTCGCTCGTGCTTCAGCCTATCTTGCATTAATTTTGCTCTATCCATTCTCTACATCACCACTATTGTAAGTTAAATTCTTGCCTAAAGAAATTCTCTTTTATATTTTCTTTCTCAACTCAGCATTTCTTATCTGCATAAGTATCCGTAAATTTCTTGCCTTGAGAAATTCACTGCTGGAAAGGAAGAAGCCGTAGGGCACCATCTTCAATGCGATGCTTCGTCTTTGTGGTGGTGGATCCTAGGGTATGGCAGCGAATAGGATGGACGGTGGTTGAAGTGGCTATAGCGGGGTGCTTCACTTCAGTCGTGCAGCTCAAGCAGTTTGTCGGCTCCTTGAAATGAACGCCGGGATTGAATCAAAAGAGAGTAGCAAGCTCAAGATGGTTCTTGCTTTCATAGATAGCCTTCTGGACGAGTATAAAGCTTGAACACATTTTTATCGTCTTGAAATAAGACGCTTCTGTCACCAGCTCTCACTTTTTATGTGATAAAAAAGGTGTTGGTGTTATAAATGTAAAATAAAAAAAAAGGAAAAAGATTAAGAATTTGATTTGTAAATAGATAAGAATTAGGTGTCATGTACGTAAATACTTGATTTTTTTTTTGAAAATTTTCATACATGTCAGTGAACTATTATGTATGTATGTATCTAATACCAAAAATATTAGAATTAGTTGTTATGTGTGTGTGTATACATATATTTTTTGGGACTCGTGCAAGGGCCTGAGAACCTTTGGCACACTCCAAACCTAGGCATAAACATTTGGCATCGCTTGAATTGGTATCATGAATGTTGATCCTAAGATGTGCTAACTCTACCAATTGCAAAGGAAATACGATTTGATCTGGGCTTGAGTGGAGTTGTATTTGATTAACTTTGATATCATTGGGCTTATGTTAGTGAGATGGTTAGTATAACTTTAAAGTTGTTAAAATTAGAGTTCAGATGATCTTAACTATGTATTTTAAAGATCTCTTATTAAAAATGCATCTAGATTAGTACTTAATGATAAAATTTTCTTTATAACACATCAATGTGATAATGTACATGAATTTTTTTATAATTTTTTACATAAATATAAAAAATAATTTATTTGTATCTATTTTAAAAAGAACAATAAAAATTCAATTATTTTGCATATAATATTTTCTTATTTTACTTTACACATATATTTAACCAGATAATAAACTAATTTCTCTGTATTTACTTTGCAGACAACATAATAGTCAACCAGCTGCATATTACACTGTAATTATAATACACTGTATTTTATTTTACTTTTCATATTTTTCACAGATAACCAAACACTCCCAAAACTAATGAGTTTTATCTCCCAACAAAATATAAATAAATAAAATAGTAATATTTGTTTTTTTTTTAGCGAAAAATACTTGTTAACTTTTTATGATGTTGTGCAAAAGTAATCGCCCTCCTTCTGGACAGGCAGAGAGCCCTCAACAAGGTTTAGATGATCATTTATTTTAAGCTTTGCATTTGTATCAAAGAAAGTGGCGAAACCTTTTCTTTTTCTTTTAATGTTGGTACAAATTAAGTATTTTAAATATATAATAATATCTTTTATAGTGATATAGTCTACCACTTGAAAATTTTGGATTCTGCATGTACTGAATATTTTGTGAAATTTTTATTGTAAGCAAAAATAAATGATTTGTATACTTCTTAAGAGTTTGGAGGGGACTTGCCTTTTCTTGCCTCCATTGAATCCATCGTTAGAGGTTTTATTGTGATTATAACATATCATTATTATATAACGTGTATGCAATTATGAAAGTATAAGGCTACTATGTCAATCAAATAAATTTATACATTAAAACAAAAAAAACTAGCTATAAAAAATAATATATACATTGTCCAACACAAAATAATCTATATTAGGGCAAGTTGACAAGCTTGAATTAACTTATACTAGCTTCTACTCAATACTTGTTGATAGAAGGGGTGCTCTTGCAAAAATCAACAACATAGAGATGCATAAAGGAGAGCAATACATAAGACATTCTTCAAGAAAATCATTATGAGGAGTGTGAGAGTTACTCAGGAAAATGACAATAGCACACTGGGTCCACCAGCAAAGATATTTTTAGTTAACTTACCGCCACGGCTACATATACGAAGTAATAAATTTTTGCAAATAGTTTCAATTCAGTCACATATTATAATCATTTTAATAAGGCAACAACCGATCTATACGTAAGTATACATATCATTCAAGTAATACAAGAGTCTAGCAAAGTCCTGATTATCGATTCCACAGGGAGGAAGCAAACCTTAAAATTTTAACATATTATATTGGATGAATCATTTCATTGATATAGTAAACCAATAATCTTCACCTTTTATATATCTACAAAAAAGGAATCCTTGACATGGTTGGATGTGATGCTCATGTACACCATTGAAGATGAGGACAAGTATCTTAAGTTATGCACTATTGCATGACTCAAATTTTCTACAAATTGGGATAATTATTATTGGCTTATTTTTGAGATCTCACTTAATATGAAAGTCTGAATGTTATATGGCTACAAACTCTGTTGCCCCACATTACAATCCGTTTAGGAAATAATGGTTCTCTAATGCATCTCCAAGTTTTTGAGTAGTTGACATTATTTTTCAAAAATATTTATAAATGTAGAGGACAATCCTATATGGTATTCCATAATCTACAATAGGATAAACCATAAAGTTTTAAATAAATTAACTTTTTTTAAGTAATTCATGCACGTATGGTCAAAAGATTTCCTTTTAACTTATTTGCAGCACAAATGTAGATTATATGCAATGCAACACCTAGTGTAGCTAATTTCAAAGAAAAAAATGGGAGGCTACACTCAATCACATATAATTTTTCAAGATATGCATATAATTATTCACAATAAATATGCTATAAGTTCAACCATCTTTTCTATATAAATAATCATTTTTGGTGTACAATTATTTCTTTGGTTTACAAAAATCCATGTAATGGTTGAATATTAATTTTTTTTATAATATGCTTTCTTTTTTATGGCTATTTTTTGTTAACTAAATGCATTTTATTATGTTATAGCTTTGTGATGGCATTATCTATTGTATCAGCTTGTATAAAATAAAATTCAAACGGTAATTAAAAGTTAAAATAATTGTATTTTTAAGCGGTTATGAAAGATTTGAGTAGCTACTAGACAAAAAAGGCTGGCCCCGACCATAAGATCTCGCGCGCAAAACCTTCTGCTGAACTTGCCGTGTGCAGCGAGCACTGCCCAACTATGAAAGGTGAGCTTGGTGATCCCTTAAAGCTCTCCTCCCTTACCAAGATCTCCATCTTCTTCCTCGCTTGCTTCGCCTCCTTCTACCTCGGCCGTAACTGGAACGATGGTTTCATGTATCCCCAGCTCGCCTTTTACAGTAACATCAATCCGACGGCCGGCGCCAGCACTGCGAACCTATCGGATATCTCCAACGTAGTATCCAACGGGTCCTTTCCCTCTGCTGCTCTTCCACCGCTCGATGCGCTTTCTAGATCCCCGCCGCAACCCGTGAATCCTGAGAATGTTGGAATCGTGGACGCCAACGGAGCAATGCGCGAGGATTTCGATGCTGGGTCGTTCGATTCCGATCTGGTGGAGGAGGAACCACCATCTCGGGTGGGAAACGAGACAACCTATGAAATGAAGAAGAAGGATGGGACTAGGGTTGGGATCCAGAAGTTCTTGCTTTGTCCGGAGAGAATGAGGGAATACATTCCTTGTATTGACAACGAGGAGGAGATCACGAGATTGAATTCTATAGAGAGAGGAGAGAGATTTGAGCGGCACTGCCCGCCGAAGGAGCTGACTTTGAATTGCCTGGTTCCAGCACCGCAGGGCTACAGGGAGCCCATCCCGTGGCCCATGAGCAGAGACGAGGTACTTATTCTGATATATTTCCCCTTTTTGTTATTGGCAATTTCTTTGCTAGAACTTGAAACAAAGCTTGGGAATGAAATTTTTTCTCATAGAATTAACTGCTACTATCTGAGAGCTCTGTTACAACCCTAATTGACCTTCTCTAGTGAATCAAAGATGTAACAGAGGAGGGCGGTTCAATCACATCTAATTTCCTTCGACGTTTATTCTAACTTTTACTCATCAGATTCGAGTGAATAGAAAATTATTCTTTCAGAATTGTCACCGCGCATAAAATTTTATTTCAGCTCCTCTAATATTTGTTTGGGGGTTTTATATAGATACCACTGAATTCTTATGCAAATACATATCTAACACCTATACTCATTTTGTACATACATGCCACCTTTTCTATGCATAAAAGAAGCGAAACACACCTTTTTATGCATAGGTATCGTGGCATGTATTTACGTACAGCTTTTTTATGCACAGGTACCTTGGCATGTATGTAAGATATGTATATGCATAAGGATTCTGTGTTATGTATGTAAATATTCCTATGTTTTAACAAATAGTAATATAGAAACGTGTACAAAACAATCATCACAAATATACAGACATTCAAAATAACCTCCAAATATAAAATCACACATACTAAAAGTATTTATTTGTTTTAGAAAAATTTTTTACCATCGATTCACCTTCTCGTTTCTCTTCTCTGAAAATCATACTCTTAGTTTTTGGTGAGTATTATGCCCAATGAGATAAACATTTTTAAGATTAACATAGTAAACTTAAATAATATATATCTAATCGGTGTTTAACATAAGCATATTTATGATTTTAACAGGTTTAGTACATTAGATTATATAGACATATTTTGCTATTTAAATAAATAAAGAGAATATGATCATAAATATTAAATGTAATAATTGTTGGACTAAATATGGTTGTTACTGTCAAATCCTTTTTTCTGCACTATGCTACTTAATTTCATCTATTATAATACTTGCTTCACTATCTCTTTTTTTAGTTTTATAACTCATTATTTTAGAAATATTATATGATATTTGCAAAAGCATTAAACCATTTAATTCATTAGGTGGTCACCTAGTCCATGAGTTGTAACGACCATTGATAAAATTTGGCCAGTTCAAAATTCCAAAATTTAACGATTCTTTGATGTAACCTGAACCGTTTCAACTTCAATATCAAGATTAACAAATCTATTTATTTTTACTAAGGCTCATCTCATTAGAATTTTTGTCTTCCCCACGCAGGTCATCATCACAGTCTGTTTACTTATAGTAATACAACATGTCATTTCTTTAATCAACTTTATTCTTTATATTATTTTTCTATATTTTTTTATGTTTAACATGAATATATATACTAACAATTAATTTTATTAATATTACCTAAAAATATAATGCAACATGTGATATTCAATATTTTTACTTAATAATGCTTTTTCTATAAAATTTTATGAAACTTTATATTAGGCAATCATTTGTATATGAATTAGATGCTAACTGATTCGACAATGCCCAAAATAAGAGTGACATTTTAAATGCTAATACATAAGGAGTAGATTTTACTTATAAGCAATTGTAATATTGAATTATAAAGAATTATTTTTTATTTTAATAATTGATTATCTCGTTAATCTTTTGGAATTCCTTTTGGGACAAATTTCCTAATTTTCTCGTCTTCCTAATTTAGATATTTTACCCACAATTTGATTAAATCAATACATTTATCAATTTATAACAAACTTTTATCTATTAGTTCAAATCTATTAAAAATTTAACAAAAATTTATCACTATAAAATCTTTTGCACCTATAAATTTTCCAATTAAATCAACTCATTGAAAATGATACAAGAAAGTGATCTGTATCTTAAAACCTAGCACTTCTTCGCTTTTCGTTCTTTTCCTTCTGTTTCCCTTCCTTTGTTCTCTTCTCATTCTCCATTTCTTCTCTGTTTGTTCTCATTTTCTTCTCCAATTTTGCTTTCCAACTACTACATGAGAGCTGTTTGCTCTCCGTTCCCAATTTGGCCGCAGTGCAATAATGGGAGAGAAGGAAATTAATTATGCCTCTCTCTCTCTCTCTCTCTCTCTCTATCTATCTATCTATCTATCTATATATATATATATATATGCTTTGTAATAATCCATGTTAATTAAAATGAATCTCAGCCCAACAACAACAACAAAGCCTTAATCCCACTAAGTGGGGTCGGCTACATGAATCATTTTTCTCCATTGCGTCCTATTTAGTGTCAAATTTTCGTTTAATTCTAATAAATTAAGATCATTTTTTATGCAATAAGCCCAAGTTTTCCTAGGTCTGCACTCTGCCTTTCTTAACATAAGTTGTATTTAAAACATCAACTCTCCTAATCGGATCATCGAGTGGTCGACGTCTAATGTGACCAAACCATCTAAGGCGACTCTCTCTAATTTTATCCGTCACCGGTGCAACTCCAACCCTTTTACGGATATATTCATTTCGCATTTTGTCTCTAAGTGTAAAGCCACTCATCCACCTAATCATTCTCATCTCGGCAACACTTAACTTAACATTATGCTTCTCTTTTAAAGGCCAACATTCAGCACCATAGAGCATTGAAGGTCTCACCACCATCTTATAAAATTTTCCTTTCAGTCTAAGCGGTACTTTTCTATCACACAATAGGCCGGACGCATTCCTCCACTTCAACCAACCAACCTGAATTCTACTATTAACATCCCCATCTATATCACCATCGCTTAGAACAATGGACCCGAGATATCTAAATCGTTCACACCTTTTAATAATTTGATCACCCAGAGTTACACTGCTGTCACTAGACCTACTATTACTAAAATTACAATCCATGTATTCAATTTTAGTTCTACTCAAACGAAGACCTTTAGACTCCAATGTAGACCTCCATAATTCAAGTTTTTCCTGGACTTTTTCTCTTGTCTTATCCACAAGGAGGATATCATCAGCAAAAAGCATACACCAAGGTACATCCTCTTGTAAATGCCCGAGTAAGACCATCCATAAATAAAGCAAAAAGATATGGGCTTAAAGCCGATCCTTGATGTAAACCAACGAAATAGTAAAATACTTGGTCAATCCTCCTTCGGCTCGAACACATGTAACGAGCTCTAGCATACATATTTTTAATGACTTGAATATAAGTCATATCAACACCTTTCTTCTCAAGGACTCTCCAAAGAACATCTCTAGGAACCTTATCGTAAGCTTTTTCTAAATCAATAAAAATCAAATGTAGATCCTCCTTATTATCTCTGTACTTCTCCATCAAACCTCTCAATAAATATATAGCTTCCATGGTAGACCTGCCCGGCATAAATCCAAATTGATTATGAGAAATCTTCGTAATACGTCTTAACCTATGTTCAATTACCCTCTCCCATAATTTTAAAGTATGACACATCAATTTAATTCCTCTATAATTTGCACACTCTTGTGCATCTCCTTTATTCTTAAAAATGGGGACCAAAATGCTCTTTCTCCACTCCTCGTGCATCCTTTTAGTTTTTAAAATAATATTAAAAAGTTTAGTAAGCCAGGAAACCCCCAAATCACCTAAACATTTCCACACTTCAATAGGGATATCATCAGGTCCTACAGACTTTCCCCCTTGGTTTTCTTTAAAGCTTCATCAACTTCTTTTTTACTAATGTGACGGTAAAAATGAAAAGTTTTATTATTATTAACGATATTAAGATCACTAAGGTCAATCGTACTTTCAGCATCATCATTAAAAAGTTTATCAAAATAACTCACCCACCTATGTTGAATATCTTTTTCTAAGAAAAGCACTTTTAATATCAGCCCCTTTAAATTAAATCCAGCATTACAGGCGTTTGAAATTGAATTTTATTTTTGGCAAGACAGTGCTGCTATAGTTAATTTTTAATAAAAATTTTAAAATATTTCACTTAAATACAAACTAATTTAATAAACCTCTTACAATTGAAAATTGATATATATTTTTATATATCAAAATGATTGGGATAAAGCATAGAATTTTATAAAAGTAATTTTGATGATTTTTAAAAGATGCAAAAAATATTTTTTTATGCTACAAGTACTCTAGTTGAATGCTAATTAGGTACAATAGAGGAGCTAAATTAACCTAGGTTTAACATTTTGTATCAGTTCTGGTAAGTGTTGTCCATTTCCATAGAAAATGTCAATTTACTATTTACGTATGTTTATTTTTTGTGCAATATTTTCTTGTTCCTTGCTTGGAAATTTCTTTCTTATTTATTTATAATTTTTTTTTGCTATTATAAGCGGAGTTAGAACTATCGTAGTTTGCTTATTTTGAAGTATGTTTTCGGTGGGTTTTATTTCTCTACTACTAAGTAATTCCCTAAGCCAAGGATTTAGAGGAGGTTTCTATTACTTTTCATAGGTGTTGTTTGTATCGTTGAATTTTTTTTGTAAGATAATCCGAATACATAGATTTTGAAGATTCTAGTGTTTGGTTCGAGGAAAACAAAATGCCGAGTAAATTTTTAAAGCATTTAAAATTCATAATATAGTTCATTTTCAATTTATTTTGAATTCACCTAATTTTGGGTGAATTCTAAATAAATCACAAGAGTGAAGCTTTGTTGGCATCTCACCTCCACCGCTAGTCGCTGGTCACTGCCCTCCGCCATTATTATCATTGTCGCCTTCTGTGGCCACAACCTAAGTTAACAATATCTTCATGTGTGAGATTTCAGGTTGTTACACTAGGCTGAAAATGGAAAGAAAGTGCTAGATTGAACAAAATGCTATGCAATAGGAGCCATCTCTTGAACCCTTGATGGGACAAAGTGCTACATGGTGGGAGTCAGCTCTTGAATCTGTAGGATTCACCTCTAAAATCCTTTATGCCTGTTGAATGATTCTGGCTTAAGAAAATTGTCAGGAAAGTTAATCACTCAAGTGAGGGAGATTGTGAAACCCATTAGGTATAATGAAGTTAAATTTTTAATCATTGAGATGTCTTTTAGTGTAATGGTCAGAATTTCGTCAAGAACTCTAAAGTTAAAAATGCACGTATCGGAGCACTCATAGGATAGCTGACTTGTGTTATGAAATTTAGGGCGAACAAAACACAGGAATAGACACAAATCCAGAAGAAAACACAGAGATTTAACAAGGTTCGGCAAAGATATGCCTACATCCTCGTAAGCAGAGCAGCGAATGCACTATTTCAGAGGAGTTATAAAGTTCGGTTCAATTCATACCCATGGGGTTACACCTTATTTATAGAAAAAACCCACGAATAAATTATTAACTAGCACTCGCTCCCCCTAACCTACTAAATATGAAGAGGCACACCTCTTCATCAAGAAACTCCAAATTTTCGGTATATGAGCCTTACCTAACAACTTGCACGGAAGCTATACCAATTGGACAAAATTATAAGACATTAGGCCAAAGTGAACAATTTCCCGATAGGCAAGAGTCTGGTTGTTACAGCTGTCCTCCTCCACCGCAGCTACTTACCGCCACCAAACCGTCCCCCAACACTGACAGGCACCCATTGTCATTGCCACCGCTGATGTGACCGTCATTGTCAGATATATTCTACATTTTGATCGTTTTTCATCAAACAATATAAGAAAATATAAAATCATGCATTTATTTTACTTCGAACCAAATAACTTCAAAATATTCAACATATGATACATTACATTTACACTGTGTTCTTTTTTCTATAAATCATGTAGTATCATAATAAATTGAAGTTCATTTGAGAAGGAGCATACATGAAGCAATGTTAAGCTAAGTAGATAAAGTTCTGTTTAGAGACGCTGCTTTCTAAGAGGTTGGACTAGATGCTTCCCCAAGGATGACTTAACCAGATAGTCGTTGTAAGGAATTGAGAAGAAGGATCCAAAATAGAAATCCATTTTGGTTAGCTGAAGGCTGTTGCTGCTTAGGATGTTAAATTTGTATTCATCGCGGATACATAAATCACAGCATTTATAATCAGTTAGTAATAACTGGGGCCGACTAGAATTTTTTTTTTAGTGGGGGCACAAATTGTCGGTTCTAAATATACCCTGAATCCTTTTCATCCAGGGATAAGGCCAAATTTGACAGAAGCGGCAACACATTATGAGCATTGTGTTTATAAATATTATTTATATAAAATAATGATCTGCAAGAAAACTTAACTCTCATTGGACATAAGAGGACTTAAAAACCCATGATGCCATTCAACAAATCCTAAACGAGATTAAAAAATATTAAATTTTTAATGTCCCCATGACATTGATTCTTTCATGTGCTTACTACCAATTCACACCACCCACTGCTACCTATTTGGATAACTAACATTATCATCTTTAACATAAAATTCTATTAGAAGTATTTGTGCAGTTTTACGTGGTTTAGAATAAATGAGGCAAGGTATTAGTTTATTTTGATGTTTATGAATCTATTAAACAGGTTTCAGCTATGCAAACTCACCATTTCTCATTATCATAACTTATAAATTCTTTTAATTTCTCATAGAATACTTTTGGAATAAGTTTGGCTGATTGACAAAATAGGGGCACCTGCATCAACTTGCTTATCCTTAAAATGATATCCAATAAATTTTTAGGCATATAGGCAAAACATCAAACATAAAACAAAAGCAATAAAAAGCAATAAAGAAAAAACAGTGAGTGAGAGAGAGAGAGAGAGAGAGAGAGAGACTTATGGGAGAGCAAATGATGAGGAGCTGTGTTCTTAAATTTTATTTTCTTTATAACTTAAAATTTTTTTGGTCTTTACATACACACCACCCAATTCCTATGTATTAACATATCAATCACCCAAACTTTAATTTTTATCTACAGAGTGTGATTCCTTATTTATCAGCATAGGTTGGGTGGTCTGTATATAAAAATTGTTTTTTGGGTGGTTGATATGTTAATACATAGGAATTGGGTGGTAGGCATCTAAATCTCTCTAAATTTTTTTAATCCAGGCCAGTGGGTTATAAGCCTCTAGTACCTCAACTGCAACTATGCCAATGAGTAACAAGTAATTGTTAATCATATGAAGTATAGAGACTCTCATGATGATATTAAAACTGAAAATATTATTTTTACAAACGAACAAGATGATCATTACGCAGTTACAAATAAAGAACTTCTTTACAGAGTACAAGTGGTCAAATAAAAGTAGTTATTCTTGAAACACATCACAATCTTTTGTAGCATGCAACATCCGTTTTAACAAGAAAATAGTTACATAATATGACCTATAAATCATTTTGAGGCTTTTATCTTGTGTTCCTTGATGTTATATCAAGTTTAGTAAGCTATGGTTAGTCTTCACTCCAATGATTTGTAGAGTAACCAGTTATATTGGCTTTTAAATGTGAAGTAGTCTTGTTTAGTTATGGCAGTTTCTCACAACTATTATTGAACTGTCAGGAAATTACGCTACTTACCGGATCATTTGCATGTTACGAGAAGTTATCTAATATTTAGTTATTCCAAATATCTGTGAGCTTCTAATTTTATTTCAGGTGTGGTTTAGCAATGTACAACACACACGTTTGGTTGAGGACAAAGGAGGGCAAAATTTGATAAAAAGGGAAGGGGAAAAATTCAAATTTCCTGGAGGTGGCACCCAGTTTATACATGGAGAAGGCAGTTATTTAGACCAGATTACTAAGGTTTCATGCCTTCTATGTATATCTCATATATTACTTTGTTAAATTTTAAAATCTGGCCTCTTTTTAGTTGTCCTTTCATGTTTAACTTTTTCTTTTTGAATGTATAGATGGTTCCAGACATTGCATTTGGAAATCTTATTAGAATTGTCTTGGATGTTGGGTGTGGGGTAGCAAGTTTTGGTGCTTTCTTAATTTCACGAGATGTTATTACCATGTCTATAGCTCCAAAAGACATTCATGAGAACCAAGTTCAGTTTGCTCTTGAACGTGGGGTGCCTGCAATGGTGGCAGCTTTTGCAACTCGCCGCTTACCGTATCCAAGCCAAGCTTTTGATCTGCTTCATTGCTCAAGATGCCGAATTAATTGGACTCGTGATGGTATTCAATTATTATTTTTTGTACAACAGTATGCATGACTTTCTAATACATGTGCAAGGAAATTAAAGTGAATAAAGGTTATGATGTTTTTTTTTATTCTTCAGTCTTAAGGTCCTGGAATTGACAAACAATTTTTACTTTCCCAACCACATGACATTTTATGAAACAGTTTTCTCTTAGCTTTCCGTGTCTGCAAGGAAGGCAAACTTTTTTTTACTAGTTTATATATTATTTACTCTCTCTTTCCTTCTCTATCTCTCTCCTTCTCTCTCTCTCCACCAGTTTATAAGTATAAATTATGAATTTATATATCCCAATTTATATTGGAGAAACGATTCCTTATTATTGTTTGCTGTTAAACATGAAGTCTGAGGGGAGGCATGAATACTTTAGCTTGCTTGCCTTTTCTCCCCAAACTTAAATTTCTACTTAATTTTCTTGTTTATATTCACGTATCCCATTGATAACCTTTAATTACCTAGTAATGCGGGACACTAGTATGTAATGTTTTCTAAGGTGACCTAAGTTTGTATTCACTTAAGCATCACTTGGGAAGGCTTCCCCAATTCCCCCCACCCCACAGGTTGCAACAACAAGTGTTGCTGTATCTCTGTGGATGGCCATCCCTAATGAAGGCTCAGTTCTACTGAAAGGTTCCATTACCTCAATATTCTGTTGATATTTCCTCTTCTGTAGATGGAATCTTGCTCATTGAGGCTAACCGAATGCTTAGAGCTGGAGGGTATTTCGCATGGGCGGCACAACCTGTTTATAAAGATGAAGAGGCCCAGCAAGAGGCATGGAAAGGTATCTTATTTATGAATTCTAATTTATTAACAAGTACTGCTTCAATCTTTTCCAGTTTTGGTTTATAAAGCTGATTACTATGTAATATGATTGGATCTTCAGTTGGATGAGTTTGGAATTTGGTCATTTGTATTTTTATTTCCATCGGTACTAGGTGAAGAAAGGTGGAGAAACTTGTCTTCTTTTATTTCTTACTAATTAAATTACAGCTCTTCTTATATAATAAAGAAAGGCTAGGGCATGATTAATTACAACAATTACAACTTCTCAAAGAAAACATAATCTAAGAAGAACAAAAATATGACATAATAAGAAGAGACTAAAAAGAGAATAAAGCTAAAATTGAAAACTCAGAATTCCGCACTCCCTCACAAGCTGGGTTTAGTGATGTAAAGACCCAACTTGGTATTCAAATCAGTAAAACTGCTTGGAGATAGAGATTTAGTGAATACAATAATGGCTTGAAGATGAATTGGAATGTAGATTAAGTAAATAATGCCTACGTTGACTTTTTCAGAGATAAAATATCTATCAATCTCAATGTGCTTGGTCCTGTCATGATGCACATGATTTTTTGCAATACTGATTGTGGCTTGACTATCACATAACATCTTTATGGGATTGACGCTGGAGTATCCTAACTCATTTAGTAACTTTTGGATTCACATTTCTTCACAAATTCCCAAAATAAATGCCCGATATTCAAATTTTGCACTGCTTCTGGGGACCATTACTTGCTTTTTTGCTCTTCCAAGTGACAAGAATTTTCCAAGCATAGGAACAATCTCAGATGTGGAGCTTCTGTCATTGAAATCTCCTGCCTAACTAGCATCAGTGTAAATCTCTTTCTCTCTAATGTCTGATTTCTTCAATAACTATCCTCTACTAGGGGTCTTCTTAAGAAACCCTAATATTTTGTAAATCATCTCCAAATATTTTTCGTTCAAACTATACACATGTCGACTCATAATATCGACAGAGTAAGCAGTATTAGTTCTATGGTGCGACTATGTAGCACCTACACTTCTAAAAATATGACGTACCCGTGTCAGAAACATATCCGACACCGACACTTGTCCGACACGCCCCGACACTTTTTTGACACTACAAAATATGTCTAATTTTTTTCAAATATGAACAAGTCTAAAACAGATCTCAACACCGCATCAGACGCGAGTTTATTATGATTTCGAGAAAATGAGGCACGGAAATTAGAAAGTTATAAATATATATTTAGCCTTAATTATTTCTGATAGATGAAACCACTGCATCTCTCGTCATGTTGAAGCTATCTATAACATTCGTCAAAATAAAGCATCAATGGTGCATCCAATATTCTTGGAAGCCTAGCATTAGTAATTTCTTCTTTGTAATCATAGGATTTTTTAAATTTTAGTAGATAAGTTGGAGTATAAGTTCGATGAATTCTTTTGAAACTATTATATGTAATTTTAAAGATTAATTTTCATAAGTATGAGGTTTTATAATATAAATTAAATTCATGAAGTTAAATGTTATTCTTACATAGTTTGTGTTGTGATATTTTTAATAAAGAATAATGAAAAAATAAATATTTAATATTAATGATTAATTAAATATAAAAATGTGTCCATGACGTGTTAGTGTCCTAATTTTTCTAATTATGTCGTGTCCATATATAGTGTCGTGTCCTTGTCCTTATGTACGTTTCAGTGCTTCATGGGTGTGTGATAGGCAGATAAGCTTACCCACTAGTTTTTGGTGTCTACCATTTTCCACTAATGTCTTTTCTCCCCTTGAATATAAGATTTGCTGAAATCTTTAGGAGCCCCTGCAAGTTTGCAATCCAACATTCTTATCTCTTTTAGTAGGTCGAGGATGCATTTTCTTTGGGACATCACAATACCCATCTTGGAGCTGATCACTTCCATGCCTAGAAAACATCTCATCGCTCCTAGATCCTTAATTTCAAACTCAGTGACAGTAATCTCTTTAATCTTTCCAATATATTTTTTATTATCTTCTGTCAGAATCATATCATCTACATAGACAGTGAGTATAACCTTCTTACCTCCCTGTGTATGCTTTATGAACACTGTGTGACCCGCTTGACATTAGATGTACCCATTAGATCTCATAGTTTTGGCAAATTTGTCAAACCAAGCTCTTCAAAATTACTTTCTTAGTTTACAAACCGGATGCTTATTTGATTCATTTTTTATTCTTGTGGGATTTTCATACTTTTCTTACTTAAGGTCTCCATTCAAATACGCATTTTTTATATCAAGCTGATGTAGTTCACACATAAGATTGAGAGGTTAGATGTTTATTATTTTTCACCCTTATTTATAGGTTGATGGCATTATTTGTTTTAATGTGCTTCTATTGAGAACTTGGTTTAGATCTCCCAAACAAAATAATGTCGTGATTCACTTGCAAGTCACTAAAGATTCTTCTTTTGTTTAGAGATGCAGAACCTTACAGCTCGGATTTGTTGGGAACTGGTGAAGAAAGAGGGATATCTTGCTATATGGCAGAAGCCTTTGAACAACTCATGCTATCTTAATCGCAGTCCTGAAGTTCAACCTCCACTGTGTGATCCAGAGGATGATCCAAATAGTGTCTGGTATCTTGATCATGCAATTTATAATTCTGGGCTACTAGACAATACTACTTGACCTTTTTTGGTTTTTTGTATAATAATTGGCTACTATTCCACCACAACATACTTGGTTATTGAATCGTATATTTGAAATATATTTACAGTGGTATTTGGTGGTTTGTGATTCTTTAAACATAACTTCGCCTGCTAGATCTAACTGAAACTTGGAATGAGTTTGTTTGGCCAAATCCAAGATTTTTCTTGTCTTTGTTTAATATATGGATGTCCGTTTAATTCTTGACTCATGGAATGCAGAATCGAACTCAATTTTCTCTCCCATATTTGTACCCTTAATGATCTAGTCATTACCATTTATTTTTTAGTGAAATGTGAGACTTACAAAGAAAATTCACAAGTTACACACTCGCACAATCGCCCGCGCACGAACACACAAACATACATATGTGTATATACATACGTACATGTGTATACACATACATACATATGTGTATACACATACATACAAATGTGTATATATATATATATATATATATATATATATATTTCTATTTTTGGAAATATTAATTAATATTTGTTACTTAAGAATAAATTTTCCTTTTGTTTCATTTTTTTTTTCTTTGCAGGTATGTTGATCTCAAAGCATGCGTCACTCAACTCCCTGAGGATGGTCCTGCTTCCAATGTTACAGCATGGCCCGCTCGCTTGCATGATCCGCCAGTGAGACTCCAAGATGTAGGGATGGATTCTTACTTTGCCAAAACTGAACTTTTTAGGGCAGAAACAATCTTCTGGAATTATATTGTTGAAGGCTATATCCGTATTTTCCACTGGAAGAAGATGAACATGCGTAATGTTATGGACATGAGAGCAGGATTTGGAGGGTATACACTACATTCTACTGCCTTTTTTTTTTCTCTGAGAAGCACCATTCCCGCCCATCTTCAAGGACTGCAAAAAAATTAAAATAAAGAAAAAAAAAAAAGAAGAGAAAGAAAAGGCACCATAACTTGTCTTGGAATTGATATTCAAAGGGCATAAGACATGAGAAATATGAAGGAGAATTTAGATCTCTTTTAAAACTAAGCACAAGTTAGCATCTTTTGATTAAGGATGAATTTAATCGAGGTCCTAGAGCTTATATATATTTATAATTGTTATTTTCAAATAATACTTTTAGTTTTTTCCATGTAAGAAAATTTTATCTTTTAGCCCTAGCATTTCTCTTTTTTCTCCTTCCAATCTGACTTTTTTTTTGTTTTTTTTTTTTTTTGCATTTGTTAAAGAAAAGCTAGATCTAGTTATTACTAGACATCTGTTGATTTTTTACAAACAGATTATTGTCATCCAAAATTATCTGCTTATTGAAAAATTATATATAAATATTACTTGGCATTTGCGAGGAAGCAATAACTAAACAGCTTCACTAAGTTACTATATTCAAAGAGGGAGGCGGTAGTTGGATAGTGGTAGAACTCAAGGCATTCGTATGAGATGGAAAATAAAGATGTATTTGGTATTGCTGAATTGCTAAGAAATTTCAAAGTTTCTCTTTCATAGATAAAAGAAGCTTACAAAAGGCTCACGTGTTTACATGAAAAATCCTACAAGGGAATAACCACAAGTATTACAAAGTGTGAATTGTTAGCTTTATCTTTTGTAAAATAAGTAGAAAATATTACAGAAATAAAAAGATGTAGCAAGTATCAATATTGGTCAATGCCCGATAAAGCGATTGAGGTATGGTAGTTGTTTGCATTAGTTGATGGATGGTGACGACGGTTGGATGACTACAAACATAAGTGATGTGACAACAGATAGACAACAATGATCATGCTAAAGCAACTATTGAAATTTGTTGGCTATAATTGGTGGTGAGTGATGATGACCGTTGATGGTAATCATCGATGTCGATTGATGGGCATAACTTCATGATTCTACAAATTTTTGAATTCTTTTTAGTTAAGTCCCTTTTATGTGTAGAATCAAGATTTATCTATAAATTTTAATTGGGATATTTCCAAAAAATCTCAAACATGTCATCTGGTGACTTCAATGGTCCCTTTTAATCATTGATATTTTTTGAACACTTGAGTACTTTAGTTATATCATAATTGTTTGATCTTGGGCTTGTCAGATTCATTTTATTAAGATATACATCTTGATGATAAATTTGTTAACTATAGAGTTTGGGCATTTTGTATTTGATTATAGAAGTTTCTAATTCAAAAAACTTGTGTCAAAATTTGTCTTTGAATGGATGAATTTTTCTTATGATTCATTAGGCATAAAAAAAAAATTGAACTTTTAAAAAATAATATTTATTATAATTAAAAAATAGCACATGAAATTCAAAAATTAGAAAATAAATATTGATCGAACATGTAAGCTTAGATTAGTCTTTCTTTGTTTAAACACTTAATCTAACTATATTCATTACTTCTAGTCTATTATAATAATTATGGTTCTTGAAATTTTGTCTCAAGTTTCTTGCATGCATAAAATAGATGCCAGGTTGCATTAATTTGATAAATTTTCATGTTGATTGCATTTCATTATGGTTCTTTTACTTTTGTATCTACATCCAATGTTGCCAAACCTAAGTCAAATTGGTTTAGTCAATTATAATAAATCGAGTTTACAGATAGTCAACAATAAAAGATTTAGTTCGCAATTAAATGATAGTTGTCAGACAATACACTAAACTTGTTATCTAATTCAAACTGTCCAAAACTATTCAAATTGCATATAATTGGCTCTGAGATCAGCCAAAATTGTCAATACTACACCTTGAAGCTACAAGGCTACTTGCCTAGTTAACAAAAGAATTCACCCAAAAATCAAAGTCACTTATGGAAAACAATTTTTCTTAGGTGCACATTCAATTCAAGTAGTTACTGATTTTCTATTGAGAGTAATTCCTTCAAAATCTAATCACTTATGGGATTCATTAGCTAGAAATTTAGATATGAAGTCTTTCAAAAGCAAGGATTTTTGAAATATTGGAGCTGGATTTGATAAAAAATAATATGGAATTAAATTTTGTTTTTGAATTTAAAGACTATCGCTTAAATCATTTTTAGTATATTCCAACAAAATCGATTGATTTTAGTTGATTTTCAAATACACCACAAGCCGCTTCTCCAACTAGTCATTGGCCTTTGCATTCAGTTGTTCCTGTCAGTGGTTGGTTGCTACTGTTGCCATTGTTCTCAACCGTTGTTAGTGCCCACTGGCGTCCAATATCTTCTCTTTCATTGATGGCCGCTACTATTTGTTGTTATACTAAATTCTTTTTTTTTTCAAACCAATGACAAACTGGTAATCTATTGTATTTATCTTTCATTCAATCAAATAATTTTAAAATATTTCTAACAAAATACACTTATTTTAAACTATATTCCTATCATTTTATATTCTTTTCTTAGCATGCTAAACATCTCCTAGAAGGCATTTGAAATGTTTGGTGGAATTGAGGCATTGACCGAATTTAATCTATCACACACCAATGATTGATTTCAAAGCACATATATTGCTTGATTTTTTAGTCTATTTCACTTTAACTATATTAGAAAGTGAACTTATTACGGTGAAGGGCTTACTCTGGACTGATTAAGTTGTCAAGGCCTTTTTAGCCCAAAGAGTTGAGAGCAGGGATTGTGTCAAGAAATCTAGTAAAATTTACTTGTCCATACAATAAATTCATTTTTTTTTAACTACAAACGATTAAGCTGAATACTAAGCATTAATAGTATAATTATGTTTTGCGCTCGGGTCGGAATAATCTGTGATACTATCTATTCATATTCACAATTTATTCTAATTAAGTAAATGAGTAATATAGATAAATGTCAAAATGATCATTTGACTCTCAATAGAGGGTCATTTTAATCCCATAGTTTATAAAAGTTCCAATTTAATCCCAAGCTCTTTTAATATGGGTTGAAATAATCCCCAGTGAGGACTTTTTTAGGCCCCATTGAAATAGTTCGGGGAATAATTTATCATTGTTATAAACTTGGGGACTAAAACGGTTCAATGTAAATAGTCAGGGGACTATTTTGGCACTGAGTAATATGAAGTAAGAGAATATGTCATACGAAGGTATTTATTTATGGTAAAATTCAAATAAGTATTACTAATATTATTGTCTTTAATAATCACACCATGTTCAATAATTGGGCAAGAACTATTTGGAATATCACATGGAATATAAGCTTAGTTATTTGGTGAATATAATTTGTTTGGCCAAAGATTGATAGCTACTTCAAAATTTGATGAATTCGGCAAATGGAAAAATTTGAATGAAGATGGGTTTCAAAATTGCCTTGATTTATTTGAAGAATTCTGAATTCAAGCCTCATTTAAATAAATATAAGTAGTCAAAAGGTGAGTTACAAGATATTTTGATGTGAATGTTCATGAGAAAACATTCAATAATGGAAACATCTAGAAATAATTTGAAATGTTTTTTTCTTGAGAAGAATCATCTATAGTTAAAGGGTAAGTCTACTCTGGTGCCTATCAACTTGAAGCTAAAATTCACATGGAAACACCAATAACGTGGAGTAGATATGATTTAACATATTTTATTATTAGAAGTGTTCTTTTAGAAACTTTCTTATAAATTCACTTTCTTTAAA
This sequence comes from Papilionanthe hookeriana x Papilionanthe teres, assembly GCA_022702705.1. NCBI lineage: Eukaryota > Viridiplantae > Streptophyta > Magnoliopsida > Asparagales > Orchidaceae > Papilionanthe > Papilionanthe hookeriana x Papilionanthe teres. Next base: position 111,297,123 of record CM040423.1, read on the forward strand.
AGTTAATATTTCATAAAAAATAGTAAAACTAAATCATTTCTTTTAAGTCCTTTTTTTAGAGAAGTTACATTTCAATAACCTTACATTAAAAAGTTCTTATGAATTTGGAAAACTTATCCCTCAATGTAAACTCAACAAAATCAACCCTTAGGATGAGCTTGAGGAACTTGCGCCTCAAAGTTTCTTGATGACTTTATCCCTTAGAATGAATTTGGGGAACTCATCCTTTCATTTACTAATCAAAATTGTTCATTAGAATGAACACATGAAACTCATCCCTCAAAGCATGTGCGACAAAATTATCCCTTAGAATAAACTTGAAGAACTTAGTGAACTCTTTCCTTTAAAGAATATCATAGAAGTTCGTCTTGAGAAAGAGAGAGCGGGAGAGATTATTAACAAGGTTTGATCTAAAATTAATAATCATCTTCCAAATGCAAGGTAGTGAGTTGATACAAGGCAACTTAGATTAACATTAGAAAAACCTATGTATTAAGTAAATACTCAATTAGTTAAGCAAATGATTGACTGAATAAAGCTTAGATCATTGTAATTTTCGGTTAGGGTGAAGTTTAAAGGTTACTAGACTATTCTTTGCAAGTGAGCGAGGGATTCATATGGATGAGAAATATATATTTGATGAATTTATCTTATAAATTTAATTGAAACACAACTTTCTTCAGAAGACAAATATATATATGTACATATATATATATATATATATATATATATATATATATATATATATATATATATATATATTTGATGAACTAAAGTAAATAGTATGCCATGCTTAAAATTTTTTTTGATATTTTTAATTATAATTATTTTATGATTCACTTAAATACTAAATTTATTATTTCAAGTTTTCTATTGAACTCGAATTCAACCTACTTTAAAGATTCACATTCTAAAGATTTCATTAAGATGAGTGAATCAATTAGTACGTTGAAAATATTTGGTATCTTATGTATGAAAAATCAAAATCCTAATATTTGGAATTTTCCTTTTGTGGATCCACATTAAGAGCGAGAGAACTACATTCCAGTAGTCAGTCTATAAATATTTTTCCCACAAAGGTAAGTTTTGGCGAAAAGAGAGGCCCATCTAAGGGATGACTTGTTAAAGATTCAAACAGGATGAATGGTTGCGTAAGATTTGAAGATTATATAAAAGTTTTCAAGTTCAAAGTGATTTCACAAAAAATATTTTGTAAGCCTACTCGTTAATTTTTTTTTTATATGGTACATTCTTGTTGTTGTTGTCGTTGTTGTATGGTACATTCTTTAATTAGCAAGTTTGACCTTTTTCAATGACACATTTATTTATTCAATTTCTTAGACTTATTCAGTTCAATAGCTTTGAAAATCTATGCTCGCTCATTAGCTTATAACATTCAATCACACAAGTTTTAAGAAAAATAAAGCCGGTTAAAATATACGAAATAACAAGTTGCAGGAAATGCATGTATAATTTATCAATTTCTTTACAAAGTGCCTAAAGAATCAAACTTATTCTCCAACTTAAAATAAGGTCATCAAAATTTAATCTAAACTTTTGATTTGCAAGTTGGCAGCGTCTTAATTTGAACTCATCTTTTTACTTAAAATTTATTCATTTGTTCTCTATTCAAGTAAAAAGCTACAAGCTTGTTTGACTCGTTAAATTTTGTAATAAACACAGGTTAAGTTTTACTTTAGAGTTTTAATTGTATTATTTAAATGTATTCGTTACTGTTACATTGAGCTTTAATCCAAAAATTTAAATACGGGATCACATGTTGAACCTGACACCTGAATCATATTTCATCGTTCCTGTACTTTTAGCAATATAGTTAAATTCAAGAGCTTCTCTTTTCTTCTTTTTATCTCCCATCTTTATTTTTTTTCTATCTATTCTAGTTAGTAAGGTACTAGCATCTTCCATGGACAAATTTGTATGTAAGATTATTTTCCTTTTATTATTCATTTTATTTTTTAATATATTGGCAGTTTGATTTGATGAAAATTTGAGATAAGGTAATTATCCGCAAAGTAATTAATCTGTTATTTGTTTAAAGTAAAGTTTAGAAGATTACTTTGCTTCATAGTTCATCTCTATTACTAATGTTCTGTAATCAAAATACGGTCAACTTCTGTAGGAGTTTACCTTGTACAGCAATCCATGTGCAGCATACCAAATAGCCGTTTATTGAAGTTCAAATTCATTTCTGGCCATTCACGAGTAACATCGGATAGACAGTTGATTTGGATGCTTGGATCTTTATATTCTTTCTCGCACGACATGTCTGATTTAATGGTTGGCAGAAATGTTGTATTTTCTCTTATCTTTAGTCTTACTTGCTGGAAATTGGACTGAGCAGATTATGTTCAGTGTGATTTGTTCTTTTCCCTCTTGGTATGGAGTGCGTAACTCTCATCTAAAAGTCCATTTTTTCAAGCATGGATCTCAATGCAAAATTTGAATAGAAAACTTTCATGATTAAATTCAAGATCATATGAACAATAATTTCTGTAATTTGATTTTCGAACTGGACGTTGTAATGAGTTGAGTCCAATGAAAACAAAAGTATTTCGCCATGAGGCGAATAAGCCTAAATGAAGTATTTAGAGCATAATTAAACATTTCATGATTTTTAATGAAAGGACTAGATGGTTTCTAAATCTTAAGTACTTATAGTCATTAAGTGTGAATCTAGTGAGCCTATAATCATCAAAATTTTTAGGTCATTAAGATATTTAAATGTATGAAGCATGGTTTATAGTCAAGATTTAACACAAGTTGTCTGATGGAGTGATTGGTGATTTTGGTTAAAATTAACAAAATACATTGTAAATAATTAAAAATAATCATCTATTTTTGTGGGGAAGACATTTATCTCAGGTTGGGTGCTTAGAGATTTGAAGTGTTCCTGAGCCTTTTCCAATGATTGATGCCAACAATCAAAGCCAATAACTTGTGCAACTAAGCATTATTGCCTAATGCCGCTGCTCAACCATTATCATGCAACCTCCATTATCTAATCGATATTGTTTGACAATCATCACTCAACCGTTGTAGGTTAATTACCATTACTGATCACCGAATTTTGGCCAACATCATCACCTTTTTTACAGGTTCTTAAGCATTCTTTAGTATAACCATTGTAGGTCCCCATGTTCTCCAACTGAGGGAAATGACAGTTTTTTATTACCTTAGTAAACTATTTCTATAGGAGCAAGTCTCATGATTTTCTTCTTTTTCAAGTTTTTCATGTAAAAATTCTGTGGTCTCTATCAAAATGCATTTATCTGTATGTGTGTGGGTTTTTCATAAAAGGCTAAGGCAGAGAACTCATTGCCACTACCAAGAATATTCTAGCACACAACAACATTGAATTGAGTCTTTTTGTAAATTTAGATTTATTTGCTGATATCTATATGTAAAATGTCTTTCAGCATTTAATTAATTTTTGTGGTAGGTGATATCAACTACAGCATAATCCATGGTTTACAAAATCAAATGGTATCTTGCTATTCTATCACAATGTGCAGTTAACTATTTTTGCATTCCTCATCTACTATTTTAAATAGGTTTGCAGCTGCATTAATTGATCAGAAGATGAATAGCTGGGTAATGAATGTTGTCCCCATAAGCGGACCCAACACATTGCCTGTCATATATGATCGTGGACTTATTGGAGTGGCCCATGACTGGTATGATTTATCATTTTATTATATTTATAAGATTTTTTTTTCTCTATTGAATTTGACAAAAATACCAAAACATCTTGATACAAGAATGTATCATCTATGATCATCACTTTATTTTTATCTTAAGTCACTTGATTTTGCTCTTTGATGTCCTGTTATCTCCTGTTTTATGATTGTGGGTGTTCGGAGAGATGCAGAATCAATTCAAGAGGCTCGAAGAAAAAATTTGAACAAAAGCGCACAAAACAAAAACACATAAAAACACCATATTTAATATGGGAAAAACTGAGAACAGGAAAAAAATCAGAGTCACACCATACCAAGAAATCCACTATGAAGAAAATGAGGATAATTGTACAAATTATCCCATACTTAAAACCTCTCCTCTTTTTGGAACACTTCAAGTCAATCCATTTCTCCTTCGCACAGGTGAAAACTAGCATTCCAAAACCGAAGCTGAGACTTTAACTGAAAAACTTCCTAAAGGTGCTACGACGAAACAGCGAAGCTGAGACTTTAAGTAAAACTTCCTAAAGGTGTTGCGACGCTCTAATGGGCACTCACTTTGGGCGTTGCAAGGTTGAGCTCTTGTGTGATGAAACATGGATTGAGTGTTTTGGCACTGTTGGTCTCGCCGTCGGGCGCTATATCAGGGATCTCCGACGCTCTCCTCTGAGCGTTAGAGTGTCGTGCTCTTGGGTTATGAAACCTGTACTGGGTCTGGCGACGTTGCCTTTTGGGTGTTGAGGTGTAACTCACGATCAAGCTTGATCGGTGAAATTGAGGGCTTTAATAACCAATTGATCGACAAAATCAAGCTCCACATAATAACAATGACCGTACGAAATCACTTTAAATCATAGAATTTACTTTATTTGTAGCTTTTTGTTGAATTTGTGACCCTTCTGGTTTTTTGGAAACTTACGAACGAAAAAAATTTCCAATTATCTCTATGCTTAGTATGACCAAATTTTTGGAAGTAATATCTATCGTCAATTTCCGTTTATCTTGTTCTCAGACTGTCCAGAAATTTGTTCTGATTGCTATTTGAAACACTGCAGGAATGTTGTTTAACCCGATTTCCAGTTTATTTAGTCTTTTCTTTTACCTGCAGGTGCGAGCCATTTGATACTTACCCAAGAACGTATGACTTCTTGCATGCTTTTGGCCTCTTCTCCATAGAGCATAAAAGGTGAGAAACCCTCTCTCTGGTTATATTATCAAACATGCAATACACACATAAGCCCTAGCCAGTTTCAGCTCTCCCCTTTAGCTATTTTTACCAGCACTGCTTAAAATATTAATTACACCAATCATCGAACCTTTGAGAATCAATAATTGTTCAGCCTTCAATGAATGGGTTTTGTCCTGTTTTTCAATCATTAAAAACTAAGAAGTAATGTAAAATGTTATTTTTTATACTCAAGGTCATGGCCAACTACCCATCAAATGGGCATTTGTTTTACAACTTTCAATCGAGGAGCTAAGCTGTAGATATTCTTTGTTAAGGCACATGAGAGTACTTAGTAATATCATCTATGTGAAAAATATGTCACTATACAAATACGATGTGATTGACCTTCACCTATAAGTTTAAGCTTATAGGTTAAAAATAGGTTGGTCCATTTGTGCATTAGGCTCAATATTGATATGCCTATAACACTTCTAATACGTGCTATAATTAATGGCATTAGAATTGATGTTTTGTTTGGGTTTGAGTGCTGCATTGTGGCTTCCATAGACTTTACAGTTCTTTGTTAATTTTATCTTTAATGAAGCAAAGTTTAAGAGTGGGCGACTCCTATGTAAACTGCATGCGATTTAGTGGGCTTTTGGTTCATCTAATTGATAGTGTTAAAAAAAGTTTTTTCCTTGAGGGCGGGTGGTGATTGGTGTGGGGTGCTCTTAAGGGGGAGTTTTTTAGGAGAAATGAGGTCAATATTCAATTTAATTCATATAAGATTGACAAAATAAATGTTAGTGTTGAAACAATAACTTGTTTAGCTTAGTTTTCTTATTTTATTATTTTTTTTATTTTATGTTATTTTATTTTGTAGTTTAAGAAACTATTATTAGCAAGTTATTTCATAAAAAAACTTCAAATTTATCTCAATGCAACCTTTTGAAGGAAAATATCTTGAAAAGTAGCTTGGCAGTTCTCATGTCCGAATAGTGTGCACCTACTTTGTATAGCTTTCTGTGGTCGAATAGTAGGCAAAACTGAAACAATTGGGCCCTATCGGTTGTCTTTCACCTATTGGTTTAAGCTTTTTGTTATATATGAAATTAATCATTTGATAAATTAGGCAAATTTCTTGTCCTCTTTGTTTAAAAAATTATTAAATGCATAATATTGTCGCATTAATAAATGTATCTAATACATGCACATATTAGGGGCATGTATTAGATGCATTCACTCTTATGTACAATAATATAAATTCCTTGTAGACACCAAGTTATATGTGCACCGTTATGTATAGATTGTGCAGATTAGGTTCTGCTTGAAGACACCTAATCTAAACACTACTTTTTATTTATTCTTATTAATCTACACACCACTTATACTGTGCATGCCTAATTTGGTCTGACAAGGAACAATTTAAAGTGTGTACACAACTAATACACACTGGTACACAAAATTGATATGCACCTCCCTCTTTTATATTATACCTTCAATAATTTTTCTTTGGAAAGTTTACATACACACCACAAAATTCTTGTATTATTTGCATGTCTAACGCTCAAAGTTTGCTACTTAAACTTGTGTCATAAAACTATGCATGAAAAAATGAAATTCACTTTTAAAGGGAAAACGATGGTGGTATTTTTATGTAATGTTACAGATTTGAGTGATATGTGTTAAACTTGCAATAAAAGTAAAGAAGAAGTGAAAGAGAAGAAGAAGAGAGGAGAAGAGGAAGAAGAAGAGAATGCAAAGTGGCTAGGGTTACAATTGCATCAACCATCCATTACAAGACTAAAAGATAAATATATATACAATAGATAAAAAGACTAAACTACCCTTAAGTAGGGTCAAATAATAAAAGGTAAACACAATAATATCTAACATCCCCCCTCAAACTCAAGATGGTTCAAGCGAAATCATCGAGAGTTTGATAGTCAGAAAATGAAAACGTTGAGTGGAATGTGATTTTGTAAACACGTCAGTAAGTTGCATGGAAGCAGCAATATAGGGTAAGGTGATAGTGCCATGTTGAAAATGATGGCGAGTGAAATGACAATAAATCTCAATATGTTTGGTGCGTTCATGGAAGACTGAGTTGCGGGCAATTTGTATAGCACTCCTGTTATCACAATACATAGGAGTTGGGCTAGAGAAAGAGACACCCATATCAGCAAGTAACCAACGTAACCAAACAATTTCTGCAGTGGTGGATGCCATGACACGATATTCAGCTTCGGTTGAAGAGTGAGAGACAACTGCTTGCTTCTTACTCTTCCAAGAAATGAGAGAATCTCCTAGGAAAATACAAAATCCTGTGGCAGACTTACGATTGGTGGAATCACCACCCCAATTAGCATCTGAGTAGGCACGTAATTCCAAAGAAGATGATGCAGAAAAGAGAAGACTCGAAATCGAGTGCCCCGAAGATAACGAAGAATGCGAAGAACAGCTGCCCAATGAACTGTCGTAGGAGAGGTAACAAACTGACTAACAACATGTACTGCATAAGCAATATCAGGTTTAGTAATGGTAAGATAGACCAAGCTGCCAACAAATGTACGATACAAGGTGGGATCGGACAAAGGAACACCATTAGAAGAGGTATAGTGAACATTAAGTTCAAGAGGAGTAGTAGTTGTCCGAGTATCAGAGAAACGAGCTTGTTCAAGGATGGTGCCAATATACTTAGATTGGGAGAGAAGATAACCTCTAGGAGAATGAGCCACTTCAATCCCCAAAAAGTATCGAAGGGTACCCAAATATTTCATCTCAAACTGTTGAGCTAATTGTAATTTAACTCTGCAATCTCATTCACATCATCCCCAGTAATAATCATGTCATCAACATATAAAGAAAGTATGATACGACCATGGGAGATACTCTTGAGAAATAAGGCAGTGTCATGTGAGCTAGAATGAAAACCAAAAGATGCAATCACAATACAAAACTTTTCAAACCAAGCTCGAGGAGCTTGTTTAAGGCCGCAGAGAGCTTTCTTTAATTTACAAACTTCACCAGGATTATGAGATACACCTGGTGGAGGCACCGTGTAAACTTCTCTTGAAGATCACCATTTAAGAATGCATTTTTAACATCCATTTGAGAGATATGCCATCGATGAATAGATGCAATCCGCAAAGAAGAGCACGAATAGTAGTCATTTTGGCAACCGTGAGCAAATGTTTCTTCATAATCTAAACCATACTGCTGAGAAAGACCCTTAGCTACCAAACGAGCTTTATATTGCTCAATAGATCCATCTGACTTGGTTTTGATCTTATATACCCAACGAGAACCAATTGCACGTTTTTCTGGAGGAAGAGAGGTAAGGTCCCAAGTATCCGTCTTGGCAAAACAGAAAGTTCTTCTGTTATAGCTGTCTGCCAAAGAGGATCAAGAACAACCTTTTGATAGGAAGAAGACTCAGACAAATTGTGAATGGAGGCTAAGAATGAAGCAAAAGAAGTTGAATAAGTGGAGTAAACAAAATCTGGCAATTTAGTAGACTTACGATCACGTTGAGGGTAACGAGGAAGAGGAAGATCCACAGCCTACTGCAAGGTTCTTGGGGAGCAAGATAGTGATGGGGAGCATCGTGATCCGCAGAACTACCAAGTGCTAACCCCGCAAAGCTCAATATCAACATTATTTGTATATGTGTGAAAATGATCAATTGGTATAAGATTAGACTTTGTGAGGCTATGAGAAGAAGAATGGGGAATGGAGTAAAATGGTATATGCTCAAGAAATACAACATGATGTGAGACAAAAAGTTTTTGAGTGACAGGATCATAACAACGATATCCTTTCTGACCATCACCATAACCAACAAAAACAAAGATAGCAGAACGCGAAGACAATTTATTACGTTGTACATGAGGTAGAAGAATAAAACAAGTGGAGCAAAAAACTCTCAAAATGGAATAATCAGGAGTATTACCATATAATTTTTCAAAGGGGGACAAACCTGAAGTAACAGAAGATGGAATTCTGTTAATAATATAGATTGCGATGAAGAACAGCTTCCCCCCAAAATTCACTTGGAACTGAGCTAGACAAAAGAAGGGAACGAGCAGTTTCTACAATGTGACGATGTTTCCTTTCAGCAATTCCATTTTGTTCAGGAGTGTCAGTGCAAGAACTTTGAAGAAAAGTCCCATCAGAGGTAAGTAATTCATAAAATTTAGTAGAGGTGTATTCACCTCCCAGATCACATCGAAAACACTTAATAACAACATTATGTTAAGTTTTGACAAAAACACGAAACATATGATAAATACTAAAAAATTCAGAACGATTTTTCATAAGATAAACCCAACAATAACGAGTACAGTCATCAATGAACGAGACATAATATATTGATCCACCTTTTGTATGAACAGGTGAAAGACCCCATACATCAGAATGAATCAAGTTAAAAGGTGCGACAGAGAGCGATACACTTTTAGAAAAGAGTAAAGCAAAAAATTTAGCAAGACCACAACAATCAGAAATATCATGAGTTTGTAACATGCTCAAATCTCCTTTAGAAACCAAGTATTTTAGACGAGAAGAAGACATATGTCCAAGACGAGAGTACCATAGATAAAATTTAGAAGATGATGAACTCAAACGAAATGATGACAGGTCAACACTGGAAGCTGCAACATCTGGAACTTTTAGCTCATCCAGAATATAAAGTCCCCATTGCCTACGGCTCGTCCCAATTAGCCTCCTAGATTGCGGATCCTACACATAACAAGAGATGGAAGAAAGTAAAATTGAGAAACCAGAATCACACAATTGACCAACAGAAACTAAATTCAAAGTAAGATTAGGAATATAAGTAAACATTTGAAAGAGATAAATGTATCGTGCATATAGAACTCAGTGCTCGCTAATGGCATAGAGTCCCATCACCGTCATGATCGAGATAGATGATGCAGGATGTAAGGATACAAATGAGGTACGATCAGATGACATATGATGAGAAGCTCCAGATTCAAGAATCCAAATGGATGAAGATATACCTGACGAGCTAGAGGGATGCAAACCTATGTTTGATGAGGCAGACATGACATGTGGTTGTGTGACAAGAAACTTTTGAAACTACCCAGCAATGGTGGATATTGTAGGACCCGAAGAATATGCATGTCCAACACTAAGAGGATCTGTCGGATTTGAACAATAGCTGCAACATTTGATGTTGGTGTCTTGAAGCTTCGTGGGTGGAACTGATTGAGTTGTGTTTGCTGTGATTTGTTCAACAACTTTGGACATTGAGCTTTCCAATGTCCCTTTTGCTTACAAAAACTGCATTCATCAAAACCAACATTTCCATAAGATTTGCTTTTATTATGAGTAGCTGCAAAAACAAACATATGAGTGGGGAGGATCTCTTTCTCAACATTTCCTTTCTCAGATTGAGACTTGAGACGAATTTCTTCAGCTAACAGCTCTTTAACTACTGAGTCAACTGTTGGAAGAGGATTGCAATGTAAAATTGTTCCACGAAGTCCTTCAAAATCATCTCGAAGAGCCATTAAAAACTGAACCAAACGTTGTTCTTCTCTACGATCAGTGTATGGTTTAAAAGCTCGCAACTCTGCAGATTTAGTAAGAGATAACTGATCCCAAAGGTTAGTCATGGCAGAATAAAATTATTGAATGCTCATGTTGTTTTGTTGAAGAGCACGAATATCTATCTCTAATTAATGTTGTTTTGCAAAATTTGACTGCACATATAATCTTTCTAAATGATTCCAAACTTCTTTGGTGGTTTCATATTTTGCTAATTGAACACCGATTGATTGAGAAACCGAGTTATTGATCCAAGTGATTATTTTCGAATTGTTTGCTTCCCATACTTCCAACATTTCTTCATATTTTCCATCTCTTGCATCCAGGGGCTTAATAGAGGTGCCAGAAACATAACCCCACATTTGTTTGCCTTTCAAAAATTTTTTTAATACATAACTCCAACAAGAGTAATTTTGTCCATTTAATTACACACTGATAGACTGAAGAGATTCATCTTTTTCACCGTACCATAGCTACTATTATCAATACGAAAAGTGAAGCAAAGAAAAGAAAGATCAAATACCAATAAAGATTGATCACCTGAAAAAATTGTAACTGGATTTATCAGATTTGTCGTACGTAGACTGCAAATGAGGCTGAAAACTTTAAATAGATCTGGATCTATCACTGTAACTGGATCTATCAGATTTATCACTGTAGACTGCAGATGAAATCGAAAACTTCAAATAGGTGCTATGGATGAATCAAAACTCACCGCGGAGTTGGATCTGCGAAAGCTATGGATGAATCAAAACTTGCTCTGATACCAATGTTAAATTTGCAATAAAAGTAAAGAAGTGAAAGAGAAGAAGAAGAGAGGAGAAGAGAAAGAAGAAGAGAGTGCAAAGTGGCTAGAGTTACAATCGCATCAACCATCCATTACAAGACTAAAAGATAAATATATATACAATAGATAAAAAGACTAAACTACCCTTAAGTTGGGTCAAATAATAAAAGGTAAACACAATAATATCTAACAATATGCATGTAAGATGAATGTTTAGGTGTTTGATATGTAAATGCATTAGAATTGTACGGTATGTATGTAGAAACCCTTCATACTCACTAAAAATTAGAAAGCAATATTCAACAACAACAAGCCTTTATCCCTCTAACTGGGGTCAGCTACATGAATCCCTTTTCTCAATGAGCAGGTGCTATCCCCCACACTCCCCCACCCTCCATATAGAGTAGATTTGATGTAGTTGTAATGTGGCCACCGCAGGTAAATCTATGAGATTTGTTTCATTTTATTTCAGTTTTTTCTCATGTCTTTTCTGTAAAGGTTATTTTGATTTACATGGCTTTTCTTTAAAGGTTATTTTGAACCCATAACTTTTGATTTGTTTCATTTTATTTCAGTTCTTTCTATGAGATTTGTTTGATTTTATCTCACTTTTCTCTCAGTTATTTTGATTTACTAGCTAATCAATCTTTTAGTTGACAATTTACAAGCTGATGTTATTGGTTCAAAACAGTATTCCATTTTTCAATATTTTACTTGAAAGAATTTTAAGAACTCAATTTTTTGCTCAAATACATGGAAAGATAGTAACATAATGCTAGACCATCTCTACGCATTGATACATTTATTAAATATTTCTTATTAGATAAATTATGATAATTAAACTTATGTATTTACATATCCAACACCTTAACTTTTTTAATTATCTGTATAACACTTAAAATTTTAACAACACATGATAAATCTGCCCCTCTTGAAAAGAAACGCTGGTTCCGCTCATATTTTCATTTAATTCTAAAAAATTATGATCATTTTTACAAATTATAAAGCAATATGGTTATAAAATATTGTCCAACAGCGTCATTAGATAGCCTCCTGATTTAAGGCAAATTGAGCATTACAGATGTGTGATGCTATACATATATATATGTATGTAACATTATTGTAATGACTGTCATTCATTTCAGGTGCAACTTGTCCGTTATATTGCTGGAAATGGATCGCATTTTAAGGCCAGGTGGGCGAGCATACATACGTGATTCCAAATACATTATCGGAGAGATTCAGGAAATCACTGAAGCCATGGGATGGAAGACTGAACTCCGTGATACAGCCGAAGGACCATATTCAAGCAGGAAGATACTGATGGGCCATAAGGTGGCCCGGCATTCTTAGCATCTTTTGCTTCAGTTTCTTTCCACAAGTTAGTGTAGAGGATTTCATCATTGTTGACTCTCAGTGAAGATTCAAGCTTGAAATTAAGTGCTAGAAAATGGATGCAACTATCAGATTGTTTCTTCATTTTATACATCTTACCTATGGTTTTTCGTCTTACAATAGCGTGTGCGTTGTTTGGTATTGTTTACCTATGCTTTCTTTACAGGGATGAATAAAGAAAACATAACGAGCCGGATAATTTTCTTGGTGCTTTGCTCGTCGTTTATTGAGTTGAACGTTGAGAAGCTGTGTTGGAGAGCATCAAATATGTTGATAAATTTTTATTAATGGCTTAGATTGCATGAAAATATATTTCTGATTTACAGCTTCATAGAACTTAATGTGTCAGTAAAGTATGAGGCGTTCAGTTCTATGTGTATTATGCAGATTTTGTTTTAATTTTTGGAATATAAAATGTGTCATTTAATAAAAAACTGAAATTAATAATTTTGTTAATAAAAAAATCATTATGAAAGGCTGGAATAAAGCATATTTTTGTTATTATTAAAGCACATAAAACTTAAATAATAATATATAATTTCAAAAATTAACACTTGCCTTTTGATGTTTCATGTGTATTTTACGTATAGCTAAAATTTTAATAATAAAAAAAAATTATAAATAGGCTTACATTTTGCAAATAAAAATTACTAAAAAATTAGAAATATTTTAGAAATGTAAAATATTTTGAAGCACTTAAATGATCGCCATTGGTGATTATCGCCAGTAATAATAATTGCCCGACTGTTATGGCTCTAAAATTATCACCCAAATACTTTCGCTCAATTATTATCATTGCATTTCTATTGTGTGACCATAATTATTTGATTGCTATCTCTATATCATCATTTCTTTCTGCAAATCGGCCTTCTCCTAATCATCGACCCGCATATTTTTCACAACATTTACAAAATTTCAAATAAACTATCAAGATATTATAATCTCTTCTTCTTTACGTAAAAAGAGGGCAAATTTTGGGAATATCGAATAACATGGTGGATTATTTCTATTGGGTCTTGTTGGTGAATTTTGACACCAAAGTAAAGCATACTTTGCGTAATTTTTTTTGCATATAACAATGAGCAGGGTTATGAATGAATAATACAATATTCCAAATTCCTAAGAAGCATTTACACGCATACCTCACAATTCGAACACATCTTTCTTAAGCATTAGCAAAGTGGTTTAAATTTAGGAAAGCAAATTTTAAGTACTAAATTTGTAAATAAATAGGAATTATGTGGTATAAATGTAAATCTTCCAATTCTGAAATAATAAGAGTAATAAGAAATAATTTTCAATTTTTTTGGCAATTGATTCATATCAAACTTAATTTATAGTACAATTTATAGTACAATTCATCTTTTTAAGCATAATGAAAGAAAAAATTATGTAAGGGTACATCAAAAAGCACCCGCACAAATTGTAAAGACATCTCACGAATGGTAATAAGAGTGAAGCGGCCTTGCAGGCCCTACCATGGACGGCCCAGGAATACCTACCCAACCTTACATTTCCTTGTATCATTAGAGCGATGTGTCTCAAATAGGAAGGGAAGATCTTCTTCGAAGGATTCAACAAATCAAATCTAGTAGGACGTGACCACCACCATCCAATTCGAACAGAATGGAAAAGAGCGATGGTTCCTAAAGCCTTGGGGGTGAAGACCAGGACTCACCAACTAATAGCTGGCAGGCCTAGTGACCATTCTGCTACGCTACCTCCTGGCTCCGCAACCATCAAGCCAAAAGACCAGTCGGTCATATTTGCTGCCTTACAGGCCGAATTCGGGTAGGGACTAAAGTATTCTCGTTGTACGTATGTATCGTAGGGGGCACAATATTGTAATTGTTCATATAAATAGGAGTAACCTTTCATAACTAAAGGTTACACAATTTTTCTGTTCAATAATGCGCTATTACTCTCTCTCTCCCCCTCCTTCAATTGGGTGTGTCTCCCGGACAAATTTGTCTTCAATGTCCTAAAATGTGTGGTGAGCATGGACTCATGTCGTCAACAAGAAGAGAAACACAGACATCCTAGAGAGAAGGGAGTGATCAAAGGGTAGTAACCAATAGATCCCCCACGAGACAACATAGAGGAACACATGCAGAGAGGCATGCAAGAGATGAGGACCCAGATCGCAGCGACGGGCTAGATTACTAAAGTCCTGAGGGCCGTCGCAACCTTAGCAGAAGCCCGACCCCCGCAAAAGCATAACACACCTCAAGAGAGGCCACCAATGCATAACGGGTTGGAATGCAAATCTCAGGCTTGAGCAAGCCGGCGACTCCCAATATCAAGTAGTGCGGGATCCACACCGATGGAAAGGCAACAAATAGGGTGCACCAAAGTGTCACGACAGCTAGAGAATGTTTTATCCCTCCAAGTATCTGGAGCAGAGCCTCCAGAGAAATTCAAACTGTCAGTCTTATAAGCCTGCAGAGGGCGGTCAGACCCCAATGACCATATTGTTGTGTTTGAGTCAGTCACATTCTTATTCAAGTTCTCAAACGGGTTCAAGTGTCTTATGCTCTTCAGCATCTTGAGGTATTAACACGCCTAAATATTAACTACCTTTTTATATGCGTTTGCTGCCTATTTTACATGATATTGCGCTTTAATGGAAGGTATTTTGCATGTATTTTAGTTTCAGGTACAGGAAATGGAACTTTACAGGAAATAGAGCAAAAAGATGGTTTCCAATTTGGTTCAATAAATTTAGACAAATTTTAAAGGGGTTTCTGAAGTTATTCTTGGTTATTTTTAGAGCTCTATAAAATAGGGCCATTGGCTGGCCGATATAGGAAAGAAAAAGGGTTTTCTAAAGGGTGTGTGAATTAGTAGGGTTTAGCTTGTGTGAGAGAGGACAATCTTTTCTCGTGTAAGAAGAGTTTGGAGATATCTTGCAAAGAACTTTAAGAATTGCTTGAGGAGGAATCTAAGATAAGTACTTGTGTTTGTATTTAAGTTTTAATATAAATCAAGTTTTGTTGTGTAAATCCCATGAGTTCTTAGTAGTTTTCTTTTCTTTCTCCTTACAAAAGAGGTAATCATGTGGATCATTTAATTTGTTTAAAACTTCTTTTATTCCATAAGTTGTGATGATATTTTCATAGGTTCTTCATTTACTTTGCAATCTGGCCATTTGTGATGCCCGGAAGGGCTATGATTTCACCCAACTAGTGAGTACCACACTAACCTTATGAGGAGGGGAACCACAATCTAAGGGGAGTGCAATAGGTAGGGAGATAAGTCTTGATAGACGTAGAATTGGTGTTTCTAGGGTGAAATGCTAGATCCTTTACCAACTTGGTTTAAAGTAGGAACTAAGGGTCCCTGGTAGGTCTTATAGAGAGGGCCCAGTGGGTAATCTAGAAGTGGCTGTTAATCCCCATATTTTTTGTAAGTAAGGATTTGTAAAGTTGACACCACTACTTGAAGATTTTAATCCCCGACAACGACCCAAAAAACTTGATCCCCGAACCAAGTAAGATTTCAATTATATTTTTAAATATTAGGTATTCTACGCAAGTATACATATAATTATTAAGTAATATAGTGCTTTCTTATTAAGCCCCAAATATCGATCCTACGGAGATCGAGGTTAATCACGACATCTCCCAAGAGAAGTTCCAGTCAAGAAAAACACACCCTAGCTTGGAAATTCAATAAAGGTTTGGTTTTGATTATATCCTACAATTATCACTACAATGCTACCTCTACTCCTTAACTAAAATACGTAGTGAAAACCAGAAAGTGGGGTCTAATATATTAAATGTACCCTTCCTCATGCAATGAAATTAGTGAAAAGTAGTGAGAGAGATTGAGACCAATAGAAGCAATTATATTCTTCACACTCGGTTAAGTGATATAAAGAACGTTGGCTAATTCATAGTTTAATAATCCTAAAGACTTGTTAGGCAGGGGAGATATTATCTCTCACTCTAGAGTCCTCTTATCCCCTCACCTGAAGGCTAACATCTACTATTAAGACCTAAAATTAAGAACCAAAATTGGGGGCTTTAGCCCATCACTCTAAATTCTTCTAATTCTACACCCATCAAAGATTATTTCCTTATTATTTTCACCCAACCATATGGACTACATTTTAATTCATACAATCTCATGTGATTCTACCACAGTTGATTGAGACAACACCATCACAGATCTTACATGTTCTCACAACAGATTTTAACATACAAGTTGATCGAGTTTACATGTAAATGAAAAATAAAGTAAAAACATCACAACATATTCTCACTCTGCTTAATTATATATCCTACACATGCATATTAATTCATTATAAGAGGAAAGTGTAAAGAAAACTACTCACTACACAGAGAAACAACAATAAATTTTCATTGAACAAGATTTTGAAACCATACAAACAAAATGCTAAATTCAAATCAAAATACAATGAAAATATTTATCTTTGATGGAAATCAAACTCACCTTGTATAGAAAAAAGGAATCTCCTGACCATCATCTCCGATAACAAAGTGAAAAGAAAAGAAGAAATCTCTCACTTTCTCTCTTTCTCTCTCACATTGTCACCTCACTTGGGGCTCTCGCCCAAGCCTTCTTCTTCTTTTTCTCCAAGCCCTCTCCTCCTCTCCTAATTATTTTAAGAGATAATTTAAAAACATTTCCAAGCCTTATTTAGGATTTCCCAAGAGGTGCTTAAGTATCTCTTCAAAAGTGTCCATATTCAATGAACCTTCCAAAGGGTGCCTTAAGTGCCTCTTCAAAAGTCTTCAAAAATCTTTTTATAACCACCCTAATCCTTCTCTAAAGTCCCTTTTATCATTTCCAATGAATTTTGCAAAAGAAACACATAGCCTCGCTTCAAAAAGCATCCAAATACGATGTACATTCTAGAAGATATGTAGAAAATCGGCTTTGGTGTTTAAGCACTGATTTTGGGCACTTAAGCACCATCCTCTCTGTCTGGGGGCGCCTAAGCACCATGTTTAGGTGCTTAAGCGCCGGACATAGGCACTTAAGTGCTCGGTTTTAGCCACAATGGCTCTGGTGTGCCCGGGTTCGACTCAGTTTGCTCCAGTTTGCTCCATTTTTGTCCATTTTTGTTCCTTTTGCTCCAATCACTCAAAATTCTTCAATTTTATGTACCTAAAACCAAAAAAACAATAAAATATACCTTTAAATTACAATATCATTATGAAATATAACATGAAAAATAGTACATTTTTAGGCCCATCAAAATCCCTCAAACTTAAACATTACTTGTTCTGAAGTAATACTACATTTTAAAAATAATTTATGTAGATTTGAGTTAATGGGTCATCTTTTAGAATTGCTAAAATTTTGTTCTAAATATGTGATAGTTCATATTAGAAGAACTTCTAGTAAATCAGACTAGCCTAGCGTCTAAAATATTTATCATCAAACTTAAGAATTTGTTTTCCTATATAATTTAGAAATAGATGCAAATTTTTCAAACTTCGGAACCTATAAACTTTACTTTCTAGACTTAAGAAATCTCTTAAAAATAATTTTTACTAATATAAGTATCAAAAACAAGCTTAGGATTATTTTAAGTTCTTTACTCTAGAAAGACTTAAGTGAAATCAATTTTTTATTAGGACATCTCCTCAAGCTTCTCCTCACATTTTTTTTTCATTTTCATTTTCTTTTCAGGATATTTTTGATCTATTCTTTTCTTTTCCGCTCTTTTTTTAGGATTACAATAGCTGGAGAAGCCCTTAAGTAATTTTGAATTTCACTATCATCCTCTAAAGTTAAAACTTATTACTTTCCTTCACTTGAAAAGATGTAAATTTTCATAAAAACTTTCTAAAAGAGCCTTAAATGTTTGAAAATAAATATAAGAATTCTTAATTTTTCAAAAATACAATTCTTCCTACAAAAGTTAGTTTTTTATTTTCCCAAGTTCTTCACTAAATATATTTAACTCTAGATTCACCCTTTCACTAAAAATATCAAATAAGTTTTCCTACTCCATTTCTTTACTTAAAATTCTAACTTCCTTAAGGTAACTCTATATAAAAATAATCATTAGAAATAAAATACAAATTTATTTGTATTACTTTTGAAAATAAGTAAGGTTTAAATTTAAAACAATTTTCTTTTCCACCCAAACTTAAGCTCAAACATGCGTAATAATAAAGTACAAAAATATGCACCAGAGAAAGATCACTTTTATAATTTACTACACATCCTACAAAAATATCAACAAATAGCACATGGTAGAATATTATAGTAGAAATTAAATCTAGCCTAAACATCCATGACATAACACTATAAAGGAATTTTAAATAGTAGAACAGGTACAAACAAATGATTAAATAGGAACATATATCAAACTTTATAAAGGAATTGCTAGATGCTAACAAGTTTAAAATATTAAGATAAGTTTTATCATCTCTAATGAATCATTCAACTTGACTTGCAAACATAGACACATAAACTCTAATACATAGACTCACAGATTCATAAACAAACAACAGCTAAGGTTAATTCGATCTCCATTCTACTCGCATTTCCCCTCCTTACCTTCAATTTCTAACGAAAGTAACTACAATAATAACATGGGTGTATTATAAAACTTTATATGGTTATCACCCATGGACCAAAATTCCCTCATGTGTTGTCAATTTTATGGTTACTCTAAGTCTAAGGAATACACAATCTGGTAAATAAAAATAGTGCACTTTCTCCATATTTTGTTCACTAAGTTCATGGGCTTACTCAGCAAAGATAAAGTCAGATAAAGGAAGTAATTGAGTTGACATGGAGTGGTCCAAGACTAAACTCTACATGCTTCAAGTTAATGCTCATCTTCAGCTGAGAATTAAGTCGTAATAGACTCGTCAACCTACTATTACCATAAGTCATATAAAAATCTAGTCATGACGAAGGAATTACCACACAACATTATTCCAACCCACTCTTACTCATCAAACACGGATCAAAGTCCAACGTCTCACTATTATCCAATCCAACATTACAACAATCACACTAAACATATAACAAAGATAACCATGAGTTGTCTCCCATGAAACGCTTGGTCTAACAATGACGGCCGGATGTGTCTAATTTTAATCTGGTTGCCCCGACATCATAATCTCATTCATTTTGTCTGTATACCACAAGATATGCCAATCAGTGATTTTGAATAACTCTTTCTTAGGAGATCTTTTATTGATTTCAACATTCAATTCAGGTTCTTCTTCTGATTGAGTTAAATATGAAGATAGAAAGACTGGTGGTGTAGATGAATTCCTTAAATAGTTAGTCTTTAAAATTGTATGGGGGTACATTCATCTTAAGTTCATGTGAATTTTCAATAGATGGAATTAAAGTTCACTATTTTGGTAACGTCCATCATTTCACACCTCTTCTGAACATACATACAGTCTTCTTTAAACAAGGTTTTCAACTCATCAAGAAAGTCTATTTTTATATCATCTGTTAACTTACTCTCAAAACTTTCTTAGAAATGGTCTTTACTTAGATAATCAATTTCATCTATCGAAATCAAAAGTGACTTCATGGTGATTAATATTCATAGTCAACTCTCCTTTTTTGCACATCTATCATAACTTGTCCAGTTACAAGAAAAAGTCTCCCCAAAATAATTGAATTTTCTTTATCTTCCTCCATATCTAATACAATAAAATCCATAGAAAAGATAAATTTATCCACTTTAACAAGCATGTCTTCTATAACCCCTTTGGATAAATGATAGATCAATTAGCTAACTGAAGGATTACAACAGTGGGAGAAATATCTCCTAAACCTAACCTTCTAAATATAGATAGAGGCATCACATTAATGCTCACTCCTAAATCACATAAAGCTTTTCCACATAATATTTCTCTAATTGCATAAGGAATTGTTAAGCTACAAGGATATTTAAGTTTATGAGGTAGATTTTTCTAAATTATAGTGCTGCACTGCTCAATTAGTGCAACTATCTCATAATTCCCAAATTACCTTTTCTTGTATAATATCTCCTTCATAAACTTTGCATAACCTGGCATCTATTCCAAAGCTTCAGCATATTTATCATTAACTTCTTAAATACTTCCATGAACTTTGAAAATTGTTTATCCAACTCATGCTATCTAAGTTTTTGAGGAAATGTAGGTGGTGGTTGAACCACTCCGCCCACTTAGCGTAATTTTAGTTTTTGTAACAAGTATATAATATATTTTATAATCACAGAGTTACTATTCAACGCACGTATACATATCGCTCAAGTAATATAGGGCTCTATTGGAGTTTTGGATATCGATCCCACAGGAAATATTTTAGAGGCTATGAACTAGGATTATAGAAACCAATTTAGAATCACAATTTAGAAATCAAAATTGCCTATCTATCACTAATATGCAATTGAAAATAATATGAAAAATTTAATAAACTAATTCTACTCACAGATAACTAATTCTACTAATAAAGTGAAGTTCAAATATATAAGCAAGAATCTTACTCCTTTGTTAAGAAATTTAAGTGAATTGGTACTTAGAATTAGTTTAAAACTGTGTTGTGCCAAATAAGAGCATACCTATTCTTTACCCTTTGGTCAAGGCATAAAGAACATTGACTAATCCTATGCTTGGTTACTAAATCTGCGACTAGGCTGAGAGGAAACCGGCTCTCACTTCAGAGCTCCCACGTTCCCCTTGCCTGAGGGCTAACATCTACACTTCAAAACCCAAACGATTGGACCAAATTGAAGATTTTAGTCTGTCACTCTAAAATCTCCAATTCTACGCCCGATGAATATTATTTCCCTATTTATTTGCACCCTACTTCCAAGGACTTTGACTTCCCTAAATCTCGGATGTAATCTTTACTTTAGTTGTTAAACTCAACATATTTTAACTAATCAATTGGCCAGATTGAAAGTAAATTAAGATTTAAGTGAAAGATTATCACAACTTCTTTTATAATTTTCTTGGCACACTAACTCAAATCACCATTTCACATAAATATCAAAACAAGGGAAAAGACAGAAAAACTACTCAGATTTCATGGAGAGGATATGATAAAACTTAGATTTCATATATAAAAGCAAAGTTCTACAAACTAAAATAAGTAAATACAACTTATCTTAAATTCCTCCCCAAACAAACTTCTTGAAGTTCTTCTGAATCTCTTCCTTTCTTTTTAGTATGTAGAATTCTCCTTCGAAATGACAATGAGAAAGAAATCTCTCACTTCCCTTCCACTCTTACAATCTCTCGAAGAATTTCTAAAAAATATCACTAATTTGAACTCACTAACTAACACTCTATTTACTCTTTGAACTCACTAGACTCACACACTTGACTCTCTAGTGGAGTAGATGACACGTGGTGGACATAAATGGACGCTAGCAGACCCTTTTTTCGGCCCCAAATTGTTTCTTTTAAAGTAGTTGAAGAGTTTCCAAGAGTTTTCCAAGCATCCCTTCAAAAATCGTCCACATTCAATGCACCTTATGAGAGAACCATCGTTCTCGCCGTCGGCGGCTTCTAGAATACTTAGCCTTGGACCCTCTTGCATAAAGCTTCGCTGTTGGCGGCTTCGATCTTGCCTTCGGCGGGCTTCCTTGTAATATTTTTTGAACTCTTTGGAAAATCCGCCGTCGGCGCCGTTGAGCTCACTGTCGGCGCCCTAGATTAAATTTTCATATTTTTAGTTCTTTTTTCTCCAAATTTACTCCTTTTTGCATATTTTCGCTCCTATGTCCATAAATCTTCATATATCCAACAAATCATCAAAAATACCCTTCTTTAAAGTGCAATATCATCAAAATCAATATAAAATAAGCGTGAAAATCTTAACATTTTTTCATTGGGTCAAAATCCTCCAAACTTAACTATTAGTTATCATCAAGTAATCTTTAATACTACATAAAAGTTATGATTCATTGTGGTAAAGTTTTAATTCAGAAATACTATTATTTTGATTTAAATAAATATCATAGTAAGAATTCTTAGAATGATTTTTAAGTCATTAGATTAACTCTGCAGATATAAGGTTATCTAGTCATCAAGTCTAAGAGTTCTAGTCTTCTATTCATTTCAAGAATGACTATATTTTTCAGTATTAATTCACTTAGAATATTCAGATGATAGGAAATTCATGTGGACACTACTAGTAAAGAAACTAGTCATAAATATAAGTTCAAAAATATTTTTTAGTTTCCCTTTAGGTTAATCCAAGTGAAGCCAATTTTTGATAAGGCATCTCCTCAAGCTTATCTTCACTTACTTTTTCTTTTCTTTTTTTTTCTTTTGGATTGTTTTTCAATCCTATATTTTTTCTTTTCTTTTCAGGGATTGTTTTTCAATCCTTTATTTTTCTTTTTTTTTCAAGTGAGGATTACTATATCTGGATAGCCTGTTAATAATTTTGAACTTCACTCTTCTTTTCCTAAATTTGATACTTTAAAACATTCTTTTCCTTATATGTAATTCATAGTTTTTACATCATTGAGTCCCAGTCTTTTCTTTCTCAACTAAATTCCTAAGATTCTTAATATTTCAAAATATAGTTTTCTTTACTTTAAATAGTTAACTATATTCTTATCCTCTTATACTAAATATCTTAACCTACAAAATTAAATTTCATTACCAAAAATATTTCTTTGAATCTTCTACCATATTTATCTAAAATCTAGATATAGTTATCTGAATTAAGTTTTATCACAAAAATCATGTTATAAATTTTGAAAATATTTTAATTGAGAACACATAATAGTTAATATTTTTAAACCCCCCCAAACTTAAAGTTTTTAATAATAGAAATAATACAGGGTGGAAAGAAAAATTCTGAATATAAATCATACCTTTGCAATTTAGGCATTTTTATTTTTTTTGAAATTTTGCAGGTTCTTCATGAAAAATTTTAACTTCAATTATCCCGTAATATTGGAAACTTTTCTACACATATAACAGTTTAGAGAATTTGCTGGGGTAATGAGATTTTAAAACAAGTATATAAATTAAAACATTTAACAATAACAAATAACTACACAGGACAATACAAAATAACATTTGCATTTCACAACACAGAACAAATAGTCTACTATTTTTAACTTAAAGTTCACAATTACTTTTACAATCACAATCCATCACAATCATCCAAAAATGAAAATACGAACTACAAAACAAAACATACATGACAAAAGATAAAGCAGTTCACAAAATACAAATAAGAAAATGAAAGTATTATAACAAAACAAACACGTACATCACATCACATCACAAAGTTCAGACATCAAAATCCCATACTATGTCTTCATCTCCCTGGTTAGCGGGTGGATTGGGTTGATAATGAGTATAACAGGGGCATTCAGGAAAAGTGACATCAGGCTCACCTCTGTAGTATCTAGCCTGAGCATCATAATAAGCAATTTCAAAATCAGAATGCCGTTGAAGATATTCACTATCATGATCATGTCTCTGCTCTAAACCTTCAATCCTTTGATCAATTCTTTCCAGTTTTTCATCTAACTTTTCAAAACTTTTCTGCTGCAGGGTCATTGCATTCATCAAATCATACAGAGTAGGAGAGCTAGAGGTAGGAAGGTTATAACTAGTAGAAGGGATGTCTCTACTAGTAAAAGGTGCTTTACTTCTACTCCCAAATCTCCATTCCTCATGGGATTCATAAGTCTTCAAATTAGCTTTACTAATGGGTTTCATAGGATATACCCATTCTTCATCATCACTAGCTTCTACTCTAGATAGTTGGCAAAGTGCATAAATTAGACCAGGATGACCTAAATATCCACTTGATTCACTCTTTTTCATGGCCATAATATTCTTGTAAATTATTCTCCCCCCATTTATACTTCTATTGTTATGAATACAAAAATTCAGAACAGCTCGCGCTCTCTCTCTCTCTCTCGATACTTCACTATGGTGATAGGTGGGTAGCAGAGTAGAACAAATGAAATAATGCCATACCTTAGCTGTGGCATCATCATAGAAAGAGGAAAGTTAATCCGTTCACGATTCTTAATTTTTCAAATCCCTTTCCCATCAGTGAGAAAGTCAATAACATCATCTAACAGACCTTCCATAGTTTCAAATGTTTCATACTCGCTAGAATAAAAATCATGAGGCTCGTAAAAAGAATTAATGCAAGTAACATTAAAATAGACAGAAAATCCTCTTACTTGGACAGGCTCATCCTCAAGTTAAGTTAGATTAGAATAGAACTCTCTCACAACTTCAATAGAAGCTTTATTGGTAGTGTAACAGAAGTTCTACCATCTCCTTTCTTTGATAACTCTTTCCACTTCTCCTCCAGGATTATCAAAAACTCGATCTTGAATACATTTCTTTCCTTAGATGATTGAAGTGTATCTTGAATGAGCCTTTGCATTTATAAATTCAGCCTGTCAAATTTAAGTCTCCTCTTCTGACGTGGAGCCATTGTTTGATCTATCAAAATTACAAAAATCCAAACTAAACTCCAAAATAATAGTACAATGGCTTCTAAAGGTGACTTAAAGTAATCTAAATCAAGTTCCATGAATTTCTTCCAAGTCTTTTCTCCACATTTTCAATTATTTCGAAATTCCTCACTGTGGAAGAAATTCATGGTGAAAATAAAAAATTTTTACATAGGAGGGAAGCTCTTACCAAGGGAAGATGAAATTCGGTACTAAAATGCATTGAAATCACTTCAAATCCAAGATCTATCAAGCCCTAGGTCGAAATTTTTGATAAATAAGGGAAGATGACGATGAATAGTGGCGGTTGACCGGTCAAAATCGCGATTAAAAAGTAAATTTTGGGATCTCGCCGTCGGCGTGGTTGTTCGCGCTGTCGGTGGGCTCCATAGGATTTAATTCCAATAGCCTCAGGAAAATCACACTGTCAGCGACCTCGAGCGCGTCGTTGGCGAGATTCTCAAATATTGATCATTTTTCAATTTTTTGTGATTTCGATCAATTTTAAGCCTCGTCGTCATCCGTTTGATCATTGTAATCATATATTTTAAGTGATTTAGTGATATATTAACACAAATAAACATACACACAACAAAACTTCACAATTATATATTAAATCCAAGTGTTTACAATACACATTACATAATACACATATGCAGGTATTTTCTTAACCAAAATTCATCTAATCAGCGTCGCAATCCAAACCACAACACTCTAAATGGTGTAAACAAACAATTTCAAACATAATATCAACTATTAAAAAGCAAACTAAGAAAGCAAACACACAAACATAGTTCAAATCAAGTTCAACATAAATAAACAAATATAGTAAAGCAATTCCACTACTCTTCTGAATCAGTGTTAGTTTCTCCTCTGATATCACCAATTGCTTGAACATGGATGAATAGGTTATAGAAAGGTCAGAATGAGAATTCTTCAGTTGAATCTTCTTCAATCCATCCCATCCTTCTCATTAAGCGTATCAAACTTGCTTCAAATTGCCCATTATGATCAAAATGTTCTTTCATCCTCCAATCGATACGATCAAGGAAATCAGACATATTGTTAATTGTACTCGTTAAATTTTGTAACTGATTCTCCAGATTCTTGATTATGTGTAAGATCATCGGTGTCTTGTCCGCTTCTAGAGGTTGAATAGGAATAGAGTTTTGTGATGCTTGATCCATAATCATGCCCATATCATTCTCATCATCGTTGGTTGGGAACATTCAGGTTGGGTCTAAAGGTTTCCAGGGTAATAGTACTTTCTCCCAAATCTCGTATGATACTTGAAACAGACTGCATATTGAGAAAATTGTTGAAGGATGTCCAAACCCTTGAGATGATCCTTGAACGATCAGGCCAAACACATACTTCACAATAATTGATCCAATATCAATTGACCATCACATTTGAATGCAGTAGTTCAATATAACACTCTCTTTTGTCGGTAATAATTTTGCAGATATGAAAAAGTGCCAATGTTTTGAAATGGGATTTAAAAGTGTTGTAGAGAAACTGACGTACCTGTTTTCTCTAACTTCCCAGTCTTCTGTTTCGTCAGTCAAATTTTGGTAAATTTCATTCATCTTATCTCTCGTCGGCATGAAATTCGAATAATTACAGACAAGAACATTCTCAAGGATGTACAATTCATTAATTCATCGAAAATTAAATGTTATCCACCTACATCGCACATAGACACTTCCTTGGTTGATTTCATGCAAATTGGCGTAGAATTCCTTTACCACTGGAATGACTACTGAGGCAGTAGTGTAGCAAAATACTTCCCATCTTCAACACACAATCATTTCTTCAATTGCTATCGAAGAATTGCTTAACTCGATTCACAAAACCTCTTTCTTTAATTAGCCTCCTCTTTGACATCACCTTGTTAAAAAGTCGCTGTGCCTCGACACTGACGAACTTTCGCCGGTTGAGCACTCAAAATCTAGGGTGATCTATTGAATTGGAAGCCATTATAGAAGAATTCAAGGGAGTTTCCATTCGTTTATGGGGATTTGGAGTGTTTAGGAACCGTCCGTAGAAGTTTATAGGGGATAAATTCACTAAAAACCGCCAACAACCGTCATTTTGAACTCCATAAACTGTCCACTCGCCGATCTCACTATCGGCAATCTCGATGGCGCTGTCAGCGAGCCTTGTGCAATTAAATTCCAGGGCTCTTGGGTAAAACCCTCCGTCGGCAGCACCCTAGGTAAATTTTGCACAAAAATGCCATGGTCAAATACGTTCCAAATTTTCTCTATGGATCCAAATTTTATGATGATCAAAGGGTAAATACAAACAGTAGAATTCAATACTACCACAAACTAATGATAAATTCAAACAAACACACAACAAATAAAGATAACTATGGGTTGCCTCCCATAAATCACTTGGTTTAACGTCGTCAGCCCGACCTATTCAGGTGTTATTCAGGTTGACTAAGCATTAAAACCTCTTTAAAATTCAGTCTTTTACCCTCAAAATATGGTTTTAATCAATGTCCATTTACTTTAAATCTATTCCCAGTCTTCGGTTCTTCAATTTCAACAGCTTCATAAGAATAAACTTGAGTCACAGTAAAGGGTCCTAACCAACGAGACTTCAATCTCCCAAGAAATAATTTCAGCCTTGTATTGTAAAGCAAAACTTCTTATCCTGGTTCAAAGTTCTTCTGATTAATCTTCCGACCATGCCTTAACTTTAGTTTTTCCTTATAAATTATGTCGTTATCATAAGATTTATTTCTTAATTCCTCTAATTCATTCAATTGTAGCAATCTCTTCTCACCAGCATTTTCCAAATTATAATTGAATTCTTTAATCGCTCAATATGCTTTATGCTCCAATTCTAATGGTAAGTGACTAGTCTTTCCAAAAATAAGTCTGTAAGGAGTCATACCAATAGGAGTTTTATAAGCAGTCCTGTAAGTCCATAATGTAGTATCCAATCTTGTAGACCAATCTATTCTACTAGGGTTTACAGTTTTTTCTAAAATTTATTTTATCTCACAATTAGAAACTTCAGCCAAACCACTGGTTTAAGGATGATAACAAGTAGAGAATCTATTATGAAACTTTTATGCCAATCTATGAATATATTTATTCCTAAAATGGAATCCTAGTCAGTGATAACCACTCTCGGTATATCGTATCTTGTGAAAATGCTTTTCATTAAGAATCTTGAAACACTTTTAGCATCACAATGAGGTCAAGCTTGTGCTTCAATCAACTTTGATACATAATCAACTACAATCAAAATATATAAGTTCCTAAATGAATGAATAAATTATCCCATGAAATCTAATCTCCAAACATAAAAAATCTCAACTTCTAACATGAAATTCAGAGCCATTTCATTTCTTCTAGATATATTACCTACTCGTTGGCATCTATCACAAGTTTTGATATATCTGTAAATATCTCTAAAGAGAGTAAGCCAATAAAATCCAACTTGCAAAATTTTATGCGCAGTTTTGTTTATCCCAAAATGTCCAAATTCAAAATCATGACATATTTGAATAACCAGTTCAGTTTCTTCATAAGGCACATATCTCCTAATGATAAGATCGTTACATTGCTTATATAAATATGGTTCATCTCAAAAATATGCTTTTACATCATGAATGAATTTTTTTTGTTGCTGTAGTGTTAGCATAGGTGGAAAAATATTGCTTACTATATAATTAACTTTATCAGCATACCAATGTATTTTTCACTCATTAATATTATAAAGTTGTTTATCAGGGAAATTGTCTGTAATTTCATTGTCGGTGTCAGATAATTCATGATATTCTAATCTCGACAAATGATCAGCAATTTGATTGTTAGTTTCCTTTCTATCAATTACCACAAAATCAAATTCTTGCATTAAACGTACCAATCTGATTAATCTTGGTTTATTATCCTTCTTTTTCATCAGATATTTAATAGCAGATTGATCAGTTTGCACAATACATTTAGTTCCAATTAAATAAGATCTGAATTTTTCAAAAGCATATACAATAGCCAGTAAATCTTTTTCAGTAACCGTATAGTTAATTTGAACATCATTAAGGGTTCTACTAGCATAGTATATTACTTTAAAAATATTATCGTATCTTTGACCAAGAACAGCTCCAATAGCATAATCACTAGCATCACACATTTATTCGAATGGTTTCTCCCATTTAGGTGAAACTATTACAGGTGCTGTGATTAGTTTTTCCGTTAATAACTCAAAGGCATTTGAGCAGTCTTTAGTAAATTCAAATTTCTTGTCCTTTTCTAAAAGTTCACATAGAAGTTTAGTAATTTTTGAAAAATCTTTAATATAACACCTGTAAAAACTAGCATGTCCAAGAAAACTTTTTACCCCTCTCACTGTAGTAGGAGGTGGTAATTTAGCTATAACTTGAATTTTTGTAGGGTCTACTTCCATGCAATTTTTCAAAATTTTATGCCTTAATACAATTCCTCCTGCAACCATAAATTGACATTTCTCCCAATTTAGAACTAAGTTAGTTTTTCGCATAACTCCAAAAATTTTTCAAGATGATTTAAGCATGTGTCAAATAATGTTCCAAATATAGAGAAATCATCCATAAATACTTCTATTCTATTATCAATTAACTTACTAAATATAGACATCATACATCTATAGAATTTTGCATGTTCATTACATAGTCTAAAAGACATTCTTCTAAAAGTAAAAGTTCCATAAGAACTAGTAAATGTTGTTTTCTCTTGATCCTCAGGAGCAATAGGTATTCGATGGTAACCGGTATATCCATCCAGAAAGCAATAGTACTCGTATCCAGCAAGTCTATCCAACATTTTATCTAGAAAAGGAAGAGGAAAGTGATCTTTTCGGGTGGCGACATTTAATTTTCTATAATCAATACAAATACGCTATCCAGAAACTTATCTAATAGGTATTAATTCATCATTTTCATTTACTTAAACAGTTACTCCTCCTTTCTTAAGAACACAATGAATTGGATTTACCCAAGTACTATCGAACTAGGATATATAATTCTAGCATCTAACCATTTTAAAATTTCTTTTTTAACTACATCTTTCATAATAGGGTTCAGTCTCATTTGTGGATCAATTCTTGGTTTATGTTCATCATTTAATAAAATTCTGTGCATACAAATCGAAGGACTAATTCCCTTTATATTAGTCAGAGTCCATCTAAAAGCTTTTTTATACTTTTTTAATGTATCCATTAATTTTTGTTCTTGAATTTCATTTAAGTCTGAGGATACAATTACTGGTAATGTTGAAAACTCTCCTAAAAATACATACTTCAAATGATTTGGAAGATTTTTTAATTCAAGTTTAGGGTGTTTTACAACAGATGGAATTAATATTTTTTTTTCTGGTGCTGTTGAATCAAGCGTTCCTAATTATTCCTGAATATAATCAACTTCTTCACTATCAATTTCATCATAATTATTGTTTTCCATATTTTCTTTTTCTTCAAAATTTTCTCTGAATTATTCTTTTCTCAAATAATCACATATATTCTTTCTGAAACATTCATCATCATTTTCAATTGAAGGATATTTCATTGACTTTGAGATGTTAAATGTTACTTATTGATCATTTACTCTCATAGTCAACTCTCCTTTCTGAACATCTATCATGACTCTTCCTGTAGCTAGGAATGGTCTTCCTAAAATGATAGGTATTTCCTTATCTTCTTCCATATCTAAAATGATAAAGTCCACAAGAAAGATAAATTTATCAACCTTGACCAAATCATCTTCCACAACTCCTTTAGGATGTGTAATAGATCGATCAACTAACTGTAGAGTTACAGAAGTTGGTGCAATCTTTCATATTCCTAAACTTTTAAAAGTTGATAAAGGCATTGAATTTATGCTAGCTCCCAAATCACATAATGCTTGCCCATAAAATTTCTCACCAATAGTACACAGGATAGTGAAACTACCAGGATCTTTAAGTTTTTCAAGAAGCTTTCTCTGAATTATAGCATTACACTGTTCACTGAGTGCAACAGTCTCATGATCTAGTAACTTCCTCTTTTTGTTGAGTATATCCTTCATAAATTTAACATAATCAGGCATTTGTTCCAAGGCTTCAACAAAAGGAATATTTATTGACATTTTTTAAAGATGTCTACGAATTTAGAAAATTTTTTCCCCTTATC
Source organism: Papilionanthe hookeriana x Papilionanthe teres (assembly GCA_022702705.1). NCBI lineage: Eukaryota > Viridiplantae > Streptophyta > Magnoliopsida > Asparagales > Orchidaceae > Papilionanthe > Papilionanthe hookeriana x Papilionanthe teres. Next base: position 111,328,343 of record CM040423.1, read on the forward strand.
TTATTGCTTTAGTCTTTAAGGAAATGGTGGTGGTGATCTTTCAACAGTAATTTTCACAAGTTTCAGAGGAAAATCAGGATATAAACTTTCATTTTCTCCTTTAGCTTCCACTACAGTTTTCTTTTCAACTACAGTTTCTATTTGAACCTTTATTTTCAACTCTTTTCCACTTCTTAATTGAATAGCCTTGATCAGTTCTTTTCCTTGATCTTTTGGATTTACTTCAACATTGCTAGGTGATCACCGAAAAATTCATTAAGAAATTCATATCTATTTTGGATGAAATTGCACTTTAAAGAAAGGTATTTTCTTTATTTTATTGCAGGAATGAAGATTTATAAGTGATGGAAGCAAAAAACATGAAATTGAGCAAATTTGGATCAAAAAGGAGGAAATTCATGCAAATATAACTACTTCGTCGACGGCGAGATCGAGGCCGCCGACGGCGAGATCGAGAGGAGAATTTTCTGAAGGAATTAGAACTACCTCGCCGACAGCGAGCCCGAGCCTGCCAACAACGAGATCGCGCGGTTCGAAGACCTTCTATAAGCCCCACTGACGGCGAGGTCGTTTCTCGCCGACTGCGAGCTAGTTCAAAATGCTTATACATTGAACCTGGACACTTTTTGAAGAGGTGTTTAAGCACCCCTTGAACCTTTGCTTAACTCTATAAATAGAGGCCGAAATCTAGAGTCTTGTGTGTGTGTCTCTGGAGTCTTTTGTGTGTTTATTTTAGTGAGTCTGAGTGAGTTTGTTTATCCTTAGTAAGTTTATTAGTTTATTTGAGTGCTATTTAGTTTGCTGTACTAGAAGGAAAAGTCAAAGGAACTTCAAGGAGTCTGCTTGGGGAGGAAATTAAGATAAGTATCTTTGTTTATTGTTAACTTTAAATGAAATCCATGCTTTGTTTTATTCCCATGCATTATGAGTAGTTTTCTTAGTCTTTCTCCTTGTTTATGAAAATTATTGGATTGATGAAATTTAACGAAGCACATAATATAATATTAAAATAAATTGTGATAATTTTTACTTAAAACTTAATTGACTTTCAATTTGGCCAATTGAGTAGTTAAAATATGTTGAATTATCAACTATAGTAAAAATTACATCCAATATTCAGGGAAGTCAAAAGCCTTGGAAGGCGGGTGCAAATAAATAGGAAATATTAATTATCGGGCGTAGAATTGGATATTTTAGTGTGACAGACTAAAATACTCAAATTCGGTCCTACTGTTTGAGAGCTGAAGTGTAGATGTTAGCCCTCGAGTGAGGAGAACGTGGGAGCTCGAAGTGGCAACCAGTATCCTCCCGACCTAGCCGCAGATTCGCAATCAAACATAGGATTAGTCAATGTTCTTTGCACCTGGACCAAAGGGTAAAGAATAGGAATGCTCCTATTTGTCACAATACAATATAAAAATTATATTTAAATTCATCATTCACTTAATTTCTAAAAACAAGGAGAAGGATACTTTTTCTGAATTATTTAAATCAACTTATTTCAAGCATTAGCTTTCTTTAGTTACAATAGTTATTTTTTAAATTCCGTTTACTATATTAGTAAGTAATTCCTTTAAATTTGGCTGATAACAAATCTGTTAAAAACTTCCCTGTGGGATCGATAACCAGGACTCCACTAGAGCCCTGTATTACTTGATACGATATATATACTTGCGTAGAATCCACATTATACATTAAATCATATAATTATATTTAAAGTAGGATCAAGTTTTTGGTGCCGTTGCTATAAACATAAATTGTATACATATAAAAAGTGGGTCAAGTTTTTGGCGCCGTTGCCGGGGAAGTAAAGAAATTATTTACTAGAGTAACAGACTATTTTAAACTATTTAAAAAAAAATAGTATGCAAAAACTTCGAAACGAAAATTTAATACCTTACGATTCAGAATTAGAGCGTACAATTAAAAGAATTAGAAAACAAAAAAAAAGAAATTATAAATTTAACACAAATGGAAAATATACCTGAAAATGAAAATATCAATCAACCAAGACCATTACGAGATTATGCCAACCCTACATTAGATGAAATTCATTTAACTATTCAAAACCCCGATGTAGTCGCTAATTCATTCGAACTTAAACCTGCAATTATCCAAATGGTACAAAATAATCAATTTAGTGGTTCACCTACTGAAGACCCTAATTTACATCTTGCTAGTTTTTTAGAACTATGTGCTACTTTCAAATATGAAGGAGTATCTAACGATGCTATTAGTCTTAGAATTTCTCCTTTTTCTTTAAGGGATAAAGCAAAAATGTGGTTAAATTAGTTAGCACCTGGATCTATTAAAACTTGGGGAGAATTATCACAAAAATTTCTATCCAAATATTTTCCACCATCTAAAACTGCTAAGCTTAGAAATGATATAACTTCTTTTAGTCAGCTTGATGGAGAGTCAATATATGAATCTTGGGAGAGATTTAAAGAACTTCTTAGGAAATGCCCACATCATGCGTTACCGTATCAGTTAATTATCCAAACTTTCTATAATGGATTAGTAGGATCATTAAGATCAATCATCGATGTCGTCTTGAGGATCATTAATGTCAAAACCATTTGATCAAGCCTATGCACTAATCGAAGAAATGATAACAAATAATTTTCAATGGCCTGCTGATAGAATGAATCCAAAAAAAATAGCTAGTATTCATGAAAATGATGCAATATCTATGTTAGCCTCACAAATTGCTGCTATATCTAAGAAATTAGATCATTTTGGAATGAATTACTCTCCAACTATAACAGAAGAAAATTCATCTTGACAACTTATAGAATCCCAATCTCAATATGAAACAATTAATGCAATTAACAACAGACCCAATAATCCTTATGGAAATTATTATAATCCTGAATGGAAAAATCATCCTAATTTTAATTGGAATAATAATACAACTAATCAACCATGGATGAATAATATGACACAACAATTAGGAAATCCACATAATCAAGGAAATCCTAACTATAAACCTAATTATCCACCTGGATTTAATAATAATAACCCTCAATTTAAAGATAAGAAATTATCAATAGAAGAATTAATGTTAAATATGGGTCAACATTTACAAAATCAAGGAAATCAACTACAAATACAAGGAAACCAATTACAAAATCAAGGAACAGCTATCAAAAATATTGAAACTCAACTTGGACATATCGCTACTGCACTTAATAATAGAATACCTGGAACATTTCCTAGTAATGTTGAAATAAATCCCAAAGATAAGGGAAATGAACAAATTAAAGCGATACAATTATGAAGTGGAAAAGAATTAGAACCTCGAATTCAGAAAGAACTTGAAAGCCAAAAAGAGGAAGTGTAAACTGAAAAGTATAAGAATCAACAAGATCCAAACTTAGAAAATTCTTTAATACCTATGAAAATTTCTGTTGAAAAACCTCCACCACCATTTCCTCAATGACTAATTCAACATAAAAAAGACAAACAATGTGCTAAATTCCTTAAAGTTTTGAAGAAATTAATGATAAATATTCCTTTCGTAGAAGCTTTAGAACAGATGCCAAATTATGTAAAATTCATGAAATATATTCTAAATAAAAAAAGAAAATTTACCGATAATGAAATGGTCGCACTTAGTGAAGAGTGTAGTGCTATTATTCGAAAAAACTTCCCGAAAAATTAAAAGATCCTGGTAGTTTCACTATACCCTGCGCTATTAGAGAAAAATTCTACGGAAAAGCTTTGTGTGACTTAGGAGCAAGCATAAATCTAATGCCTCTATCAAATTTCAAGAGATTAGGATTGGGAGAAATTTCACCTACTTCAGTAACTCTTCGGCTAGTCGACCGTTCGTTACATATCCTAAGGGAGTTATCGAAGATGTATTAGTTAAAGTGGATAAATTTATCTTCCCCGTAGATTTTATTGTTCTAGATATGGAAGAAGATAAAGAAATTCCTATCATTTTAGGAAGACCATTTTTAGCCACCTGGAAAAGCTATGATTGATGTTCAGAAAGGAGAATTAACTATGAGAGTAAATGACCAAAAAATAACTATTAATATTGCTAAATCAATGAAATATCCTGCGCTAGAAAAAGATGATGAGTGTTCTTGAATGGAAGTACTTGATCATTTACAAAAAAAAACATTTTAAAGAATATTATGAAGAAAAATTAGAAAAAGAAAATATTGAATTAATTGAAAAAGCCAATATAAATGAAGAATTAGATTATATTCAAGAGAAATTTGAATTTTTGGATAACACAGAAAATACTGAAAAAAATATAGTTCCATCAATTATTAAACCTCCTGAACTTGAGTTAAAAATGTTACCTAATCATTTAAAATATGCTTACTTAGGTAATTCTTCAACTCTACCAGTTATTATTTCATCTGAATTAAATGAATCTCAAGAACAAAAACTTTTAGAAACGTTAAAAAAATATAAAAAATTTTTTGGTTGGACTTTAGCAGATATTAAAGGAATTAGTCCTTCAATCTGTATGCATAGAATTATTTTAGATAATGAACATAAACCTAAAGCCGATCCTCAAAGGAGATTAAACCCGATAATGAAAGAAGTAGTCAAGAAAGAAATTTTAAAATGGTTAGATAATAGTATTATATATCCTATTTCTGACAGTGCTTGGGTAAGCCTAATTCACTGTGTACCTAAAAAAGGAGGGGTGACTGTTAAAGCTAATGAAAATAATGATCTTATCCCTATAAGACAAGTTACTGGATGGCGAATATGTATTAATTATAGAAAATTAAACACATCCACTAGAAAAGATCACTTCCCTTTACCATTTCTAGACCCGATGTTAGATAGATTAGCCGGACATAAAGATTTTTGTTTCTTAGATGGATATACTGGTTATCATCAAATACAAATTGCTCCCGAGGATCAAGATAAAACTACATTTACTAGTCCTTATGAAACTTTCGCTTTTCGAAGAATGTCTTTTGGATTATGTAATGCACCTGCAACATTCCAAAGATGTATGATGTCTATATTTAGTAAATTAATTGATAATGGAATAGAAATATTTATGGATGATTTCTCTGTATTTGGAACAACATTTAACACATGCTTAAATCATCTTGAAAAAGTATTTGAAGTATGTGAGAAAACTAATTTAGTTCTTAATTGGGAGAAATGTCAATTTATGGTTACAGGCGACATTGTATTAGGGCATAAAATTTCGGAAAAAGGCATGGAAGTAGACCCTGCAAAAATTCAAGTAATAGCTAAATTACCACCTCCAACTACGGTAAAAGGGGTAAGAAGTTTTCTTGGACATGCTGGATTTTACAGGCGTTATATTAAAGATTTTTCAAAAATTACTAAACCTCTATGCCAACTTCTTGAAAAGGACAAGAAATTTGAATTTACAACTGAATGCCTGAATGCTTTCGAATTATTAAAAGATAAATTAATTACAGCACCTATAATAGTTTCACCTAATTGGGAAAAACCATTTGAGCTTATGTGTGATGCTAGTGATTATGCTATAGGAGCAGTTTCTTGGCAAAGATATGATAAGATTTTCAAAGTTATATACTAAGCTAGTAAAACTCTAAATGATGCTCGAAATTAATTATACGATTCATCGAAAGAGAATTGTTAAGCAGTTGTATATGCTTTTAATAAATTTCAAGCATTATCTAATAGGAACTAAATGTATCAGTGCATACTGATCATTCTACTATAAAATATTTAATGCAAAAGAAAGATTCTAAACCAAGATTAATTAGATGGATATTATTAATGCAAGAATTTGATTTTGAAATAATTAACAAAAAGGGAACTGATAATCAAATTGCTGATCATTTATCAAGATTAGAAAATCATGAATTATCTAATATTGATAATGAAATTGTAGACAGTTTTCCTGATGAACAACTTTATAATATAAATGAGTTGAAAATACCTTGGTATGCTGATATAGTAAATTATATTATAAGTGACATTTTACCACATATGTTAACTTTGCAACAACAAAAAAAATTCATTCACGATACTAAATCATGCTTTTGGGATGAACCATACTTATATAAGCAATTTAAGGATCTAATTATTAGAAGATGCGTGCCTTATGAAGAAACTGAACCAATCATTCAAAAATGTCATGACTCTGATCTTGGAGGACATTTTGGGACAGATAAAACTGCATATAAAATTCTACAATCTGGATTCTACTGGCCTACTCTATTTTAAGACGTATATAAATATATAAAAACCTGCGATAAATGCCAAAGAGTAGGAAATATATCAAGAAAAAATGAAATGCCTCTTAATTTTATATTAGAAGTTGAAATTTTTGATATTTGTGGATTAGATTTCATGGGACCTTTTATTCCGTCATTTGGAAACTCATATATATTAGTAGCTGTTGACTATGTTTCCAAATGGATTGAAGCACAAGCTTTACCTAGGTATGATGCTAAAAGTGTTTCGAAATTTTTAATGAAAAATATTTTTACTAGATTTGGAATGCCGAGGGTGATTATCACTGACGGAGGAACTCATTTTAGAAATAAATATATTCACAAACTAGTAGAAAAGTATAATATTATGCATAAGATATCAATCGCTTATCATCCACAAACTAGTGGATTAGCTGAAGTTTCTAATCGAGAGATTAAGCGTATATTAGAAAAGTCCGTAAATCCTAATAGTATCGACCGATCTATAAGACTAGACACTCGCATTATGGGCATACATGATCGCTTATAAAACTCCGATTGGAATGACTCCTTACAGGCTTATATATGAAAAAACTTGCCACTTACGAGTTGAATTAGTACATAAAGCATATTGGGCGATTAAAGAATTTAATTATAATATGAAAGAAGCTGGTGAGAAGAGATTGTTGCAATTAAATGAATTGGAAGAATTAAGGAATGAATCATATGATAATGATAAGATTTATAAAGAAAGGATGAAATTATGGCATGATCGGAAGATTAATTAGAGAAATTTTGAATCAGGACAAGAAGTTTTGCTATATAATACTAGATTGAAATTATTTCCTGGGAAATTGAAATCTCGATGGTTAGGACCCTTCACCATAACTCAAATATTTTCATATGGAACTATAGAAATTGAAGATCCAAAAACAGGACATAGATTTAAAGTAAACGGACATAGATTAAAACCATATTTCAAAAACAGACGACCAAATTTTAAAGAGGTTTTAATGCTTAATCAACCTGAACACTAACTGAATTAGGTCGGGCTGACGACGTTAAACCAAGAGCTTTATAGGAGGCAACCCATAGTAGTCTTTTATTTTTAAATGTCTACATATTAGTGAGTCTATATTATTAAAACAAATCTTACTACTCAAATTTTTATTAGAATGATCACAAAAATTGAACCTATTGGATGAGATCAGAAAATATACGGACCAGAGCAAAAACGAGAGATTTTTGTGAATCTCGCCGACAGCGAGCCCGAGCCCGCTGACAGCGAGATCGTGGAAATTACTTCAATCAGTTTTATAATTAAGTCGCCGACGGCGAGGAACTTCCCGCTGAGGCGAGGCAGTTAAAAATTTGGTTTCTTAAAGATTTTTCGTGCGGTTTTGGACGGATCTAAGCCATTCCTTCATAAGAAATTGTTCCAAATCCGATTTTACACCATTTTCTTCCTTAGGAAAGATTAGAGACCAATCCATTCCATCCAAAATGGCCTCCAAATTCCTAAAAACCACAAAAACTGAAGTTTTCAACCGGAGAAAATTCGTCAGTTCGGAGGCACAACAAATCTTCAACAAAGGCTTGATGAAGAAAATACTTATTAAAGAAAGATGATTCATCAATAGAGGAGTAGAGAATTCTACTACAAAAATCGAAGAACTGATCGCACAGCGGCATTGGCAGTATTTTGCTATACAACATCTGCTGTAGTTATACCAGTAGTTAAAGAGTTTTACTCTAATTTGCATGCGATCAACAATGGAAATGTGTACGTCAGAGGACGATGGGTAACATTTACTCCTGCAAGGGTAAATGAATTGTATTCTATAGAGAATACCTCTGTTTGTCATTATTCCAATTTTGTTCCTTCAAGATACAATATGAACGAGATCTACAGATACCTGACCGATGAACCGGATGATTGGGAGTTAAGAGAAGACGGGTATGTCAATGTTTCTGCATCACTACTAAACCCTGTATCGAAGCACTGGCATTTCTTTATATCATCAAAATTATTACCTACCATGAGAGTAAATAAAGTTTCAAAGGAATGCGCTATTTTAAACTACTATATTCAAATTGGATTACCTATCGATGTTGAATCAATAATAAGTAAAGTCCGCATCGGGATTAATTGTGCATGGGTCGTTGCATGGACTTGGACACCCATCTACTATATTTGCTTTATGCAGTCAGTACCAAGTTTCTTATGAGGCTTGGGAAAAAGTACTTTTACCATGGAAACCCCTGGATCCTACTAATATGTTTCCCACTTTGGATAACAATGATGAGATCACCGTTATTTCTGACAGAGCATCACAGAACAATCCTTTAGCAAGGCCCTTTACTGAGAAGACTAATTTCATTCTGAAGAAGATTAAAGGATTGAAGAAAGAATTGCAAAATGTGATGAATTCCATTGACAATATCTTTGATATGTTTGATCATATTGATTGGAGAATGAAGGAGCACTTTGATCATACTGGACATCTGGAGGCCAGTTTTATTCATCTACTAAGACATAAAGGATGGATTAATGAAGAATCTACTACAGAATTCCCTTTCAGGCCTTTCTACAATTTATTTGTGCACCTGCATCGCATCAGAAATATTAGAGAAGATATTAGTTTCGGACACTGAAGAGTAGGAAAGATTTCTATTTTTATGTTATATTTGTATATATATGTGTGTTTGATTTGAAGTTAGGTTTTATTATGAGTCGAAGTTTGATTTGATCATCTCAGATTTGATGAGATTTTATGTAAATTGTTATGTCTCAGCATTTAGAGTGTTGTGGTGTGGATTGCGATGCTGAGTATTATGGATTTGAACATTTAAGTTAAGTATGTGTTAAGTTATTAGTATGAAATTTGTAAGTTTCATGGATTTCATATATAAAGTTATATTGTTTGTGTTGTGTGACTTTTTGAGAGTATAAGTATCTAATCTTCGTATTATTATTAAATTAAGTGATCGGAAGATTGATTAAGGGCAATTCGGGGTTGAAAATGATTGACGAATTTAAAAAATTTAAAATTTTTGGGACCTTGCCGATGGCAAGAATTATCTCGCCGACAGCGAGAAAACCCGCTGACAGCGAGTCCGAGCTCGCCGACGGCAGATTTTTCCCGAAACTTTTGCCTTATAGAATTAATTAGCTCGCCGATGGCGAGAAAAACCTCGCTGACAGCGAGAACACAAAAAGACCTATATTTGACCAGTCAACCGACACTATTCATCATCCCTTTCCTCAAATTTTCGAAAAAACTGACCTAGGGCTTGAGAGATCTCTGATTTGAAGCAATTTCAACACTTTTTGACACCGGATTTCATCTTCCCTTGGTAAGAGATTCACTCCTATGCAAAACTTTTTGATTTTCACCATGAATTTCTTCTACATTGGGATATTTTGAAAAATTTTGAAATGTGAAGAAAATACTTGGAAGAATTTCATAGAAATTGATTTAAATGGATTTTAGTTGTTGTAAGAAGCCTTCTTAGTAATATTTTGGAGTTTAGTTAAAATTTTTGTAAATTTCACAGATCGAGAAATGGCTCCATGACAAAAGCGACGAATAGATTATGACGAAACTCGATTCATTAATGCGAGAGCACAAACTCGATATTTTCAAAACATTCAAGCAAGAAAATGCATTCAAGATCGAGTTTTCAAGAATCCAGGAGGAGAAGTAGAACGAGTTATAATGGAGCGAGGTTGGGAAAACTTCTGCTACGTAACCAACATAGCAGCTGTAGAAGTTGTGAAGGAATTTTATACAAATTTAACACAGGCTAAAGATGCACCGGTTAAGGTTAGAGGATTTTTTGTAGATTTCAACGCTGCTAGAATAAATGCTTATTATGAAGTATGAGACACCTACATGAGCGAATATGAAACTTTTGGAACTATGGATGGACCATTGGAAGAGGTGATCGACTTTCTCACTGATGGGAAAGGAGTCTGGAAGTTAAAGCAGCGGGAACGGGTAAACTTCCCTCTTTCTATGCTAAATGAAACATCTAAAGCTTGGCATTATTTTATTTGTTCTACTTTGTTACCTACCTACCACCATAGTGAGGTAACAAGAGATAGAGCAGTTTTGAATTTCTATATTCAGAATTAGAAGAGTATTAATGTGGGAAATGTTATATATAAAAACATATTAGCCACTGCTAGAAATGAAAGTGGAGGAGGACTAGGACTTCCTGGTCTTACCTATGCACTTTGCCAATTATCTAGGGTAGAGACAAGAGATGATGAGGAATGGATAGAGCCTATGAAACCCCTTACTCAGGCTAATATAAAGAAATATGAATCCCACGAAGGATGGAGATCAAGAACGAGGAGTTACATGCCTTCATCAAGTAGAGATATCCCCTCTACCAGTTATGATCCTCCTCAGCCTACCACTCCTACCCTTCAAGATCTGATGAATGAATTAACCCTGAGTAGAAAGAGTTTTGAGTTATTTGGAGAAAATATGGAAAGAAGATTTGAGCGTATAGATCAAAGGATCGGAGGCTTGGAGAGAAGGCACGATTATGATAGCGAATATCTCCAGCGACATTCAGAGTACGAGATTGCATATTATGAAGCTGAACGTCGATATAGGAGTGGTGATTTAGATGTTGTCTTTCCTAAGTGCCCCCGATATTCACAGTACCAGCCTGCTCAGCCTTCTCAACCTGGAGATCAGGGTGATGACATAGTTTGGGATTTTAATGTAGAATATTAGAGCTTTTGTTTAGTTTGTTTGGTTTGTTTAGATTTGTTGTTTTGCAAACTTTATTATTCTGTGTGTAATATTTCAGCACTTTCTGTGGACTTTGGACTTGGTATGTTTGTTTGTTTGCTTGAGCTGTGATATTAGATTTCTTATGTGTGTTAAATTAGTTGCAAATTTTTTTATATATATAGGATGTTAGTCTTTCTTTAATGTATTGTTTAAATTTTAAATGTATGTGTAGTAATAGATTAAGTTTTCTTTGTTATGTTTGATACTTATTTTAAAAATTTCCATCCCTGCACTTTCTTTTTAAATATTATATGTGGAAGAATACTAACAAGTACGAGTTCGTAAGTAATGAAAAAGCTCGCGAAAATTTCAAAGAAAAGAAATACCTAAAGCTCAAAGGTATGATGAATTTTATTTATATACTTTCCCTTTTTCACTATGAAGTAAAGATAGAAAAATTTAAGTTTGGGGGAAGGTAAAAATACAAATTTAATTATTAAAATTGTTCTCAATTTCTATTTTCAAAAATTATTATTAATTGATTTTCTATCGTAGTTTTCAATTCAATAAATATGAGTTACTTTATTTAATTATTATATAAAGTTAAAGAAAAAATTTCTAGTAATTCAATTAATTAATGGAAAAAGATATTTGGTTAAAAGTAATAAGAATATAGTAAACTATTTAAAATAAAGGAAAACTATATTCTAAAAATTGAAAATTCTTAAGTATTTAAGTGAAAAAGAAAGGATAAAAACTCAATGAAGTAAAGGCTATGAAATATATATAAGCAAAGAAATAGTTTAAGTTCAAATTTAGGAAGAGAAATTGAAGTTCAAAATTATTAACAGGCTATCCAGATACAGTAATCCTCACTTGAAAAAGAAAAAGAAAAGAAAAGAAAAGAAAAGAAAAAATATAAGTGAGGAGAAGCTTGAGGAAATGCCTTATCAAAAATTAGCTTCAATGAA